>OX451739.1:1410560187-1410950480 GCA_948472305.1 Vicia faba
GCCGGTCCTAAGCATGAATATGTCGAGCTAAGTATGAGTTTACCGGGCTAAACCCACGCGCACAGTCCCTAAAACATCTACAAACGCCAAAAACCATGCATTTTAACAGGAAAATGAAGAAGATAAACCACTTACTTGAATCAAAAAGTAGGATTCGGCTACGGAGTAGAAGAATCTGTGACAGAAGATCGTGACTGGAAAAAATCTGGAAGAGCAACAGCAGAGAGAGCACAGAGAATAGAAACGTGTTATGGGGCCCAAGGTTCCTATTTATAGTGATGACGTGGAATACCAAACGTCACCTCGGGCAACCACGGAGTCTCTCTCCCCGACGCGCTGCTCCCAACGCAATGATGACCCTATCCCCATAGGGTGGCGACACAGTTCCCGAAAGATACCTCGTATGCTCGACAGACGCGCCCCGGTGAGGATCCTCCAGGCATCCACCGCAGAAGATGTCTCCGAGCACGGCACGAGGAGGCCCTCGAGGGCCTACACCTCTGTCCCGGGCACGAGACCTCGATGAGGAAACGACCTGAGTTCAAGCCATGGCTCCTCACAAAGGAACCACGACTTGGGGGGCTCCTGTTCTGGACTGGGCCCGACAGGCCCAAAAGCATTGCAAAGGCCCAGTCCAAATGGACTTACAAGGGCCACGCCGACCAAAGAGCACGACCGTGCCCGACGGGTAGTCGCAGGCTCGACAGCACACCTCCAGTTCGACATGCTGCGGTCCAGCACCACATCCTGAGGTCCAGCTCGACATTACCTCGAGCACCCCAGCTAGGGCAGACTCAGTCCACTGTTCCCCCAACGATACTCCGAAAAGACCGCGTCTCCGTCCGTCCGCACTTCACGCAGAACATCCAGGAAGGGGACCACGTGCGGGTCCCCACTACGCACGTAGAACCTGGCAGTTCCTCCATTGGGCCAAACCTGCCCGGCCCAATGAAGGAACCTTGGCCCAGCGCTGGGGGCTATAAATACCCTCTGTTTCCAGAGGGTCAGGTATTCATCATTCTAACCTTACACTTGCTATTATCTGCTCGTACTCCTACTTACTTCAGCATCGGAGTGCCTTGCAGGTACCCCCCCACTTCGTTCAAAAAGCTTTCTGCTCGGAGCCAGCCGTGACGGTCCATTTCTGATCAGGTCAGATCAGTGGCGCCGTCTGTGGGAAACTAGCTTCCCCGTCTAACGAACAACTCTAAAGACCAAAGCTCAATTCAACCACCTGTCATGGCTGATCCAGCTCGCGACGAGCAGCACGTCCGTGTCGCCGACACTAATAATGGCACCACGGACAAGAATGGACACCTCGACAACCCCGGTGATCCCGGCCACAGTACCATTCCTGTGACAACCGTCCCTGGAACTTCCTCCTACAGGGACGGGGCTACTGCATCATCCTCCTCGACCCCTCCAGCACTCGAAGACGACCCGGTAGCTTTCGCTCATTACAGAGCTGCCCGGTTCCATGAAGTCCCAGTTCCCGCCGGGGCAGATGCCACGACTCAGGCACTGTTCGCGGCCATTAATCAGACAAACTATCTCATCTTCGCCCAAGGAGAAAGATTAAGGGCACTCGAAGATGATCGACGACCCCCGAGGAGGCATTAGAGGCCACATTCTCCACCTCCTCGAGTCACAGAAGTTCGACACCCTTCTCCCCCGCGGAGACACTACAGGGAGAACTCCAGGAGCCCCTCTCCCCGACCAAAGCAGAGGCGGCCCTACTATGAGAGACAGCCCGCCATCACTGCCGGAGAACCCAGTCGCGACCCGTCAAGGCACGACAAGAGGCACGCCGGGGACGGGCGTGTGACATTCAACCACCGAGCATCACGCTCGAGGGAAACTCAGCACGACCACCGTGCCAGACAAAACTACAGGTCCCCATCTCTTTCTCCGGAGAGGAGCGACGAGGACGACCCCCGCGGTCCCCTGTCGCAGGCCATCATGGATGCACCCATCCCCCCGGGCATGGAGAAGCCTCCGCATCTGAAGGAGTATGACGGAGTAGCAGACCCGGTCGACCACATTGACGGGTTCGAAGCCATGCTCCACTATCATAATGTCGGGGGCCCCATCAAGTGCTGTCTTTTCCCCACGACTCTCAGGAAGGCGGCCATGGACTGGTATAAAGGACTCGCCCCGGGCTCAATCACGTCGTGGCGGAACCTGAAGAACCAGTTCATCAGTTCCTTCACAGCTTCTCGGCGCCATCCGAAGACCGAGGCGGCCCTCGAGGCCATCATCCAAAGACAGGATGAAACCTTGAGGGAGTTCATCAACCGCTTCAATCGAGAAGCAATACAGGTCCCCTGCGCGGACCATATGAAAAGATACTTGCTGGAGAGGGGTCTCCTCCCCGGCACAGAATTCAGAAAGGCTGTGGGTATTGAGCCACCTCTAATTTTTGATGCCCTCCTCGACAAGGCCCGAGCATACATGGACTACGAGGAGAGGGAAGCTGCCAACAGGGCCCGAGACTCCAGGGCTCGCGGTCCCAACAACAACAGTAGCTCACGACAAGAGCCTCCTCCCCGACGTACCGGGGAGAAAAGGAAAGAAGATCGACCCCGGGAAGTCCGGGAACAAAGGGGCCCCTCGGGCCGTTTCACCGAGTACACTCCGCTCACAGCTTCCCGCGAGCGCATTTTAGCGGAGTGTGCCAGTACATATTTTAGAGACGGCGGCGTCAAGCGTCCCCGACCTACTCCCGCCAAGCCAGGGGCGGACAAAAATAAATACTGTCAATACCATAGGAGTCATGGTCATTTGACAGAGGACTGCGTCCACCTCAAGGACGCCATTGAAACCCTCATCAAAGGAGGGAGGCTCGCACAGTACAGGTGAAACGACGCTCCTCGTCGTGACGCCCATGAAACCAAGGAGCCCGAAGAAGACGCCCGACCATCAGACGAGTCGGTGCCTATCCAGACCGCCTTCTCGGTAACCAGGCCCGAAGATTTCGACATTCCCGAGCTCCTGCAAGAGCCGCTGACAACGCACAGCAGATGGGAGTACTTTCCTTCCGCCATGGTCATCAACGGGGGCGGGTTCAACGACCTCACCATCAATTCAGCTAAGAGGAAGTTGGACGAGCTGGTCGACATAGCTCCCCCGCAAACTATAACCTTCGAAAGGGTGAAGGGCAGGTCAGAGCCCATCACCTTCTACCTAGAAGAACTCCCCGGCGGAGCCCCGAACGCGGTCATCCCCTTACTAATAAGGGAAAAAATGGCCAATTTTGACGTGCATCGCATCCTGGTCGACGAAGGGAGTTCCGTCGACGTGATGTACAGCCAGCTGTTCCGGACCTTACAACTGGACGACTCACATCTCTCTCCATATGAGGGGTCGGATCTACAAGGCTTCAACGGCTCGACTTCCAAACCTTGGGGTTATGTCGAGCTCCTGGTTACGTTCGGCGAAGGAACGGCTACGAGACAGGTTAAGGTCCGCTTCCTCGTCATTGACTGCCCGTCTCTATACAATTGCATCTTGGGGAGACCGACACTGGAGGAGCTGACGGCGGTGCCCTCGACCGTCCATCTGAAGATGAAGTTCTACACCAAAAGGGCACGGGTAGCCACCATCCAAGGAGACCTAGCCGCTGCCCGTAGGTGCTTCAATGCTGCTTCTAAGGGACGGGATACCGTCGACGTAGGGACCAGACCCGCCAAGAGGACAAAACAGGAGCCCGACAGGAAAGCGTCCCCCGAGGAAGAAGTCCAGAAGGCCCTACCAAAGGTCGACTCCATAGCCCTCGACACTCGCTTTGATCAGGACGAGCCATCCAGCAGCGAGCAAATCCCACTCCGACCAATTCTGGACGGGGATTTTGAACTCGTTCCCCTCGGCACAGACCCGACCAAGGGAGTGAAGATTGGTAAAGACCTCCCCGACTTGGCCAGGAAGCAAATCAAGGCCTGTCTGCGCGAGAATGCTGATCTCTTCGCCTGGAGCGCCGCGGAGATGCCCAGACTCGACCCTGAGGTCGCCTGTCACCACCTCGCCATTGATCCAGCCGCCAAGGCCGTAGTACAACGTAGGCGTAGGCAGTCTCCCGAAAAAACGGAGGCTGCTGAAAAAGCTGTAAAAGACCTTCTAGAGGCAAATTTTATTTCTGAAGCCCAGTATTCCACCTGGCTGTCAAATGTTGTACTTGTGAAAAAGAATAATGGAAAATGGAGAATGTGTGTTGACTATACCGATCTCAACCGGGCTTGCCCGAAGGATGCTTTTCCCTTACCTAACATAGACATGCTGGTCGACAACTCGGCCGGCTACAAGACTTTATCGTTCATGGACGCCTACTCGGGATATAACCAAATACCAATGGCTCTGGGCGACAAACACTGCACGGCATTCATGACCAGCTCGGGCAACTATTACTACAACGTAATGCCCTTCGGACTGAAAAATGCCGGAGCAACTTACCAACGTATGATGAACAGAGTTTTCAACAAACAGATCGGTGACATGCTCGAGGTATATATGGACGACATGATCATCAAATCCCGAGCAGACACCGATCACGCAGCCCATCTCAAGACAGTCTTCGCCCAAGCAAGACAGTGCAAAATGAGGTTCAACCCCGAGAAATGCACGTTCGGGGTTAAGGCAGGAAAATTCCTTGGATTCTATCTAACAGAACGAGGGATTGAAGCCAACCCCGACAAATGCCGGGCATTCGCCGACCTCCCAACACCGACGTCGAAGAAGTCGATACAAATCATGAACGGCATGCTTACGTCACTATCCCGCTTCGTCGCGAAGTCCGCTCAGCACACCCTCCCCTTCTTCAAACTCCTTCGAAAGGAAGCAGCCTTCGAATGGAACGAGGAATGCGAGCACGCACTTCGCCATCTGAAGCAGAGCCTGTCTCAGCCGCCCGTGCTGTCTCGACCAGACGACGGGGAACCGCTGTACTTATACCTGGCCGTTTCAAACGAAGCCATCAACGCAGCTCTTGTCCGCGAGACCCCCGACGGGAAGAAACCTGTCTACTTCACGAGCAAAGCCCTACAAGGGCCCGAAAGCAGATATCAGCAGATAGAAAAGGTCGCTCTGGCCCTCGTTAATGCTGCGAGGAGGCTCAGACACTACTTTCTAGCCCACACCATCATCGTGCGAACCGATCAACCGGTGAGGCAACTCCTGGGTCGGCCAGATATGGAGGGCAGGATGCTGAAGTGGTCCTTGGAACTCTCTGAATTCGACATTCAGTACGAGAGCAGGAAAGCCCTGAAAGCACAGGCCTTGGCCGACTTTGTCGCGGAAATGACCACTCACGACCTTCCCCCGGGGAAGGAACACAAGTGGACCATCTTCGTCGACGGAGCGTCCAGCTCGTCCGGTAGCGGCGCAGGAATCCTCCTGGAAAACAAAGAAGGCGTAGTTATCGAGCACTCCTTAGTTCTCTCCTTCCCGACGTCAAACAACCAGGCAGAATACGAAGCCCTGCTCGCAGGACTGAGACTAGCCGAGGACCTGGGAGCCCGCGAGGTACAAATTTACACCGACTCCCAGCTCGTCGCCTCTCAAGTACAGGGGAGCTACCAGGCCAAAAACGACAACCTCATCGAGTATTTGAACTTAGTCAAAAAACACATGACAAAGTTCGTACGAGCCGAAATTTCTCATGTTCCCCGCGAGTAAAACACGAGGGCGGACATATTGTCCAAACTTGCGAGCACACGAAAGAAGGGCGGGAATAAATCCGTCATCCAGGAATCTCTGGCACGTCCAAGTATCGAACCACCCCCGACTACGGTCGAGATCCATGCCATCGGGGATGCCACGTCCTGGATGACCCCGGTTTATAATTTCCTGACAAAAGGAGAACTCCCGTCGAACCAGGCCGAAGCTGCCATAATCAAGCGACGAGCATGTTCCTATGTGGTTCTCGAGCAGAAACTGTACCGAAGAGGATTCTCCATTCCCCTCTTGAAGTGCATCGACGAATCCACCATCCCCAACGTACTACGGGAGATACACGAAGGGATCAACGCCCAGCACATGGGCGGTAAATCCTTGGCACGGAAAGCCCTTCGACCAGGATACTACTGGCCGACGATGCAACATGACGCCAAGGAACACGTGAAAAAATGTGACAAGTGCCAGAAGCACGGGGATATGCACCTCGCCCCCCGCACGAGCTGAGCATACTGTCGTCCCCGTGGTTGTTCGCCTGGTGGGGCATGGACATCCTCGGGCCCTTCGTGTAAGAAGCCTACCAGAACAAATTTCTCATCGTCGCCGTGGATTACTTCACAAAATGGATCGAGGCCGAGGCCCTCGCAAAAATCACCTCACACAATATCCTCCGTTTCTACAAAAGAAACGTCCTCGCCAGGTTAGGAATTCCGCAGGCCCTGGTGACCGACAACGGTACCCAGTTCACCGACCACGGGTTCCAGGACTTCGTCACCAAACTGGGGACAAAACAACATTTCACATCAATCGAGCACCCTCAGACCAACGGGCAAGCCGAAGCCGCGAACAGAGTCATCCTCCGAGGGCTCAAACGTCGGCTCGGCGAAGCCAAGAGAGGATGGGTCGAGGAACTCCACATCATCTTGTGGGCATACCGCACCACACCCCACTCAACGACGGGTGAGACACCATTTCGACTGACATACGGCACCGAGGCTGTCATCCCGGTCGAAATCATGGAACCATCCCGACGAACGGAGGACCCCCTCGACGAAGAAATGAACGACGAAGCACTAAGGGATGAACTCGACCTAGTCGAGGAAATCCGATTGGGTGCAGCCCTGCGCGAAGCCACCCTAAAACAACGAGTGGCTCTACGCCACAACGACAAGGTCATCAAGCGCGAGTTCGAAATCGGCAGCCTAGTATTACACAGGAATCAGAAAGATTCCCGCGAAGGGAAGCTGGCCGCGAACTGGGAAGGACCTTATCGCGTCCACGGCACCACGGGTACCGGGGCGTACTACCTCGAACAACTAGACGGAGAGCCATTACCACGACCCTGGAACGCTGCTAAGCTAAAGCAGTACTACAGTTAGAAACTACCAACACCTGGGACCCTCGACCAACTGCGCCCGCGCCCGGTCAACGAGGACAAACGTCCAACTTCGTATAAAGGCTAAGGTACAAGCCCGACATACGGCCAAATCGCACAGCATCGCACGACAAACGATGACGATCGATAGTGTCCGACGTGGACAGCTACACCGAGCACCACCGTCGTTGTACCCATAAGGCAGAACACCCAGCTCGCGATGGGCAGTTCACGCCAAGGGCGAATAGTCCCCACCGGGCTTCACGCCCGACTGAGCAACTTCGCTCCACATGCCCGACAAGTCGTCAAGAATGACGGGCCATCTAAAAGGGTCAAAGGGAAGTCTCTCCCCTCGAGCACAACACTTAGGTGACTCTGGCCAGCGAAAGAGGGCCGGGCACGTACACAAACGGAAGGCGGGCAGACTCGCTCGCCAAATCACAGCCACTTACGGGCACGCCTCGGGCCCATGACTTAGGCTAAAATTTCATGCAAATATATAAGATTTCAAGCAAGGGCAAAACATTCAAAATGTAAAACAACATTCAGATAAAAATGCCCGAAGGCGACAAAACAATTATAAATCGACCAAGAAGGCCGGCGATGTTCATAACGTACAACAAACGGGCACGCAGGCCCAAAGAATACAAAATGTCAAAGGCACGCATGCCCGCTATCCTAGTCAGGTTTCCCCAGAACCATCATTGTCGACGCTTGGAGAGTCGGGCGGGGGCACGATCACGCCATCCACGATCTGATGTGTGTGGCCTATACCCTCGGTGACCAGACCTGGGTTCAACAAGGAGAGCTGGCCGGCTGCGGAGTCGAACCCCTCCTCCAGGGCACCGACGCAATCTGCCTCGAGGAGCCGGATATGGGCGACCAGCTCCGACCGACTCTTTAACGCCGCTATGTCCTCCGGATCGTCCTCGGCAGGTCACATGGCAGCGTTCATTTCCTCGATCTGCTGGGCCAAGCGTCCGACTTCGATCCCCAGACGATCCCTGTCTGCACGGAGAAGCTCCCCCTCCTCGGCCAATTTCCCCGACTTTTCCTTCTCCAGGGTCAACATCTCCCTCTCAGCATCCAGCATCGTCGTCTGCTCGTGGAACATCTCCTCGGAGCGTTCCAAAGCGGTCTTCAACTTCCGCGAGCTCGAGGTAAGGGCCGCCTTCTCCTGCTCGAGTTCTTCGATACAGGCAGGATCCCCTCCTTCCTCGGATAGCACCAAGGCCATCTCGGCCATTTTCACCAGCCCGTCCATGCTGGCGGCCAGATACATCTTCCGATCCTCTTTGCTCATCCTTTTGATAGCTTCAGCCTCGTTGGCAACCACTGTCAGAGGGAATCTCTCGAAGAAGCCCTCCTCTTTGAAGCAAGGGGGGAACGCGAAAGACTTGACAGCACTGGCGTCCTCGCCAACAGTCGGACCACTTTCCACCCGGGTCCTCTTCCTCTGCATCAGGATGGCACTAGGGTCGACCTCTTCAACTTCTTGGGTCCCATCCGACGCGGCCCCCGAGCTGGGCGGCGAGTCCACCCTCACCGGATGAGGAGCACTTGGACTGTATGGCGGGCCCATCCTCGTCGCCTGGGGGGCCTTCACGACCCTCCTTCCTCGCTTCTGGTCGCAGGACAATTTCAAAAGCCTTTCCCGTCGACCGGCCATCGAACCTGCATGAAATAAAAGATGGGTTAGTATCAAGCAAGCTCATAAATAAATAACGAGCAAAGAAATTCAAGCAATAAACAACCTAGCAGACGGGCAGCCTGCCTGTACGTCTGGCACTCCACGAGTGCCTTGGTATTAATCGGCCGAGACTCAAACGTTGGATAACCGTCTGCGTCCAGGATATCGTCCCCTTCCCTCGTAGCCCACCGAGCAGGGTGGAAGCTATCGACAAACCGGCAAAGTGTGGCGTACGCCTCCTCGTCTTCCGAGCACATGTCCCCGGCAGCAGTGTGGTAGTAACCGGTCCCATGCTCGTAGTGCCTGAATATCCAGTGCACAGGAAACTTAGCTGTACGGGCCATCACAGGACTCCCATCGTCGCCCAAAACCGCCTCCCCGTCATCATCGCTTAGGGGCTCCTCCTCCTCGTACATGGATCCTAAAGTCGAGGTGGTAACTGGCCGCACAACGTACCACTTGTCTTTGAAACCCCTTACGGAGTCCATATACATTTTGAAGAGTCTCCTCGACTGCTTCAAGGAGACCCAGCTATGTTTCCCGCCTCGAGACTGTCGCTGCAGATGAAAAATCCGGAAGAAGAGCGGTATGGTCGCCCCGATCCTCAGATAGCGACACGTCAGCTCAAACGCCCGGATGAAGGCGAGCGAGTTTGGATGTAGCTGGGACGGGGCCAACTCCAGGTGAGTGAAGACCCCGACCTGGAAATCAGTGAAGGGCAGCTGCATCCCTAGATCTTTGAACGCGATCTCGTACATCGCAAAGCTATATTCCGGATACACCGAGCAGATCCTTGAACGGGAGGACGGGCGCATGACAACAAAGTTCTTTTGGAAGTCGGGCTGGCCCTGGCCCGCTTCGAGGACAGCATACGGATTTCGGTCGCCCCGGCTGTAGATCGACGCGATCCCTCGGGGCTCGACGCCCACCCAGTCCAGCAAAGGGTCGGTCACAGTATCAATCAAGCTGACCGACTCATCGGCACTTTGTTCTTCACGATCGTGGCGCCCGGAGGAGCACGGCTCGTCCGCCATGGTTACCTGCAGAGCACGGGAAACCAGTCAATTGGGCACGAAGCCATACGCTCGACAAACCACGTCGTCCCATGCACGACCACATAGTCAGTTTACACGAGTGGTTGCCTCCCCGACATCCTGAAACTCAATGTGTTCTTCCTCAAACCAACTACACGGCCACTCTCCAACATGTCGACCCAAGGTATGAACATGGTGAGCCACATCATGAGGCCTACGGCCAAAACCATGAACATACCGGGCGCGATCATGAATCAGGCGCCCTGGATCATGAAGACCCTGAGCAGCACTGAAGTTTATCATCTAAAACTATGAATATGCCGACCACAAACATGCGTTTGCCGGTCCTAAGCATGAATATGTCGAGCTAAGTATGAGTTTACCGGGCTAAACCCACGCGCACAGTCCCTAAAACATCTACAAACGCCAAAAACCATGCATTTTAACAGGAAAATGAAGAAGATAAACCACTTACTTGAATCAAAAAGTAGGATTCGGCTACGGAGTAGAAGAATCTGTGACAGAAGATCGTGACTGGAAAAAATCTGGAAGAGCAACAGCAGAGAGAGCACAGAGAATAGAAACGTGTTATGGGGCCCAAGGTTCCTATTTATAGTGATGACGTGGAATACCAAACGTCACCTCGGGCAACCACGGAGTCTCTCTCCCTGACGCGCTGCTCCCAACGCAATGATGACCCTATCCCCATAGGGTGGCGACACAGTTCCCGAAAGATACCTCGTATGCTCGACAGACGCGCCCCGGTGAGGATCCTCCAGGCATCCACCGCAGAAGATGTCTCCGAGCACGGCACGAGGAGGCCCTCGAGGGCCTACACCTCTGTCCCGGGCACGAGACCTCGATGAGGAAACGACCTGAGTTCAAGCCATGGCTCCTCACAAAGGAACCACGACTTGGGGGGCTCCTGTTCTGGACTGGGCCCGACAGGCCCAAAAGCATTGCAAAGGCCCAGTCCAAATGGACTTACAAGGGCCACGCCGACCAAAGAGCACGACCGTGCCCGACGGGTAGTCGCAGGCTCGACAGCACACCTCCAGCTCGACATGCTGCAGTCCAGCACCACATCCTGAGGTCCAGCTCGACATTACCTCGAGCACCCCAGCTAGGGCAGACTCAGTCCACTGTTCCCCCAACGATACTCCGAAAAGACCGCGTCTCCGTCCGTCCGCACTTCACGCAGAACATCCAGGAAGGGGACCACGTGCGGGTCCCCACTACGCACGTAGAACCTGGCAGTTCCTCCATTGGGCCAAACCTGCCCGGCCCAATGAAGGAACCTTGGCCCAGCGCTGGGGGCTATAAATACCCTCTGTTTTCAGAGGGTCAGGTATTCATCATTCTAACCTTACACTTGCTATTATCTGCTCGTACTCCTACTTACTTCAGCATCGGAGTGCCTTGCAGGTACCCCCCCCCCACTTCGTTCAAAAAGCTTTCTGCTCGGAGCCAGCCGTGACGGTCCATTTCTGATCAGGTCAGATCAAAAGGTTTGAGGAGCCAAGAAGGGATTTCCTCGATCCCAAATTGGTCTAGGTTTATTAGACAAATTTTACAATCTCATCAGTGTAGATTTGGCTATTCTATCAAGTGTGATATTCACTACATCCTATGTAGTGATCACGCATCCTAATACTCATTTTGGTCTTTTAATTATACTCTTGGATTCACATTGGTCTCTTAATTTTTTTTGTGTCATTTTGGTCTTTTAATTTTCAAAACGTTTCATTTCAGTCATTTTCGTCTAATAGCGACGGATTTAGCGACGAATTTTAAAGTTTTTTCGTCGCTAATTAAACAAAAATAACTTAAATGAAACTTTTTAAAAGTTAAGGGATCAAAATGACACGAAAAAAAATTAAGGGACCAACGTGAATCTAAAGGTATAATTAAGAGACTAAAATGAATATTTTGCCATTTAAAAATTTTCTTTCTTATTATATGGATTTTAAAGTTTGGACGTATCTATTATATATCAAATCACTTCATCAACACTTATTTTTACCAAAAAATGGTCTAGAATTTAATCTATGGACAAATCCTACACATTGCTTGTGTATGTATATGTGTTTCCTTACAATGGAAAAAAAGTTAGATTTTTTTTCTTCATTTTTTTAATGAACCTTATATTATGAGTCATTTGTAAATCAATCATACAATAACTCATATATATTTATCATTTAATAATAAGATTAAATATTCAAATAAAATTATAGTAAATCATACTTCAATATTCATAAAATATAACGAACCATAATACAAAATTTCAAAATGTTAATATCAAAATACAAAGTAAAAGATAACTACTGCGTATATTTGATACACTTGTTCCTCCTCTATCTGTAACACATATCATGCCTCTACTAAGATGACATGTAGAGCGACCCTCTCATGGGTGCCTTCCTAAAACGCGCTCCTATTTATGACCTCTATCCCAATAGACACAATATGGCGACATATCGTCAAACATCCACAACATAATCTACCCTTTCTTAATCCTCTTATAGTATCTCATAGTGAGTTGGTCCCAGGGGATCTCCTTATGCATCCGATGTCTGTTATACTTGGGATGCAAGTATGTTTTTACCGTCTCCACGGGTACTTGCTGTGTTTCAAAGATTGATCAATAACTTATATGATATTAAAGATGGTTTATCAAAGTTGTTTGTTTGTGAAATTGTAGTATATTAAATAAAATGACTGAAGGTAAATTGAACTTTGGACAACTGAGAAAGTTTGTTGGGGTTAAATTTCATTGACCTATCCTTATGCATTATCGTTGATCAATAATATGCAATTCTAATAAGCTATTGCTGCCCATCGCTCTCGTCATAGCTCATGTATGAGTCAACAATGTGAGGTCAATCATATTTCCTAACAGACAATCTCTAAGCCTATTAACCAATACAATAACATTAAGCTTCAATTTTTCTTATGCATAATGAACCTAAATCTATGCCTATAGTTTAACATATCCAATAAATGAAAAACTTGGATTTAGTATTGACCAGTACCTTTCGAATATCAAGTTACACCATAAAAAAAATATTTTACGTAGCTAATCCAAAACAAGCATTACAAACAAAGAATCCATCAATATTAAAGCATAAGAATAATTACATAGAATTCCATGATCGTGATCAGTACATGAGTATTAAGACGACTACATTTAACTCATTGTAACTTTACAATTAAGACATAGAAAAAAGAAGTTGAAAATCATCTGTTATTGATTCCTCAAATAGCGTTTCCGCCCTCAATCTTCCTCTCTTTTTCTCTCCTGTTGTAAACAATGAATGCCTCTCAATATGTGCCAAGAAAATCACCACAAGTATCTCTCAATGAACTGCCTGAACCCTTATATCCATAATTTTTTCCAACCCATCCTACAAGTTATTTTCACTTTCTATACTCGCTTATCACGCCTCCAAGCTCGGCAAGGGAGAAGACGTAAACGATTATATCCTTCGTATTATATTATTATGGTTGTAGGAAAACCACCATTTCCTTATATGAGGGGGTTTACGAGCTTCACATACTAAAAACTCTCAAGTATATAATAGAAACTCTCAAGACTAGTTCATGAGGAGAAGAGCAGTTTCTTTTGATTTGAACGAACCTCTATACACCGTGGTATTCTTCTTTTCCTTTAACTTTTTACTTCCGCACTTTACTTTTTGAAATACTTCATATTCCGCTGCTAAGTTATAAAAAAAAACTTTTTTTAAACACGGATAGATCTTCGGTTTTAGAATTTTTTTCAAACTCTAATTTTAATCTTGATTTTTTTCTTCAAAACTGATTTTCTAAACCACACAACCTACCTCCCCTCTTGTGTGTGAAGTCTCAAGTCTAACAAGTGGAATCAGGGCCTAGCTCCTTGTTGTACCCCAAAATTTTCCCTCTCATATTTCTCCAAACATTGCAAGAAAAAATCTCCAAGTGGCTCAAGCTTGCTCAAAAGTTGGACAGACAATCATCTCCTAAAGCAGTATTCCCCAAATTAGGGTTTTGTGTTGCATCAAGATCCTTGAGTCCAAATGATCTCAAGTTCTCCCTAATGTCATAACATGTTCTCAAGGCCATCCATGTCAAATTTCAGGCCTTGCAGAGAAAGTTTGGTCAGTCAATTGCTCAAAGGGTCCAAAAATCGACTGTGCTAGGGCCAAAGTCAACTGTGACCTACAAATAGTCAAACTTCAAGATTTTTTGTCAACATTCTCATTTTAAAGGATATTTCATCATTTGATCAAGGGTTGATCATGATTCATCAAGGATTGCTCAAAATTCATCAAGATTCAAAAGTTGCTAAATTAGGGTTTTGTAGGAAAAGTCAAACCAACTTTGACCAAGCATAACTTTCTCATACTTTATGAGAAATGACCCATCCAAAGATAATTTTGAATAGGATGCAATTTCCTACAATCCATCTTCATACCCCAAGATCAGAAAATGCACTCACAAGAAGTTATAAATTTGGACATTATAGGTCATTTTTGAAAGTCAACAAAAACACCTTTTTTTCCAAAGCTTATAACTTGAACATGGAATATCAAAATGAGATGAGACCAAAATTGTTGGTTAGAGGACATCTCAAGCTTTCTAAAAAGTCCAAGAACACCTCCAAAAGTTCAAAATTGAAGAAGTTGTGCATTGTTGAAGTTGGACATTTTTGCAAAATTTCCAAAAGTCAACTATCCCCAAAACTTCAAATTTTGTCAAATGGGCCCATTCTTTTCCACTTGATTTGAGCTTGTAACATTGCACACGTGTCCTAGCTTCATCCTTGAGATCATATTTCTTTTTTATTATTTTATTTTATTTTTTATTGAATTATTTCATTTTAAATCAAATTAAATCATGTAAAATCCAAATATTGATTACTTGAGATCTTTTTGGTTGTTTTAGGTCTTAATCACCATCATGATCAACATAAAATTCGTATCTCATCATATCATGTACAAAAAGATGGGTTTTTTTACAAATTAGGCAAGCTTTCAAAAGTGAATCAAATCAAATATGCAATGCATTGATGTGGAAGATTCAAGGCATATTTGTTAACCTAATGCATTCCACATTACATAAGCAAGAGAGGCACACGAAATTGAGGAAAAAAGGCTGCAAGAACAATCAAAACCACACTTGAAAAAGTGGTGAAAAAGTGAGAATTCAAAATCACACTTAGAGGCAATTTCAGAGGCCAAGAAGCATCTCAAACGATTCCTGGGTGATCATACAATCCTCCTGGATCCAAAGCACGCGTTCACAAGCCTTCTAGAGCTCTGTAAGTATCACAAAAATCTGCTCCCTTCTTGAATTCGCAAATCATTATTCCTGCATCTTTTGCACAAACTATTTGTATACTCATGATCCTTACAACATTTCTAAACTTTTGGCAATACTTAATTTGATTTATATGGATTGTAACCTCATAACAGCATGACTAGGGTTTCGTGTTGGATTTTAGGGATTTGTGTTTCAGGTGAAATTGAATCTCGTGATAGGCATGGTTGCACTCAGGAGAGGGTGACGAACCTAACCATGCCTTTGGGGGTTGTTTTTATGGCCTTGAATTAATTTTTGGAACAACCTGCACATTTAGTTGCGGACCCAAATCCGCAGGTAAAGTTACAGGGGCGTGAGGAAGAAGACGATGGCGTGTCGTCTCCCTAATGGCTGGTTCAAATAATTCGCGCGTTTTATTTTATTTCTGATCCATAAGAGTTGTTTTGTTTTATTATATATTATTCTTATTTTATTAACAACTGAAGCACAATGGCCTAGTAGAAGCAAGCGCTGGCAACATCCAACAGGACCTGGGTTCGAATCCCAGGTCCCCCATGCGCTTTGTTATATTCTTTCTTAAGATAATCAGGTACATTCAAGCATTGTAGCATACGATGCGCCTAAACATCTCCAACAGCCAGATGGCCAAAGGCCAGATCTGGTGATCCAGATTGATGGTCTACCATGGACCAAGTCCAAGCGCGCACAGGGGATCTCAAAAGTCAACAAGGCCAGCGTGTTAATGGGCCTTGGAATTGCTATTCTGACCTCCTTTTCAGGCCCATACCCTTTCTCTTTTTCTTTTATTTATTTGTTTTTTTTTTTTTTTTAATTTAACTATTTTTATTATTTTCTAACCAATCACTTTTTTCCTTTAATAAAATTAAAACCAAAAAATGTTTTCTTTATTAAATTAAATTTTAGTATTTTATTTTTTATTAACAAATTTATTAATTAAGTTAGGCTATTAATTAGAAATAATTTTAATATTTTTTTCAATAATTAAAATTAACTTAGACTTAATTAGGTTTTTGCTAACATTAATTTATTTTATTTTATTTCTTTAAATACCAAAAATCCAAAAAATATTTATTTTCATTAATTAATTAATTAATTTATTAATTTAATAATTAACTTAGATTAATTTTTTCCTTAATTCAAAAATGAACAAAAAAAAAATCTTTTCTTTAAAATAACAAAGGGTCAAAACCCTACTCGCACTCGATTTAATTTTCCGCACGCGATCTATTTATTCCATATTGTATTTGTTCCCGGAATGTAATAGATAATTAGGACCATTTAATTATTTTTATCGCTTTATTTATTTTTCCGCATTTAAATTTTAAAGGGTTGCTTTTGGCGATGTAAATACCCGACGCCTTGTAATTTAATTTCCGCACTTTTATTTTCCGCAAATTATAATTGTTAGATGTTTGATAATAGGGATGCATGACAAGATTGAATGTTTTAACCTAAAATCAAATTAGATCACCATTGACATGTACAAAGATAAAATTAACTGAAAATAACACACTCGCACATGCGCACTCTTAGGGTATACCCCACTTGGTTGCCTTCGTAAGCGGTCATTGAGTATAGGTCGTTTTATTGGTCGCCCTCTTGTCTAAAAGATCATAGTTGCCTCGAAACGGTTGCCTCGGATATTGTTGCCTCAAAACAAATGATCTAAGACATTAGGGTTACCGCTAAGGTGTCCTAACATTGCTTTAGTGACCGTAAGTCCCGCATTCGAATTGACCCCCAATCTCTAACGACGGTGCTACCTACTCATCAATAGTAGGATGTCATTGTCTAAACGAAGATAGCATAGAACGATTCCTTTTTCGAGTAGGTAGATGGTTCTTAAGTACTTGCTCTTTCAAAAACAAAAACTTTTCACACTTACACTCCTTTTTGAACAAAGTTTTCAAAACACTTCATATACTCTTGAAGACAGAAGCAAGAGTTAAATCGAAGTTTTCAAACAAAAACTTTTTCAAACCCACAAACACAAAGAAAACAATTTTGAAAACAATATGAGCAAGTACCTAAGAGCCCGTGGATAACCACGGATATAAAGGGTGCTAACACATTCCCTTTCTATAATCTACCCCCCGAACCCGAGAAACATCTCGAAAAATGAATTTTTCTGTGCTTTTTTCCTTTCCTTGTTGGATAAAATAAAAGTCGGTGGCGACTCTTGCTTACCGTGACATTTTGCGAAAACAAACGCAAAACGCAAACCAGCATTCTAAAAACAGTCAGTTCTATCCCACCGTATCACAGAACTGGCGACTCTATTGGGGACGCTTAATAAGTGGGGTGTACCTTAGGAATAGTTCATAATGTTTTCAATTAATTGACTTGTATGCTTTATCTTTGTGGGTTGAATCGGAGTTACTAAAGATCCTAATCCGGATCTGGGGGATACCCTTTAGGTAAGTAGCAATAAACTGTGAGGAAACTGTACGGCGTAGACCGATACAGTTGAAGCAGTAGCTATGTTGGTGTGGCACTTTAGTTTGTACCGATATCCCTTGTGTTAGAACGAGGAGAATATGGGTCTTCTAAGGGGTCATTAAGCATCAACTGACCTTAGAACCTTTAAATTGACCAACTTGGCCATAGAACAGTAGCAGTATGCTACACTCATTGAGACTAAACTCTCGCGATGATTCCGGTCGCAAGAAAAGGTTGCTAAACTGGAATTATGACCGATTGAGGGTAGTCAGTGATATTGAGATCCTCTAGAACCCGGTTACTATTTTTAGGACAGGTTTGAACCAACTGAACTGAAAGAGGGTAGTACATAAGCTCCTTACCAGCCTGAAATCTAAGGGCTCTCTGTGTGACTTGTGTGCCTTTAACATGTTTTCTATTTGCGGATACTTGTGGTGTGCTTTCTATCATGACATCATGACATCATAACATTGCATACATCTTGCATAGGACTAACCTATTTCAAAGACAGGAGGGATTCATCTTTGTTCTGTTTTGTAGGTCATGGCACCTATGCGCAGGAATACCATCCAGATCAATTTTGTCCAGGTTCCCGCTCTGCTTATAGATTTGGTTGCAAAGATGCCAGATACTACCTCCTTCATCAGAAGACATGGACATCTTCTTAGTTTGGTCACCTCCAAATTGGACGAGCAGATGATGAGTGTCCTAGTCCAGTTCTTTGATCCACTGTACCATTGCTTTACTTTTCAAGACTACCAGTTGGTCCCTACCTTGGAATAGTTCTCTGATCTGCTTGGTATCTCTATTCTGGAGTAGACCCCGTTTACAGGTTGGGAGAAGATCCTTAGGCCAGAAGAGATTGCTTCAGCTCTTCATATGACAAAGGATAAGGTAATGTCAAATTGGGAAACTAGAAGTGGAGCAAAGGGCTTTCTGAATAAGTTCTTGGTTGGTAAGGCTAATCATTTCTGGGATAGTCTAGACTTCCAGACATTCGAAGATATTCTGGCCCTTCTGATATATGGTTTGGTATTGTTTCCTAACTCAGATTCCTTCGTCGACGTCAATGCGGTGAAGATCTTCATATCCGGTAATCCTGTGCCCACTCTCTTGGGTGGCATTCTTCATCAGCTTTATGCCCGTATCGCTCGGAGGAGGGGAACCTTGATGTGTTGTGCTCCATTATTGGCGAGGTGGTTTATTTCTCACCTCCCCAAATCAGTTCTGAAGAACAAAGAAGGACATGGGCTGGGCTTATAGGGTTATGTCTCTTTCTCACAATGACATCATTTGGACTATTAAGGGTATGGACGAGGTGGCCATTATTGATCACTGTGGGGAATACCCCAAATGTCCCACTAACAGGAACCAATGGAGGAATCACTTATAATCCATGCTTGGCCTTACGTCAGTTCGGACGAGCTAGAAGGGAAGGACCTCATGAGCTGCTAATGCCTAGTATAATCTTTGATTTCCAAGGGGATAGTGACGAGCAACGCCGCAGATTTATAAGGGCTTGGGATAGAGTACACAGATCTGATCCACACGAGCTGGGTGCGAAGACTTCTCTACCAATGGAGCCATATCTCCGATGGGTTCGTATCCGTGCCCTAAAGCTGGGAATGCCCTATGAAGCCGTCTTGCCCATTATTGTTGAAGTTGCTGATGAGGAAGGGGTTCCTCCTACCATCCTACACCCTTACATGCCTACTGACATTGGGGCATTGAAGAGGTCCTGGATGCAGCTGAGAGAAGAGCGGGATACTTTCCGAGAAAAGTATCACGAGCAAGAGCAGAAGATTCAGAAGTTGACTAGGCAGCGGGAGAGGGAGCAAATCATCAACGACTATGTCAGCACTAAAGGCAAACGTCCATGGGAGCACTGATGTCTTTTGATTATTTCCAGTTTTTATTTACTTTTCAGTATTTCCTTTCTTGTAACGCCTTAAGGGCATTTGTTGAACAATTGAACTCCAAGTTTATCTAATAAAAGTTTGTTTCATTTCTTGTTTACGAATTTGAATCTCTCGATGTCTTTGAAATCATATCATACGCATTTTCATTCCATGCACCTCATAGCAGGTACCCTTACAGGTTTTTCTCATCTTCTTCGCTGTTTATTTCAGCATCATGTTTTCTGAACCATCAACTGAACAAACAATCAAGGCTCTACAGGCTCAAAACGCCCAATTCCAGGAGTTGTTCATGAATTTGGCTAAGGGTCAGCAAGATCTGAAAGCCCTTATCTTGAAAGATAAGAAGAAGAAGAAGAAGACGGTCCTGCTTAACATGGGCCACAGGTTTGGAAACAGGCTACGAGATGAAGTTGATTTGACCACCTCGTCTGGAGGGAAAGATAGTCAGGAAGAAAGGAGGGCTTCTAGCCCTGTGGTTTCAGACAACGAGACGGACTTCGACGAAGACCAGTATCCTCCAGCTGAGGATAGATACAAGCAACTGGAAGATCGTTTGAGTGCGATGGAAGTTCAAAAGGTGCCTGGTATGGACTTTGGTGATCTGGGTCTATCATCTAGGGTGGTAATTCCCCATAAATTCAAAGCACCAGCCTTTGCTAAATACGACGGAGTTTCTTGCTCGAAACTGCACCTCCGTTCGTATGTTAGGAAGATTCAGTCGTACACCGCTGACAAGAACCTATGGATCCACTTCTTTCAAGGCAGTCTCTCAGGGACTCAGCTTGAACGATTTTACCAGCTAGAAGGAGCCAGTATCCGTAGTTGGGAAGATTTGGCTGCAGCTTTCTACAAGCAATATCAATATAATGCCGACCTTGCTCCCACGCATACCCAACTCCAGGGTATGTCAATGGGTGCGGGTGAAGGTTTCAAAGATTATGCTCAGAAGTGGAGGGACCTTGCTGGAAGAGTGCAACCACCCTTGGCTGATAGGGAGCTGGTGGATATGTTTCTGGGGACCTTGTCTGGTCCATATTTACCCATCTGATTGGAAGTTCTTTGTCCGAGTTTACGGAGCTGATTATGACCGGGGAAAGGATTGAGGCTGGTATTAAGTCTGGTAAAATACAGAAGGGTGCTTCATCAGGCACCAAGAAGAAGCCTTTTAAGAAGGAATCCAGTGTTTTTTACAGTTCGAAAAGCCAAAATAGACCTGAACGCCGCCAAGCTGTTAATGCGGTTGTTATTTCAAGACCTGCCGGTGCTCCTCAGCGCAACAATCAGCCTAAGGCCGAGAGACCTCGAAGGCAATTCACTCAGCTCAACATGACTTTATCCCATATTCTGCCGCAGTTATTAAAGACCAACCTGGTAACTCCGAGGGAGGCCCCACAGAATCTAAATACAACATCACCAAAGTACAACCCCAATGCCCGCTGTGCTTTTCACTCTGATAGCCCTGGGCATGATACAGATGATTGTTGGGTTTTGAAGAACAAAGTACATGACTTAATTGATGCGAAAGAGATTGAGTTCGAAGCACCTGAAAGAACTAATGTTGTGACAACTCCTATGCCCAAGCATAGAGTGAATTCTATAGATGAAGAATCGTTTGTGGTTTCTATGAAGGATATTGCTACTCCATTTATGACTATGAAAAATAACCTTTTGCTAGCCGGTTTATTTTCGGGCTGTGATGAAGCTTGCCGTATGTGTTCTGTCCTATCTACCGGTTGCCATCTTTTAAAGTCAGGTGTCCAACGCCTGATGGATAATAAAGAAATTCTGTTTAAGAAGGTTGTTGTTCCTTTAGTTCACACTGAAGAAGTTGCCATTATCACCATTTTCGACAATTCTTCCAAGGCTCCCTCGAGGAAGCCTGTTAGAATTACATCTGTTCCAAGAATCACGTCGTTGATCATCACTGTTCCAGAGCCTATCCCCTATACATCTGATAAAGATGTCCCTTGGCACTACGAGGATGATGTTTATTATCATGGAGTTAAACAAGATTTGGATGCTGATACTGACGTCAGTAACATTGTTGGACCTGCCAAGGTCACCCGCAGCGGAAGACTTTTCTCCCCTGATATCTCTCCACCAACTGCCCGGAAACCTGTTGTTATTACACCTGCCAGTGTACCTGCTACTATTCCTGTTCAAGTTCCCATTCTTACCCCTGTTGCCGAGTCGTCCGACACTCGGGGAAAAGGGACCACTGATGAGCCTGCCCGGACGGAGGCGCCGAAAACAATTACTGTTGAAGCCTCTAGACAAGAGGTGGAGGAAATTTTGAAAATCATCAAAAAGAGCGACTACAATGTGGTCGAGCAGCTGGGGCAATCCCCATCCAAAATCTCTATGTTATCACTGTTGCTATGCTCAGAGGCCCATGCCAAGGCTCTGATTGCTTTCCTGAAGACTGCACACGTACCTCAAGAAACATCAGCTGATCAGTTTAAAGATTGCGTGGCTAGTCTGACTGCTGATAATGGGTTGGGTTTCTCTGACGCTGACTTAACTGTTAAAGGGAAGAATCACAATGATGCCCTGCATGTCTCCATTGAATGCAGGGGCACTACTCTTGCTCATGTATTAGTGGATACTGGTTCCTCATTGAACGTTTTGCCTAAGAAAGTTCTAGACCGGTTGGACTGTGAAGGGTTGGAGCTAAGACCAAGCAACATTGTCGTCAGGGCCTTTGATGGGTCTAAGAGAATGGTGCATGGAGAAGTGGATATTCCGATTAAAATTGGTTCTCAGGTCTTTGCATCTACATTCTATGTGATGGACATTCAGCCATCTTATTCTTGTTTGCTAGGTCGTCCATGGATCCACAAAGCTGGGGCAGTGACGTCTACGCTCCACCAGAAGTTAAAGTACCCAGTGAAAGGGAAGATTGTGACAGTGCAAGGAGAAGAGGAGTATATGGTGAGCCACCTCAACTCTTTCCGATATGTAGAGATGGACGGGGAGTTCATTGAGACCCCGTTCCAACATTTTGAAGAGGTTCCCCAGACACTAGCGTCAACTGACACTGTTGTTGAAGATCCTCCTATGAAGATGGCTTCCTTCAAGGATGCCTGGGCTGTTGTTGAGAAAGGTGGGTGTGCAAATTGGGGCCAACTCCCTGATTTGGCACAAAAGACTAACAAGTTTGGTTTGGTTTTCACTACAGAAGCTCAGAAGGCTGTTCGGAATGCACGGATCGGAAGACCTCCCCTATTCATCAGCAATTCAAGATTGAATGCTATCGAAGACGATGTTGAAGAGTCTGAGTTCGACAGTTGGATCTATCCTACTACTGATGGTGGATTAAGCAACTGGACAGCAAAGGACTTCATCCCAATTTCTTTTGTTACCCAGCAATGAGACTTTTTGTTTTGAATTTGTAACAAAGAATGTTTTAAACTTTATGGCCTGGTGTCTTACCCGGGGCACCGTGGTTTCATTTGTGAGGGCTTTATGTGTGTCATATACATATATCATTAATAAAAGCATTGGACGTTTCTTGCATTTCAAATCTTGCGCTCCTTGTTTTTCTTTTATTACATATTGCAAAATATCTATTTTACACACACTCACATATACAGGTCTACATCCACTCTGGATCTCACTGGTAACGACTCTGCTACTGCCAGTTATGACTTTGAAAGTCCGATCAACTTAGCCGAAGACGAAAGTGAAGATGATTGCGAAGTGCCTGGTGAACTTGCTAGACTACTACTCCAGGAAGAGAGGGCTATTCAGCCGCACGAAGAGCCCGTGGAATCAGTAAATCTGGGTACTGAGGAGGATAAGAAAGAGGTCAAGATCGATGCAAATCTAGAAGCTAGTGTTAAGCAATGGTTGATTCAGATGCTGCGTGACTACATTGAGATCTTTGCCTAGTCTTATGAAGATATGCCTGGGTTGGATACCGATATTGTGGTTCACCGATTGCCTACCAAGGAAGACTGTCCTCCAGTGAAACAGAAGGTCCGCCGAATGCGCCCGGATATGTCTGAGAAAATCAAGGCTGAGGTTATGAAACAGTTTTATGCCGGTTTTCTGGTAGTTACTTCTTACCCTCAGTGGGTTTCCAATGTGGTTCCTGTGCCGAAGAAGGATGGTAAGGTTCGGATGTGTGTCGACTATAGGGATCTGAACAGGGCAAGACCCAAGGATGATTTCCCTCTGCCTCATATCGACGTTCTGGTTGACAACACCGCTCAACACAAGGTCTTTTCCTTTATGGATGGTTTCTCCGGTTATAATCAGATTAAAATGGCCCTGATTCTTCAAAACTGATTTTCTAAACCACACAACCTACCTCCCCTCTTGTGTGTGAAGTCTCAAGTCTAACAAGTGGAATCAGGGCCTAGCTCCTTGTTGTACCCCAAAATGTTCCCTCTCATATTTCTCCAAACATTGCAAGAAAAAATCTCCAAGTGGCTCAAGCTTGCTCAAAAGTTGGACAGACAATCATCTCCTAAAGCAGTATTCCCCAAATTAGGGTTTTGTGTTGCATCAAGATCCTTGAGTCCAAATGATCTCAAGTTCTCCCTAATGTCATAACATGTTCTCAAGGCCATCCATGTCAAATTTCAGGCCTTGCAGAGAAAGTTTGGTCAGTCAATTGCTCAAAGGGTCCAAAAATCGACTGTGCTAGGGCCAAAGTCAACTGTGACCTACAAATAGTCAAACTTCAAGATTTTTTGTCAACATTCTCATTTTAAAGGATATTTCATCATTTGATCAAGGGTTGATCATGATTCATCAAGGATTGCTCAAAATTCATCAAGATTCAAAAGTTGCTAAATTAGGGTTTTGTAGGAAAAGTCAAACCAACTTTGACCAAGCATAACTTTCTCATACTTTATGAGAAATGACCCATCCAAAGATAATTTTGAATAGGATGCAATTTCCTACAATCCATCTTCATACCCCAAGATCAGAAAATGCACTCACAAGAAGTTATAAATTTGGACATTATAGGTCATTTTTGAAAGTCAACAAAAACACCTTTCTTTCCAAAGCTTATAACTTGAACATGGAATATCAAAATGAGATGAGACCAAAATTGTTGGTTAGAGGACATCTCAAGCTTTCTAAAAAGTCCAAGAACACCTCCAAAAGTTCAAAATTGAAGAAGTTGTGCATTGTTGAAGTTGGACATTTTTGCAAAATTTCCAAAAGTCAACTATCCCCAAAACTTCAAATTTTGTCAAATGGGCCCATTCTTTTCCACTTGATTTGAGCTTGTAACATTGCACACGTGTCCTAGCTTCATCCTTGAGATCATATTTCTTTTTTATTATTTTATTTTATTTTTTATTGAATTATTTCATTTTAAATCAAATTAAATCATGTAAAATCCAAATATTGATTACTTGAGATCTTTTTGGTTGTTTTAGGTCTTAATCACCATCATGATCAACATAAAATTCGTATCTCATCATATCATGTACAAAAAGATGGGTTTTTTTACAAATTAGGCAAGCTTTCAAAAGTGAATCAAATCAAATATGCAATGCATTGATGTGGAAGATTCAAGGCATATTTGTTAACCTAATGCATTCCACATTACATAAGCAAGAGAGGCACACGAAATTGAGGAAAAAAGGCTGCAAGAACAATCAAAACCACACTTGAAAAAGTGGTGAAAAAGTGAGAATTCAAAATCACACTTAGAGGCAATTTCAGAGGCCAAGAAGCATCTCAAACGATTCCTGGGTGATCATACAATCCTCCTGGATCCAAAGCACGCGTTCACAAGCCTTCTAGAGCTCTGTAAGTATCACAAAAATCTGCTCCCTTCTTGAATTCGCAAATCATTATTCCTTCATCTTTTGCACAAACTATTTGTATACTCATGATCCTTACAACATTTCTAAACTTTTGGCAATACTTAATTTGATTTATATGGATTGTAACCTCATAACAGCATGGCTAGGGTTTCGTGTTGGATTTTAGGGATTTGTGTTTCAGGTGAAATTGAATCTCGTGATAGGCATGGTTGCACTCAGGAGAGGGAGACGAACCTAACCATGCCTTTGGGGGTTGTTTTTATGGCCTTGAATTAATTTTTGGAACAACCTGCACATTTAGTTGCGGACCCAAATCCGCAGGTAAAGTTACAGGGGCGTGAGGAAGAAGACGATGGCGTGTCGTCTCCCTAATGGCTGGTTCAAATAATTCGCGCGTTTTATTTTATTTCTGATCCATAAGAGTTGTTTTGTTTTATTATATATTATTCTTATTTTATTAACAACTGAAGCACAATGGCCTAGTAGAAGCAAGCGCTGGCAACATCCAACAGGACCTGGGTTCGAATCCCAGGTCCCCCATGCGCTTTGTTATATTCTTTCTTAAGATAATCAGGTACATTCAAGCATTGTAGCATACGATGCGCCTAAACATCTCCAACAGCCAGATGGCCAAAGGCCAGATCTGGTGATCCAGATTGATGGTCTACCATGGACCAAGTCCAAGCGCGCACAGGGGATCTCAAAAGTCAACAAGGCCAGCGTGTTAATGGGCCTTGGAATTGCTATTCTGACCTCCTTTTCAGGCCCATACCCTTTCTCTTTTTCTTTTATTTATTTGTTTATTTTTTTTATTTAATTTAACTATTTTTATTATTTTCTAACCAATCACTTTTTTCCTTTAATAAAATTAAAACCAAAAAATGTTTTCTTTATTAAATTAAATTTTAGTATTTTATTTTTTATTAACAAATTTATTAATTAAGTTAGGCTATTAATTAGAAATAATTTTAATATTTTTTTTCAATAATTAAAATTAACTTAGACTTAATTAGGTTTTTGCTAACATTAATTTATTTTATTTTATTTCTTTAAATACCAAAAATCCAAAAAATATTTATTTTCATTAATTAATTAATTAATTTATTAATTTAATAATTAACTTAGATTAATTTTTTCCTTAATTCAAAAATGAACAAAAAAAAATCTTTTCTTTAAAATAACAAAGGGTCAAAACCCTACTCGCACTCGATTTAATTTTCCGCACGCGATCTATTTATTCCATATTGTATTTGTTCCCGGAATGTAATAGATAATTAGGACCATTTAATTATTTTTATCGCTTTATTTATTTTTCCGCATTTAAATTTTAAAGGGTTGCTTTTGGCGATGTAAATACCCGACGCCTTGTAATTTAATTTCCGCACTTTTATTTTCCGCAAATTATAATTGTTAGATGTTTGATAATAGGGATGCATGACAAGATTGAATGTTTTAACCTAAAATCAAATTAGATCACCATTGACATGTACAAAGATAAAATTAACTGAAAATAACACACTCGCACATGCGCACTCTTAGGGTATACCCCACTTGGTTGCCTTCGTAAGCGGTCATTGAGTATAGGTCGTTTTATTGGTCGCCCTCTTGTCTAAAAGATCATAGTTGCCTCGAAACGGTTGCCTCGGATATTGTTGCCTCAAAACAAATGATCTAAGACATTAGGGTTACCGCTAAGGTGTCCTAACATTGCTTTAGTGACCGTAAGTCCCGCATTCGAATTGACCCCCAATCTCTAACGACGGTGCTACCTACTCATCAATAGTAGGATGTCATTGTCTAAACGAAGATAGCATAGAACGATTCCTTTTTCGAGTAGGTAGATGGTTCTTAAGTACTTGCTCTTTCAAAAACAAAAACTTTTCACACTTACACTCCTTTTTGAACAAAGTTTTCAAAACACTTCATATACTCTTGAAGACAGAAGCAAGAGTTAAATCGAAGTTTTCAAACAAAAACTTTTTCAAACCCACAAACACAAAGAAAACAATTTTGAAAACAATATGAGCAAGTACCTAAGAGCCCGTGGATAACCACGGATAGAAAGGGTGCTAACACCTTCCCTTTCTATAATCTACCCCCCGAACCCGAGAAACATCTCGAAAAATGAATTTTTCTGTGCTTTTTTCCTTTCCTTGTTGGATAAAATAAAAGTCGGTGGCGACTCTTGCTTACCGTGACATTTTGCGAAAACAAACGCAAAATGCAAACCAGCATTCTAAAAACAGTCAGTTCTATCCCACCGTATCACAGAACTGGCGACTCTATTGGGGACGCTTAATAAGTGGGGTGTACCTTAGGAATAGTTCATAATGTTTTCAATTAATTGACTTGTATGCTTTATCTTTGTGGGTTGAATCGGAGTTACTAAAGATCCTAATCCGGATCTGGGGGATACCCTTTAGGTAAGTAGCAATAAACTGTGAGGAAACTGTACGGCGTAGACCGATACAGTTGAAGCAGTAGCTATGTTGGTGTGGCACTTTAGTTTGTACCGATATCCCTTGTGTTAGAACGAGGAGAATATGGGTCTTCTAAGGGGTCATTAAGCATCAACTGACCTTAGAACCTTTAAATTGACCAACTTGGCCATAGAACAGTAGCAGTATGCTACACTCATTGAGACTAAAATCTCGCGATGATTCCGGTCGCAAGAAAAGGTTGCTAAACTGGAATTATGACCGATTGAGGGTAGTCAGTGATATTGAGATCCTCTAGAACCCGGTTACTATTTTTAGGACAGGTTTGAACCAACTGAACTGAAAGAGGGTAGTACATAAGCTCCTTACCAGCCTGAAATCTAAGGGCTCTCTATGTGACTTGTGTGCCTTTAACATGTTTTCTATTTGCGGATACTTGTGGTGTGCTTTCTATCATGACATCATGACATCATAACATTGCATACATCTTGCATAGGACTAACCTATTTCAAAGACAGGAGGGATTCATCTTTGTTCTGTTTTGTAGGTCATGGCACCTATGCGCAGGAATACCATCTAGATCAATTTTGTCCAGGTTCCCGCTCTGCTTATAGATTTGGTTGCAAAGATGCCAGATACTACCTCCTTCATCAGAAGACATGGACATCTTCTTAGTTTGGTCACCTCCAAATTGGACGAGCAGATGATGAGTGTCCTAGTCCAGTTCTTTGATCCACTGTACCATTGCTTTACTTTTCAAGACTACCAGTTGGTCCCTACCTTGGAATAGTTCTCTGATCTGCTTGGTATCTCTATTCTGGAGTAGACCCCGTTTACAGGTTGGGAGAAGATCCTTAGGCCAGAAGAGATTGCTTCAGCTCTTCATATGACAAAGGATAAGGTAATGTCAAATTGGGAAACTAGAAGTGGAGCAAAGGGCTTTCTGAATAAGTTCTTGGTTGGTAAGGCTAATCATTTCTGGGATAGTCTAGACTTCCAGACATTCGAAGATATTCTGGCCCTTCTGATATATGGTTTGGTATTGTTTCCTAACTCAGATTCCTTCGTCGACGTCAATGCGGTGAAGATCTTCATATCCGGTAATCCTGTGCCCACTCTCTTGGGTGGCATTCTTCATCAGCTTTATGCCCGTATCGCTGGGAGGAGGGGAACCTTGATGTGTTGTGCTCCATTATTGGCGAGGTGGTTTATTTCTCACCTCCCCAAATCAGTTCTGAAGAACAAAGAAGGACATGGGCTGGGCTTATAGGGTTATGTCTCTTTCTCACAATGACATCATTTGGACTATTAAGGGTATGGACGAGGTGGCCATTATTGATCACTGTGGGGAATACCCCAAATGTCCCACTAACAGGAACCAATGGAGGAATCACTTATAATCCATGCTTGGCCTTACGTCAGTTCGGACGAGCTAGAAGGGAAGGACCTCATGAGCTGCTAATGCCTAGTATAATCTTTGATTTCCAAGGGGATAGTGACGAGCAACGCCGCAGATTTATAAGGGCTTGGGATAGAGTACACAGATCTGATCCACACGAGCTGGGTGCGAAGACTTCTCTACCAATGGAGCCATATCTCCGATGGGTTCGTATCCGTGCCCTAAAGCTGGGAATGCCCTATGAAGCCGTCTTGCCCATTATTGTTGAAGTTGCTGATGAGGAAGGGGTTCCTCCTACCATCCTACACCCTTACATGCCTACTGACATTGGGGCATTGAAGAGGTCCTGGATGCAGCTGAGAGAAGAGCGGGATACTTTCCGAGAAAAGTATCACGAGCAAGAGCAGAAGATTCAGAAGTTGACTAGGCAGCGGGAGAGGGAGC
This sequence comes from Vicia faba, assembly GCA_948472305.1. Lineage (NCBI taxonomy): Eukaryota > Viridiplantae > Streptophyta > Magnoliopsida > Fabales > Fabaceae > Vicia > Vicia faba. The sequence continues at coordinate 1,410,589,704 of OX451739.1, forward strand.
AAATCATCAACGACTATGTCAGCACTAAAGGCAAACGTCCATGGGAGCACTGATGTCTTTTGATTATTTCCAGTTTTTATTTACTTTTCAGTATTTCCTTTCTTGTAACGCCTTAAGGGCATTTGTTGAACAATTGAACTCCAAGTTTATCTAATAAAAGTTTGTTTCATTTCTTGTTTACGAATTTGAATCTCTCGATGTCTTTGAAATCATATCATACGCATTTTCATTCCATGCACCTCATAGCAGGTACCCTTACAGGTTTTTCTCATCTTCTTCGCTGTTTATTTCAGCATCATGTTTTCTGAACCATCAACTGAACAAACAATCAAGGCTCTACAGGCTCAAAACGCCCAATTCCAGGAGTTGTTCATGAATTTGGCTAAGGGTCAGCAAGATCTGAAAGCCCTTATCTTGAAAGATAAGAAGAAGAAGAAGAAGACGGTCCTGCTTAACATGGGCCACAGGTTTGGAAACAGGCTACGAGATGAAGTTGATTTGACCACCTCGTCTGGAGGGAAAGATAGTCAGGAAGAAAGGAGGGCTTCTAGCCCTGTGGTTTCAGACAACGAGACGGACTTCGACGAAGACCAGTATCCTCCAGCTGAGGATAGATACAAGCAACTGGAAGATCGTTTGAGTGCGATGGAAGTTCAAAAGGTGCCTGGTATGGACTTTGGTGATCTGGGTCTATCATCTAGGGTGGTAATTCCCCATAAATTCAAAGCACCAGCCTTTGCTAAATACGACGGAGTTTCTTGCTCGAAACTGCACCTCCGTTCGTATGTTAGGAAGATTCAGTCGTACACCGCTGACAAGAACCTATGGATCCACTTCTTTCAAGGCAGTCTCTCAGGGACTCAGCTTGAACGATTTTACCAGCTAGAAGGAGCCAGTATCCGTAGTTGGGAAGATTTGGCTGCAGCTTTCTACAAGCAATATCAATATAATGCCGACCTTGCTCCCACGCATACCCAACTCCAGGGTATGTCAATGGGTGCGGGTGAAGGTTTCAAAGATTATGCTCAGAAGTGGAGGGACCTTGCTGGAAGAGTGCAACCACCCTTGGCTGATAGGGAGCTGGTGGATATGTTTCTGGGGACCTTGTCTGGTCCATATTTACCCATCTGATTGGAAGTTCTTTGTCCGAGTTTACGGAGCTGATTATGACCGGGGAAAGGATTGAGGCTGGTATTAAGTCTGGTAAAATACAGAAGGGTGCTTCATCAGGCACCAAGAAGAAGCCTTTTAAGAAGGAATCCAGTGTTTTTTACAGTTCGAAAAGCCAAAATAGACCTGAACGCCGCCAAGCTGTTAATGCGGTTGTTATTTCAAGACCTGCCGGTGCTCCTCAGCGCAACAATCAGCCTAAGGCCGAGAGACCTCGAAGGCAATTCACTCAGCTCAACATGACTTTATCCCATATTCTGCCGCAGTTATTAAAGACCAACCTGGTAACTCCGAGGGAGGCCCCACAGAATCTAAATACAACATCACCAAAGTACAACCCCAATGCCCGCTGTGCTTTTCACTCTGATAGCCCTGGGCATGATACAGATGATTGTTGGGTTTTGAAGAACAAAGTACATGACTTAATTGATGCGAAAGAGATTGAGTTCGAAGCACCTGAAAGAACTAATGTTGTGACAACTCCTATGCCCAAGCATAGAGTGAATTCTATAGATGAAGAATCGTTTATGGTTTCTATGAAGGATATTGCTACTCCATTTATGACTATGAAAAATAACCTTTTGCTAGCCGGTTTATTTCCGGGCTGTGATGAAGCTTGCCGTATGTGTTCTGTCCTATCTACCGGTTGCCATCTTTTAAAGTCAGGTGTCCAACGCCTGATGGATAATAAAGAAATTCTGTTTAAGAAGGTTGTTGTTCCTTTAGTTCACACTGAAGAAGTTGCCATTATCACCATTTTCGACAATTCTTCCAAGGCTCCCTCGAGGAAGCCTGTTAGAATTACATCTGTTCCAAGAATCACGTCGTTGATCATCACTGTTCCAGAGCCTATCCCTTATACATCTGATAAAGATGTCCCTTGGCACTACGAGGATGATGTTTATTATCATGGAGTTAAACAAGATTTGGATGCTGATACTGACGTCAGTAACATTGTTGGACCTACCAAGGTCACCCGCAGCGGAAGACTTTTCTCCCCTGATATCTCTCCACCAACTGCCCGGAAACCTGTTGTTATTACACCTGCCAGTGTACCTGCTACTATTCCTGTTCAAGTTCCCATTCTTACCCCTGTTGCCGAGTCGTCCGACACTCGGGGAAAAGGGACCACTGATGAGCCTGCCCGGACGGAGGCGCCGAAAACAATTACTGTTGAAGCCTCTAGACAAGAGGTGGAGGAAATTTTGAAAATCATCAAAAAGAGCGACTACAATGTGGTCGAGCAGCTGGGGCAATCCCCATCCAAAATCTCTATGTTATCACTGTTGCTATGCTCAGAGGCCCATGCCAAGGCTCTGATTGCTTTCCTGAAGACTGCACACGTACCTCAAGAAACATCAGCTGATCAGTTTAAAGATTGCGTGGCTAGTCTGACTGCTGATAATGGGTTGGGTTTCTCTGACGCTGACTTAACTGTTAAAGGGAAGAATCACAATGATGCCATGCATGTCTCCATTGAATGCAGGGGCACTACTCTTGCTCATGTATTAGTGGATACTGGTTCCTCATTGAACGTTTTGCCTAAGAAAGTTCTAGACCGGTTGGACTGTGAAGGGTTGGAGCTAAGACCAAGCAACATTGTCGTCAGGGCCTTTGATGGGTCTAAGAGAATGGTGCATGGAGAAGTGGATATTCCGATTAAAATTGGTTCTCAGGTCTTTGCATCTACATTCTATGTGATGGACATTCAGCCATCTTATTCTTGTTTGCTAGGTCGTCCATGGATCCACAAAGCTGGGGCAGTGACATCTACGCTCCACCAGAAGTTAAAGTACCCAGTGAAAGGGAAGATTGTGACAGTGCAAGGAGAAGAGGAGTATATGGTGAGCCACCTCAACTCTTTCCGATATGTAGAGATGGACGGGGAGTTCATTGAGACCCCGTTCTAACATTTTGAAGAGGTTCCCCAGACACTAGCGTCAACTGACACTGTTGTTGAAGATCCTCCTATGAAGATGGCTTCCTTCAAGGATGCCCGGGCTGTTGTTGAGAAAGGTGGGTGTGCAAATTGGGGCCAACTCCCTGATTTGGCACAGAAGACTAACAAGTTTGGTTTGGTTTTCACTACAGAAGCTCAGAAGGCTGTTCGGAATGCACGGATCGGAAAACCTCCCCTATTCATCAGCAATTCAAGATTGAATGCTATCGAAGACGATGTTGAAGAGTCTGAGTTCGACAGTTGGATCTATCCTACTACTGATGGTGGATTAAGCAACTGGACAGCAAAGGACTTCATCCCAATTTCTTTTGTTACCCAGCAATGAGACTTTTTGTTTTGAATTTGTAACAAAGAATGTTTTAAACTTTATGGCCTGGTGTCTTACCCGGGGCACCGTGGTTTCATTTGTGAGGGCTTTATGTGTGTCATATACATATATCATTAATAAAAGCATTGGACGTTTCTTGCATTTCAAATCTTGCGCTCCTTGTTTTTCTTTTATTACATATTGCAAAATATCTATTTTACACACACTCACATATACAGGTCTACATCCACTCTGGATCTCACTGGTAACGACTCTGCTACTGCCAGTTATGACTTTGAAAGTCCGATCAACTTAGCCGAAGACGAAAGTGAAGATGATTGCGAAGTGCCTGGTGAACTTGCTAGACTACTACTCCAGGAAGAGAGGGCTATTCAGCCGCACGAAGAGCCCGTGGAATCAGTAAATCTGGGTACTGAGGAGGATAAGAAAGAGGTCAAGATCGATGCAAATCTAGAAGCTAGTGTTAAGCAATGGTTGATTCAGATGCTGCGTGACTACATTGAGATCTTTGCCTAGTCTTATGAAGATATGCCTGGGTTGGATACCGATATTGTGGTTCACCGATTGCCTACCAAGGAAGACTGTCCTCCAGTGAAACAGAAGGTCCGCCGAATGCGCCCGGATATGTCTGAGAAAATCAAGGCTGAGGTTATGAAACAGTTTTATGCCGGTTTTCTAGTAGTTACTTCTTACCCTCAGTGGGTTTCCAATGTGGTTCCTGTGCCGAAGAAGGATGGTAAGGTTCGGATGTGTGTCGACTATAGGGATCTGAACAGGGCAAGACCCAAGGATGATTTCCCTCTGCCTCATATCGATGTTCTGGTTGACAACACCGCTCAACACAAGGTCTTTTCCTTTATGGATGGTTTCTCCGGTTATAATCAGATTAAAATGGCTCCCGAAGACATGGAGAAGACAACTTTTTTTACTCAATGGGGTACCTTTTGCTACAAGGTCATGCCTTTTGGATTAAAGAATGCTGGGGCAACGTATCAGCGTGCCATGGTTGCTTTGTTCCATGACATGATCCATCATGAGATTGAGGTATACGTCGACGACATGATTGCAAGATCTCAAACTGAAGAAGAACATCTTGACCACCTTCAGAAGTTATTTGACAGGTTGAAATTATACAAGCTGAGGTTAAACCCGAACAAGTGCACCTTCGGGGTGAGATCTGGTAAGCTGCTGGGTTTCGTTGTAAGCGATAAAGGTATTCAAGTGGATCCTGCCAAGGTGAAGGCTATACAGGAAATGCCGGCTCCCAGAACAGAAAAAGAAGTCAGAGGCTTTCTGGGACGTCTGAACTATATTGCCCGATTTATCTCGCACCTGAGTGCTACTTGTGAACCAATCTTCAAGTTACTGAAGAAAGATCAAGTGGTACGTAGGAATGATGAATGTCATGCCACTTTTGAAAGGTTCAAAGAGTATCTCCAAGAGCCACCCATTCTGATGCCTCCAGTTGAAGGGAGACCTTTGATCTTATACTTGACAGTACTCGACAACTCAATGGGGTGTGTGCTGGGTCAGCATGACGAGTCTGGCCAAAAAGAGCATGCTATTTATTACCTTAGCAAAAAGTTTACCGACTGTGAGACCCGATACTCATTGCTTGAGAAAACTTGCTGCGCTTTGGCATGGGCTGCTTGATCGGGAATTTATAAGTCTGTCGGGATACTAACTGCAAGTATACAGTTCAGTCGTTCTAGTTTTAAAAGATTATCGAACCCACAGAGACTGAGGATCAATCGCATACGATCTAATGCTACAATTTGTTTAACTAAGCGATGAATATTCGATTTTTAGGGGGAAACAGTTTAATTAAAAATAATAGTACTAGTTATACCGGTATGTGATAGCCGGACTTCGGGAATTCAGTGAATCTCTTGGCCTATAAAGTATTTCGGTAAAAACTAATTGTTTAAAAACTTGAGACATACACTCTCGTGTTCATGAAATAAGTTATGCTACTAAACCTAGTGGATGCACTTTAAATTTAATAACACTTTTTGAAAACAATTTGGGTTTTATTAATTGATTAAAATACTCTAGTGTATTTAAAAATTAATGTTTCGTTACCACTATCTGGGTTGAACCCCAACTCTCGCATGCAGGTTCTTGCCTTAATTAATTTCCCACTCTCGTGGCAAAATCGTGTTAATTAACCTCTCACTCTCGTGACAAGGGTAGTTAAATTAATCTTGGAAATTGGAAACCAGAAATTGTTTTATAAATAAATATTTTTGGCCAAGGTATCACTGAATTCTTTCGGTTCTTAAGAGTCACATACCGGTACGAATAATTTAGCCGGACATAATAGATTTAACAACAATGTAATTCAAAATATAATTCATAAAAATAATTGGCATAATACAAAAATTGAATAAATATTAATTGCAATAAAAACCTGGAATTAAAGTTGCTATGGTAATCTTGAAGTGTTACAATATTCCTTGCAGCTTGATTGAAGTAAATAAATTGTGTTAATTCTTGAATGAAGTATTAACACCTAAAACTAAAGCTTGAAAATAAAATGGAAGTAGGAATTACAATACGTAGAAATTGCTCTGAAACAAGGGAATAAAAATAATTGCAAAAGTAATAAATTTGTTCTGGGAAAATTCCTTCGACCCATGCAGCTTTGCACTACCACACATATATATAGCAGAGGAAATAGCAGTTGAAAGTGTCTTGAGAAAAGGTTGAATGGAGGAAATATAGGGAGCATGGTTACTGAGTGGAGGGAAAATAGGAGAACAAGTCTGCCCTTGCGTTGCCCACGTCTCCACCCATTTACAATGTCCATCTTCACGCGCGTGACGGTCGTCACAGGTGGGTGATGGTCGTAACGCGCTTAAATAGCGCATTACGCTCGTCAGTGATGCGTGACGAGTGTTATTCCAAGTTGGGGGGCGTTACGCCCGTCACAAGGATGTGACGATCGTCACTGCTCCAAAAATCCAAACTTTGCATTTTTAGTTCTTTTTCTCTTTGTTTATTGTCTAGCTTTCTTCATGTTGTCCTTTTCCATTGGTTTGAGTTGACAAATGTTATACCTGTAAAAAGACAAATAAACTCGGAATAATCGGGGGTTAGACGACTTAATGTAATATAAAATCGGTAAAAAGCGTGGTAATTATATGATACATTTTCTCGTTATCACTGCTCGCCGGCTGAGACAGTATATGCTGACTCACACTACTATATTGATATCAAAGATGGATCCAATCAAGTATATCTTCGAGAAGCCTGCCTTGTCCTGAAGAATAGCAAGATGGTAGATGATCTTGACTGAGTATGACATCCAATATACGACCCAAAAGGCGATTAAGGGAAGTGTGTTGGCAGACCATTTGGCACATCAGGCAGTGGATGATTACCAGTCTATGAACTTTGAATTCTCGGACGAGAATATCATGATAGTGACTGATTGTGAGACACCTGGACCGGATGAAGGACCTGAGGAAGGATCCCGATGGTCTATGTACTTTGATGGAGCTTCGAACGCTTTGGGCAATGGCATTGGCGCCATGATCATATCTCCTAAAGGCTGTCATACTCTGTTCACCGCCCGACTATGTTTTAACTGCACCAATAATATGGCGGAGTATGAAGCATGCATCATGGGTCTTCGAGCATCAGTTGACATGAGGATTTAGTTTCTAAGTGTTTTCGGAGATTTTGCTCTCGTGATCAGTCAGATCAAAGGCGAGTGGGATACGAAACACCCTAATCTTATTCCTTACAAGGAGTATGTATTGATGTTGCTTCCACATTTCGAGGAAATAACCTTTGAACACTTCCCTAGAGAGGAGAATCAGTTGGCGGATGTGCTGGCTATGATGTCTTCTATGTTCAAAGTCAATTGGGACAACGAAGCTCCCTGAATTATCATTGAAAGATTGGACGAACCTGCACATTGTTGTGACATTGAGACTGAAGAGCTAGCAGATAAAACCTGGTTTCATGAGGTGAAGAGTTATCTCGAGGCACAGGAGTACCCCTAGGGTGCATCTGTTAATGACAAGAAGTTTCTGAGGAGGTTCGTGGCGAAGTTCTTCATCAGCAATGGTATCCTTTACAAGCGTAACCATGATTCGACCCTACTGCAATGTGTGGATAAGAACGAAGCAGAAAGGATCATGACAGAGTTACATGAAGGTACTTTCGGAACTCATTCTAGTGGACATACCATGGCAAAGAAAATCCTTCGGGCAGGATATTTTTGGTCCACTATGGAAGCCGACTGTTATCAGCATTCTCGGACATGTCACAAGTGCCAGGTCTATGCTGATAAGGTGCACATACCTCCAGTTCCTCTGAACATCTTGACGGCACCTTGGCCTTTTGCAATGTGGGGCATTGATATGATCGGCGAGATCAGACCTACAACATCCAACGGACATTGTTTCATCCTGGTAGCAATTGATTACTTTACAAAGTGGGTTGAAGCAGCTTCCTTTGCTACAGTAACCAAGAATGTCGTCGCACGGTTCATTCGGCACAATATGATCTGTCGATATGGTGTACCAGAGAGGATCATTACAGACAATGGTACAAATCTCAATAACAAGATAATTACCGAGCTCTGCAAGCAGTTCAAGATACAACATCACAACTCTTCTCCTTACCGGCCGAAGATGAATGGGGCTGTAGAAGCGGCTAATAAGAACATTAAGAAGATTGTGCAGAAGATGACAGTGACATACAAAGACTGGCACGAAATGTTACCATTAGCTTTTCATGGGTACCTTACCTCAGTGCGGACGTCAACAGGGGCAACACCCTATTCCTTGGTATATGGCATGGAAGCAGTCTTGCCCATTGAAGTTCAAATACCCTCTCTTTGGATTATGAAGGATGCAGGTTTGAGTGAAGATGACTGGATTCAGACCCGACTTGATCAGCTAAACTTAATTGACGAGAAGAGACTTACTGCTATTTGTCATGGTCAGACGTACCAAAAACAGATGATCAAGGCATTTAACAAGAAAGTCAGACGACAAGAGTATCAAGTTGGGGATCTGGTAATCAAGCACATCATACTACCTCAAGGTGATCCCAGGGGCAAATGGACTCCTACTTACGAAGGGCCATTTGTGGTTAAGAACATTTTCTCAGGAGAAGCTATGATTCTAACCACCATGGATGATGACGACCTTCCTCACCCCGTCAATGCAGACATAGTGAAAAGATACTATGCATAATCAAAGACCCTCTAGGTTGACTGGCCTAGGCAAAAATAAGGGCTTCCCGGCGAACCAAAAGGGTTCGGGAAATAATAAGGGATGAAAATGAAAAATCTGTACACCCGACAAGTCGAAAACCTGAAAAGGCGGCTTGGGCAAAAAAGGGTATCCCGGTGGACTGAAAACCCGAAAGGGCGGTCCAGGAAAAAATTAGGGATTAAAGCGTAACACTATGCCTCAGTGGATCTTCTTGCATCCGGACTTCGGTATCAACTATCAAGCTCGAACGACACTAATCAATCTGATCTACCTTCAACCAGTTGCAAAGTGATGAGATGCTCGAGGACATAAAGGCAATAGCAGAACTGGAACCCAGTGGGATTATTCACATAGCTGTTTTGTTTTCTTGTCACAAATTGTATAAATTCTATTTGTTCGGCGGCGTTCCCTTACTAGGACGTCAGCCTCTTGTACAAAAACGCCTATTTACAGGCCAAACTTCAAATCAATACAATTCATTTTCAAAGAAATTTCAAACTGTTTTTCTCTTTTCTGTTTTGTTTTGCAAAGAACGTACAATGTTCATTTTTGATATATGCATTTGACATTAATTGCTACTCATGAATATTTACATGCGAAACAAAAGACGATTACTGGTAATATCAGAAGCAGGGGCAATAAAATTGTCCAAGCTGTATAGTTGCTCTGTCCACCAGGTACAAAGGTAAATTCAGCTGAAGAATATGACCAAAGTACATTCACTCCCCGCAGAGTAAGACAGTAATGATAGCTCTCCCCAGCTGAGACTTGCAACTGTGAATAAGTCGGTAATATTCTCCCCAAGCAGAGTTTATCTACCATCAACACTAAGAAGGCTTAATATCCCCGGCAGTCTTAATATTCCCCAACGGAGTATAAGAATATTCCCCGACAGAATACAAGATATCCCCAGTGGATTTAAAATTTTCCCAGTGCAATATGAAAAAGCTTCCCCAGTGGAGTTGAAGAATCATCCCCGGTAGACTCCGGAAGTTCGTCCCCGGCAGAGTATAAAAATAAATATCACCAGCCGAGTTCAAAGGAAGATTATCCTCAGTAAAGCTCAAAGGATTATCCCCACAAGAGTCTAACAGGTTATCCCCAGTGAAGCCGCAACTGAAAGATCATCCCCGGCGGAGTTCTTTCCTTTCACAAACAGGAATTCAACCCCCAACATGATTCAGTATCACCAACAATGGTAATTCATCCCCAACGGAATTTATCAGCGGAATCCTCTACAGAGCATCTCTTCCCCACAGAGTAATCTCCTCATCAGTTTATTCCCCAACAAAGTTATCCTCTCCTGCAGGTTTATTCTCTCAATCACCTTCGTTCACCATCCCCAGCGGAAACGAAGAATTCAACTCTATTCTCCAGCATCTATCTGGGATTTATTTTCCCCAGCCAGAAACATTACATTTCCATACATCATGATACATGCATATACGCGCCATACAACATGATCTCATTTATTTTGAGAACATCATTGCTTGACATATATCATGCATTGCATACGACTGACCTTTACCTTTCAGGAAGGAGGCAGTTAAGTTCTCAGCTATGTCGAAGAACTAGATCGGTTCTTAAATCTCAACTGAATTATCCTCGGTTGAATTTCAGATAAGGTTCTCAATCTCGACGATTTTCCTCCGTTATAGTGTGGACGAGTTCTACAATCTCAACGGTATACTACGTTGAATACTAGACAGTTCCTAAATCTTGATGAAGATGTTTCCCTCCGTCATAGTGTGGACGAGTTCTACAATCTCAACGGTATACTACGTTGAAGACTAGACAGTTCCTAGATCTTGATGTTTTCCTCCGTCATAGTGTGGACGAGTTCTACAATCTCAATGGTATACTACGTTGAAGACCAGACATTTCCTAGATCTTGATGAAGATGTTTCCCTCCATCATAGTGTGGACGAGTTCTACAATCTCAACAGTATACTACGTTGAAGACCAGACAGTTCCTAGATCTTGATGAAGATGTTTCCCTCCGTCATAGTGTGGACGAGTTCTACAATCTCAACGGTATACTATGTTGAAGACCAGACAGTTCCTAGATCTTGATGTTTTCCTCCTTCATAGTGTGGATGAGTTCTACAATCTCAACGGTATACTACGTTGAAAACCAGACAGTTCCTAGATCTTAATGAAGATGTTTCCCTCCATCATAGTGTGGACGAGTTCTACAATATCAACGGTATACTACGTTGAAGACCAGACAGTTCCTAGATCTTGATGAAGATGTTTCCCTCCGTCATAGTGTGGATGAGTTCTGCAATCTCAACGGTATACTACGTTGAAGACCAGACAGTTCCTAGATCTTGATGTTTTCCTCCGTCATAGTGTGGACGAGTTCTACAATCTCAACGGTATACTACGTTGAAGACCAGACAGTTCCTAGATCTTGATGAAGATGTTTTCCTCCGTCATAGTGTGGATGAGTTCTACAATCTCAACGGTATACTACATTGAAGACCAGGCAGTTCCTAGATCTTGATGAAGATGTTTTCCTCCGTCATAGTGTGGACGAGTTCTACAATCTCAACGGTATACTACGTTGAAGACCAGACAGTTCCTAGATCTTGATGAAGATGTTTCCCCCTATCATAGCGTGGACGAGTTCTGCAATCTAAACGGTATACTACGTTGAAGACCAGCAGTTCCTAGATCTTGATGTTTTCCTCCGTCATAGTGTGGACGAGTTCTACAATCTCAACGGTATACTACGTTGAAGACCAGACAGTTCCTAGATCTTGATGAAGATGTTTCCTCCGTCATAGTGTGGATGAGTTCTGCAATCTCAACGGTATACTACGTTGAAGACCAGACAGTTCCTAGATCTTGATGTTTTCCTCCATCATAGTGTGGACGAGTTCTACAATCTCAACGGTATACTACGTTGAAGACCAGACAGTTCCTAGATCTTGATGAAGATGTTTCCCTCCGTCATAGTGTGGACGAATTCTACAATCTCAATGGTATACTACGTTGAAGACCACACAGTTCCTAGATCTTGATGTTTTCCTCCGTCATAGTATGGACGAGTTCTACAATCTCAACGGTATACTACGTTGAAGACCAGACAGTTCCTAGATCTTGATGAAGATGTTTCCCCCCCCCCAGTTGAATTATGGACAGGTTCTTAAGACTCAGCCGAGACATTCTCTCAGTTGAAGTGCAGGCAAGTTCCTAAATCTCAACAAAAACCATACTTCCCCAGCGGAATCTTCTACAAATAACAGGTATGCAAACTCTCGCTAAGGAATCTCTTATGCAATCGACACTCTTGCAGATGGCATCTTTAAGACCATCCTCCCGCCATCAATCTCCAAATGGCATTTGTAATCCCATTCCCGACATCACAAGGCTGATACCACTTCATGTGAGTGCAAATTTCTGGGCACTCTAGTGTTCAATCATCTTCCACCTTCGGATCACGAAAGGCATGAAAGCCAATCTACATCCTCAGGTTTAAGAAGATTGAACGGGGGCAGCTGTTGTACCCCAAATTTTTCCCTCTCCTATTTCTCCAAACATTGCAAGAAAAAATCTCCAAGTGGCTCAAGCTTGCTCAAAAGTTGGACAAACAATAATCTCCTAAGGCCGTCTTCCCCAAATTAGGGTTTTGTGTTGCATCAAGATCCTAGAGTCCAAATGACCTCAAGTGCTCCCCAATGTCCTAATATGTTCTCAAGGCCATCCATGTCAAATTTCAGGCCTTGCAGAGGAAGTTTGGTCAGTCAATTGCTCAAAGGGTCCAAAAATCGACTGTGCTAGGGCCAAAGTCAACTGTGACCTACAAATAGTCAAACTTCAAGATTTTTTGTCAAAATTATCATTTTAAAGGATATTTCATCATTTTATCAAGGGTTGATCATGATTCATCAAGGATTTCTCAAAATTCATCAAGATTCAAAAGTTGCTAAATTAGGGTTTTGTAGGAAAAGTCAAACCAACTTTGACCAAGCATAACTTTATCATACTTTATGAGAAATGACCCATCCAAAGCTCATTTTGAAGAGGATGAAATTTCCTACAATCCATATTCATACCCCAAGATAAGAAAATGAACTCACAAGAAGTTATAAATTTGGACATTATAGGTCATTTTTGAAAGTCAACAAAAACACCTTTTTTCCAAAGCTTATAACTTGAACATGGAATATCAAAATGAGATTATAACGAAAGGGTTGGTTAGAGGATATCTCAATCTTTCTAAAAAGTCATAGAACACCTCTAAAAGTTCAAAATTGAAGAAGTTATTCATTGTTGAAGTTGGACATTTTTGCAAAATTGCCAAAAGTCAACTATCCCCCAAACTTCAAATTTTGTCAAATGGCCCTATTCTTTTCCACTTGATTTGAGCTTGTACCATTTCACACGTGTCCTAGCTTCAGCCTTGAGATCATATTTATTTTTTATTATTTTATTTTATTTTTTATTGAATTATTTCATTTTAAATCAAATTAAATCATGTAAAATCCAAATATTGATTACTTGAGATATTTTTGGTTGTTTTAGGTCTTAATCACCATCATGATCAGCATCAAATTCGTATCTCATCATATCATGTACAAAAAGATGGATTTTTTACAAATTAGGCAAGCTTTCAAAAGTGAATCAAATCAAATATGCAATGCATTGATGTGGAAGATTCAAGGCATATTTGTTAACCTAATGCATTCCACTTTACATAAGCAAGAGAGGCACACGAAATTGAGGAAAAAAGGCTGCAAGAACAATCAAAACCACACTTGAAAAAGTGGTGAAAAAGTGAGAATTCGAAATCACACTTAGAGGCAATTTCAGAGGCCAAGAAGCATCTCAAACGATTCCTGGGTGATCATACAATCCTCCTGGATCCAAAGCACGCGTTCACAAGCCTTCTAGAGCTCTGTAAGTATCACAAAAATCCACTCCCTTCTTGAATTCACAAATCATTATTCCTGCATCTTTTGCACAAACTATTTGCATACTCATGATCCTTACAACATTTCTAAACTTTTGGCAATACTTAATTTGATTTATATGGACTGTAACCTCATAACAGCATGGCTAGGGTTTCGTGTTGGATTTTAGGGATTTTTGTTTCAGGTGAAATTGAATCTCGTGATAGGCATGGTTGCACTCAGGAGAGGGAGACGAACCTAACCATGCCTTTGGGGGTCGTTTTTATGGGCTTGAATTAATTTTTGGAACAACATGCGCATTTAGCTGCGGACCCAAATCCGCAGGTAAAGTTACAGGGGCATGAGGAAGAAGACGATGGCGTATCGTCTCCCTAATGGCTGGTTCAAATAATTCGCGTGTTTTGTTTTATTTCTGATCCATAAGAGTTGTTTTGTTTTATTATATATTATTCTTATTTTATTAACAACTGAAGCACAATGGCCTCGTGGAAGCAAGCGCTGGAAACATCCAACAGGACCTGGGTTCAAATCCCAGGTCCCCCATGCGCTTTGTTATATTTTTTCTTAAGATAATCAGGTACATTCAAGCATTGCAGCATACCATGCGCCTCAACATCTCCAACAACCAGATGGCCAAAGGCCAGATCTGGTGATCCAGATTGATGGTCTACCATGGACCAAGTCCAAGCGCGCACAGGGGATCTCAAAAGTCAACAAGGCCAGTGTGTTAATGGGCCTTGGAATTGCTATTCTGACCTCATTTTCAGGCCCATACCCTTTCTCTCTTTCTTTTATTTATTTGTTTATTTTTTTATTTAATTTAACTATTTTTATTATTTTCTTACCAATCACTTTTTTCCTTTAATAAAATTAAAACCAAAAAATGTTTTATTTATTAAATTAAATTTTAGTGTTTTATTTTTTATTAACAAATTTATTAATTAAGTTAGGCTATTAATTAAAAATAACTTTAATATTTTTTTTCAATAATTAAAATTAACTTAGACTTAATTAGGTTTTTGCTAACATTAATTTATTTTATTTTATTTCTTTAAATACCAAAAATCCAAAAAATATTTATTTTCATTAATTAATTAATTTAATAATTAACTTAGATTAATTTCTTCCTTAATTCAAAAATGAACAAAAAAAAAATCTTTTCTTTAAAATAACAAAGGGTCAAAACCCTACTCGCACTCGATTTAATTTTCTGCACGCGATCCATTTATTCCATATTGTATTTGTTCCCGGAATGTAATAGATAATTATGACCATTTAATTATTTTTATCGCTTTATTTATTTTTCCGCATTTAAATTTCAAAGGGTTGCTTTTGGCGATGTAAATACCCGACGCCTTGTAATTTAATTTCCGCACTTTTATTTTCTGCAAATTATAACTGTTAGATGTTTGATAATAGGGATGCATGACAAGATTGAATGTTTTAACCTAAAATCAAATTAGATCACCATTGACATGTACAAAGATAAAATTAACTAAAAATAACACACTCGCACATGCGCACTCTTAGGGTATACCCCACTTGGTTGCCTTTGTAAGCGGTCATTGAGTATAGGTTGTTTTAGAGGTCGCCCTCTTGTCTAAAAGATCATAGTCGCCTCGAAACGGTTGCCTCGGATATTGTTGCCTCAAAACAAATGATCTAAGACATTAGGGTTACCGCTAAGGTGTCCTAACATTGCTTTAGTGACCGTAAGTCCCGCATTCGAATTGACCCCCAAACTCTAACGACGGTGCTACCTACTCATTAATAGTAGGATGTCATTGTCTAAACGAAGATAGCATAGAACGATTCCTTTTTCGAGTAGGTAGATGGTTCTTAAGTACTTGCTCTTTCAAAAACAAAAACTTTTCACACTTACACTCCTTTTTGAACAAAGTTTTCAAAACACTTCATATACTCTTGAAGACAGAAGCAAGAGTTAAATCGAAGTTTTCAAACAAAAACTTTTTCAAACCCACAAACACAAAGAAAACAATTTTGAAAACAATATGAGCAAGTACCTAAGAGCCCGTGGATAACCACGGATAGAAAGGGTGCTAACACCTTCCCTTTCTATAATCTACCCCCCGAACCCGAGAAACATCTCGAAAAATGAATTTTTCTGTGCTTTTTTCCTTTCCTTGTTGGATAAAATAAAAGTCGGTGGCGACTCTTGCTTACCGCGACATTTTGCGAAAACAAACGCAAAACGCAAACCAGCATTCCAAAAACAGTCAGTTCTATCCCACCATATCACACTCATGTTTAAAGATTAATCGTCTCAGGAGGAACATGACTTCCAACACAAGATTCATTTCATAACCCACCACCACCTTTCTTGAAAATTAGTCCTTATTTTATACACACAAGTTTTTCTTGAAAATAAAAACTATTTTCTTAATAAAAACTTATTCAATGGTCTATTTTACCCTTACTTATTAAATCCATGATGAAAAAGTGGAGAAACCTTATTCTATATAAAGACCGAAGAAGAAAAATAGATATGGATTTCAAAATTTAAATTTAAATTTTTTTTATTTTTAAACCGTCAAGGAAATGTAGAATATTTTGAAAAAGATATATGAAGTCTCTCCAAGTAGCAAAGCAAAGGATATGAACACATGAGGTGAAGAAACTTCTTAAAAAATTTATATTTTTGCTACTAACATTTATCTAGAGAATCAAGAATTGGAAAACTTTTCCAACTCTTAATCTATAGATAGAAATCCTTCAAAATAAGAAATAAAACAAATAAAAATTCAACGCAAAGGCATAGGCCGGAGAGACACCGAAGCCCTAGCTCCCGTCGTCTTCTCCGGTGATTAAATTCTTTGTCTCTGCAAAATAAGAAAGATTAGCAAGCCAAAAGTACCATACCCCCTAAATCGAGGAATGTGAGTTCAATATGATGGTTATTTTGGTCTGAAACGGCCTGGTTTAAGAGCTATAGTGAAAATAACTCTGATCGGTACAAGGATGGTGGTTCACGATTTGGCCAGCATGGGACCTCCACGATGGGTTTTTCCTTCCCTTTTCAACCTCAGAAACACATAAAAGATATTAGTTGCAATCAAAACAACAAGGAAATAAAAATATGAATTCATCTAATGAAGAGAGAACGATGATGTATTCAGGGGCGTTTATGGCTGTTTGGGTTGTTGCATTCAGTCCAGCCTTACCCTGTGGTGTTCTTGGAAGTGAATAAGCTAGTTAGTTTATAGTGAAAGGGACTATGAATAGGATTTCAAGTTATTTTAGGGTTCTTCAAAAAATTGATATTTTGGACAAGCATCTTGATATAAGGGTTCGTGGCTTGCTTGTATGAAGAATGCAGAATATATAGTGAAGAATTAGGTCAACAACATGGGCTTGGACCTTTGTTAACAAGCTTTTCATTTTATTTTATTTATTTTGAATTAATAATGAATAAAATAAAAAATAATTAAAATAAAATAGATCAAGGGGTGTATGAGCAAGATCTGAGGTGTGTAAGGAGTGTAATACACGCTTGAATTTTAAAGCAATGGCCCAATAGTCCAAAATATCAAGTTTGCTTAATTTGAACTTCATGCACTTGCTCAAAATTTCCCAACTTGAACTGGTCATAACTCTCTTCATTTTCATCTTTTAAAGATGATATTGGACTTTTTGGAAATCTCAAGATATCCTCTAAAATCTCTCTTTTGATCATTTTTGCATTTGGAGAATTTATCTTGATGTAAGTTGTCTTGACAAAAAGTATCTTTTTCTTGACTTTTGAAATGACATATAATGTATTGGCCCATATCTCTCAAATGAAGCATTTTTTGGACTTGAGCTTAGAGAGACAAAGTTGTATATAATTGAAATTCCTTCAAAATAAGTTTTGGTTGAGGAAAATCTGATGAAGCACGTGAAAGTTATGCTTGGTCAAAGTTCAGTTGACTTCTCCTTAAGAAAACCCTAATTTGGTATCTTTTGACTTTGATGATTTGAGGGTTTTCTTGAAGAATCATGATCAACCCTTGATAAAATGATGAATATGACTTTAAAACTTTGATGTTGACCAAAAATCTTGAGGTTTGGCTGTATGTTGACCACAATTGACTTTTTACCCAATATAGTTGATTTTTAGTCATCTGAAGCATTAACTGAGCAAACTTATGATGCAAGACATGAGACTTGGTATGAGCATTCTTGAAGACATGTGAGGAACCATGGAAACCACTTGAGCCCTTTGAAACCCAAACTTCCTTGTGAAAAGTGAAACCCTAGTTGTGAGTCTATTGCTTAGGAGGAGAATTTGTTTGATCAATTCTTGAACCACCTTGAGCATTTGAGAACCCTAGGAGAATGCCTTGAAGAAAATGAAGGACAAATTTTGGGGTACAAAACGGCGCAATGCTGCCCAGTTTTTGGTAAGTTGAGCTTAAGGCATGTTTTAATTGACGATTAATCAAGGGGATTTGAAGATGTGAAAAACACAAGAAAGGGGGTTGAATTGTAAAACTTAAATCAAAAGGCTTAACAACACAGTATTTTTATCCTGGTTCGTTTGATTTCAAACTACTCCAGTCCACCCATCAAGGTGATTTCGCCTCTCTCCAATGAGGTCTTAATCCACTATTCTCAAAGGATTACAACAGCTACTTTAACAACTGTTAAAGTCTTCTTGAGTACAACCACAATCCGGTTAATCTCAAGGAACTTCTTTTATTAATGAATTGAACAAGTGTGTTTTTGTTTTCTTACAAAACTGTATATCACAACTGTGATAATTACACAAAATAAGCTTGGAATAAACTGACTTTGCTAAAGCTTTGAATATGCGTGGTTTTAGATAGCTTCGCAAATTTTGAGTACATACGTACGTGCTTCTTTTCACAAGCAGTCCTGTTTATATAGGCAAGCAAGGATACGTTGTCCATAAAGCAGGTTTAATGATAATAATGCACTTTCCTTTTGTAGAAGATCTTTGTCTAAAGAAAGCCGTTAGCATTTAATTCTGTCTTGAATAATCAGTAACGCTTCAGAGTCTTCTTAGCAAACTTGCTGATAACTCTTCAGAGTGTTGATGACTTGGTAAAGATGTCTTTGATCAGAGTCAGAGTGTATTTGTTTAGGCACAGATTCTGGTCATCAACTTTCAGCGTATAATCTGGTAGCTTCAGCGTATAGCACATATTTATGATCTTCTGATGTTGATGCTATTCTGATGCTGATTCCATTATGATGCTGATTCCATCAGAACTTCTGTACATACAAAACATAATTTTAAGGAGCATAATTTTTCTTTGTATATATCTTTGAAATAATTTATTCTTTGTATTTTGTTATCATCAAAACTCTAATCAAGGGTTGTAGAATCAAACTATGTTCTAACAATCTCCCCCTTTTTGATGATGACAAAAACCAAATTTTTCAATTAGAAATAAAGAATAAAAAGTATAGAATTAAGAAGAAAAACTCCCCCTGAGTTGATTACTTCCCTTTAATTCCATAAGTCTTTGAGCATCAGAATCTTACTGTATCTTTCATTAGAGTTTTGTACCCGTTCAAGCTTTTCAGAAGAGAGAAATTAAGTAGATCAGAATGTTTGAGAATATCTTATGTCTCAGTAATCCGTTATTGAAAATATCTTATTCTTTATCCCCCTTTTTGTCAGTTATCAAAAAGAACATATAATCAGAGCCAAAAGGAGTTTATATTAAAACAGAGTCAACGATAATGAGTTCAGAACAACAACAATGTAGAAAAAATTACAGATAAACAAATTTTTAAAACAAGGGAAAATCTAAGAGGGAGGAGGAAGACGCGTGAACAAAGCTTCCAACAAGCCCTTGATCTGGATGTTGGTTTCCTCTTGCTTGGTTAACATGCTCTTGATTTCCGAAATTTTGTCATCCTGTTTATCCATCTTTTCCTGCATAATAATATCAGATATCTTCAGTTCTTCCAGAGTCTGCCTTTCATAGGAGGAAGCTCGAGAATCTTCAGTAACTGGATGCTTCTCAGAGCATTCTGCAATGTCCTCTTTTTGACCCAGTTCTTCAGCAGAAATCACCTGCTCTGGAGTATCAGTCAGATGGAGATCTTCTGACTCTGGTTGAACTTTATCTGCTAGACGATGTTCTGACCAGGGAGCATTGTCCAGAGGGAGAACTTCTTCCTTGAGCAGCTGGCTCAGAACTTGATCTTCAATTACTTTTAGAAGATTACTGAAGTTCTGTTAAACTTGTCCGTAGCTTTGTTCTTGCATCTTATGAGTTTCAGAACATACCCATTTTCTGAAACTTGTCCAAAGATAATCTGATGCAGCAGGATCAATCAGCTCAAGACTAGCTTGCTTCAGAGAAGTTATCCACTTCTGCATTTCTGTTTCAAATATCAATAGACTGGTACCAACATCTGGTGTAGGTTCAGAGGGTTTTGGTTTTGGAATGGCTGTTTTGTGGGTTATGGCAGCAAGGCGTTCAAAAACAGTTAAATCAATGACTGTTTTGGCATTGTCATTTGGATTGTTCTTTGGTGAGGGAGTGGGAGAGTATGGAATGATTATTGGACTAGTTGGGGAGTTTGGTGGAGTTGATTCTAGTGAATAGGGAATTTGGGGAATATCCAGAATGGTCAGGGGTATACTGATGGCTAGAGGTTCAGTGATTCCAAGAATGGGAATGGGATCAGAATCAACAGTTTGGTTGGATTGAACGTGATTGGGTTCCGGTTCACAGGATTCAGAAGGTTAGACCTCATAAGTTTAAACTTCTGGTTGGATTAGTTCAGGTTGTGGAGAAGGTGGATGAATTTCTGGTTGAGGAGATGGAGGTAGTGGTATTTCTGGTTGTGGAGAGAGGGGAATTTCTGGTTGTGGTGCTTCTGAGGTGGTTTCAGAGTTTGGATTTTCTGGTATGGGAGCAAAAATATGCTGGTCAAAGGTTTCAATATCTGATAGAACTTTTGCAAGTTCTTGTTGAGTTACTTTAATGTTTGGATTGATAGGTAGGGAGTGGGATCTTCTAAGAGTTAAATATTCCGAAGGGTCAAATTCAATGTCAAAATCATCAAATGTTTGTGGGGTAGGAATTTCTGATTGGGTAGGAATTGGTACAAATGTTGATACAGATACTGAATCTAAAACAGTTACAGAAGAAGGATTACCTCTCTTTTTAGCTGCTTTGGGAGTCCGCTGGGATGATCCTTCTGCGGCAGCCTTCCTTTTCTTGTTCTTCTTCAGCACAACTTCTGGAGCCTTCTGCTGCAGATCCTGAATGTTTAAATCTGGAGATGTACCATCTGCCTTGCATGCATCCAGATATCTGACTATAATCTCAGGCTTGGAATCAATTTCAGAGAACATGGGAAAGTCATCCAGAGGGATTATTTTGCAGGAGATTGTTGCAAAATAAGTGACATTGGGTTCCTTCTTGATGTTCTCAATAATCTTCATCTTCTTTAGATTCTTCGCATTCAAAGGCTTTCCAACAGTTGCCTCTAAAGTGCTGATTTCCCGTGCTTCTGTTAGATGCTCTATCAGCCTATTCTCTGTCAGAATATCTGATATGAGCCTTCCAAGGGGTATCCAATCCCTTTTAGTGCGCTCCTCTTCTCTAGTCTCATTAACACTAGTCCTCAGATGATTGAAAAGCAAATGAGCCAGATTCACCTTAGTCTTCTGGGAGATGAAGTAGATCAGAAACTGCTGATCAATGTTGATGTAGTCAGGAGAGTTGGTTGGCTTCCTATGGTTTATGCATCCCAGAATAATCTTAGCCCATATTCTATGATGGTCTTTCAGATCCCTTATCTTGCTGGAGGGAAGACCCAGAGTGAATATTTCCCTAGCAATTACAGCGACATCAGCACATCTTTCAGCCATGTCTATACATCTTACGCCACCACCATTGTAACCTATCAATCTTGCAATAAGGTCTTTAGTTATGACTATCTTCTTCCCCATTATATACGAAGTAACTTGATGGTTGGAGGATGAAGCATGAATCCGAAATTCCTTCACAAGGATTGGGAACGTTGGACCTACCAGACGGTCAAAATACTTGTTCCATCCTTGAGCCTTTACTTCTTCAGAAAGGTTGAACCCATTTTCTTTAAGACTGTCAAAGTCCACAATCAATCCTGAGAGTACTTCTAGGTTGTTAATGGGCGTGAGGAGAGTTCTGAATGGTTCTTCATATTGTTCTGTGGATTCTGTTCTCTGAGTACTGGAAGTTGGGTTGCTTGAGGAAGCCATGTTCACACAAAAAATTTGAGAAGAAAATGAAAGGGTTTTGAAAAAGATGCAAACTGAAAACAATTAGATTGTAGAGAAAGTGAAAGTGAATGAGTGTAAGGAATAAGGAATGTGTTTAAATATATTTTGAAAGATATTGGAACGGTTACCCATGACATGCGTCTCAATGCACCAAATCAGCGCTTTTGACCTTTCAGAAAAGTGAACGCGTGTTCAGCCTCAGAAGGTAGCTGATGAATGGATGACAATTGTTTGCTTACGTGAACAGCACACTTCTATCCTTGAAATGAAACGCTCAGATCTTCATGGATATATTCTGATACAATCTGGACTTCTAAAATTCTGAAGGCAGGTTGATCAGCAGTTCACAGAAAATAACAAAAATTCTGAGGATTAAGATATGTAAATAAATCAGTTTATTCTGGGCAAAGCTTCATGCTGAGATGTTTCAGAATGAAGTTAAACCTATCTTCAGAAAGAGGTTTTGTAAAGACATCAGCCCATTGATGGTCTGTGTCAATGAATTTTAAATTAAGAATCCCTTTCTGAATATAGTCCCTAATAAAATGATGTTTTATTTCTATATGCTTAGCCCTAGAATGCAAAATAGGATTTTTACTAAGACAAATAGCAGAAGTATTGTCACAGAGGATATGGATGTTACTCTCAAATATATTGAAGTCCTCAAGTTGACTTTTCATCCAGAGCATTTGCGTGCTACGTCCAGCTGATGTTATACATTCAGCTTCTATTGTTGATAGAGCTATTGTGGATTGTCTTTTGCTGGACCATGAGATCAAATTTTCTCCCAGAAACGGGCAGCTTCCAGAAGTGCTTTTACGTTCAACTCTATCTCCAGCAAAATCAGCATCACAATATCCTACTAAGTTGTAATCACTTGATTTTCTATAAAACAAACCCAGATTAGCAGTACCTTTCAGATACTTGAAAATTCGCTTAACTGCTGTTAAGTGAGATTCTCTAGGATCTGATTGGAATCTAGCACAAATGCAAACACTGAATAGAATGTGAGGCCTTGAAGCCGTCAGATAGAGAAGAAAACCAATCATACCTTTGTAGACCTTCTGTTCTACCTTTTTACTTACCTCTTCTTTTTCCAGAATGCACGTGGGATGCATTGGAATCCTTGATGGCTTACATTCTGAGAGATCAAATTTCTTCAGAAGTTCTCTGACATATTTGCTCTGATGAATGTAAGTTCCTTCTGGAGTTTGATTAATCTGAATTCCCGGAAAGAATTTTAGTTCCCCCATTAGGCTCATCTCAAATTCTGCCTGCATACATTTACAAACTCTCTTCCTAGAGAGGGTTTAGTGGATCCAAATATAATGTCATCAACATAAATATGACATACTAAAATGTCATTCTTAACTGTCTTACAGAACAAGGTTGTGTCCACTTTCCCTTTGGTGAATTCCTTTTCTATCAGGAAGTTGCTTAGCCTTTCATACCAAGCTCTGGGAGCTTGTTTCAGACCATAGAGTGACTTCTTTAGTTTGAAAACATATTATGGATTTTTGGCACTTTCAAAACCAGGGGGTTGGTGCACATAAACCTCTTCTTCTATATAGCCATTTAAGAATGCACTCTTGACATCCATCTGATACTGAGTGATGCCTTTATTAACAGCAAATGAAATTAAAAGTCTGATAGATTCTAACCTGGAGACTGGAGAAAAGGTTTCTGTATAGTCTATCCCCTCTTGCTGACTATAACCTTGTGCTACCAGCCGTGCTTTGTTTTTGATGACTTCACCTTGTTCGTTCAGTTTGTTTCTGAACACCCATTTTGTACCAATGACGTTGAATCCTTTTGGTTTGGGAACCAAATCCCATACGTCATTTCTTGTGAATTGATTTAGCTCCTCTTTCATTGCCAGAATCCAGTCATTGTCCAGAAGTGCTTCATCAATTGTTGTTGGTTCAATCAGAGAGACCAGTCCCATGAGGGATTCTTCAGAGTTTCTGAAGGTAGATCTTGTTCTTATTGGATCTTCCTTCCTTCCTAAGATTGTTTCTTCTGGGTGATCAATGCTGCTTCTGGATGGTCTTTTCTGAAGTTGATCAACAGAAGGTGTTGGGTTGCTTGCAGTGGCTCTTTCTAATGTTGAGGGAGTGTCTCTGTTGAGAGCCTCTGAGTTATCTTCAGTACCTGTGAGTTCAACTTCCATACCTGCAAGGAATTCATTCTGCTTTGACTTTTGAGAGTCAAGCTTATCATTAAACCGAACACTGATTGACTCTTCAACAATCTGTGTTTCTGTATTGTATACTCTGTACCCTCTTAAGCGTTCAGAGTATCCTAACATAATACACTTTTGTGCTTTAGAGTCAAACTTGTTCAAATAATTTTTTGTATTCAAAATAAAGCATGTACATCCAAATGGGTGAAAATAAGAAATGTTGGGCTTTCTGTTCTTCCACAATTCATATGGAGTCTTTTCCAGAATAGGTCTTATGGAGATTCTATTCTGAATGTAACATGCTGTGTTTATTGCTTCTGCCCAGAAGATCTTAGCAACGTTAGTCTCGTTGATCATGGTTCCGACCATTTCTTGCAATGTTCTGTTCTTTCGTTCTCCAACTCCATTTTGCTGAGGAGTTCTAGGACAAGAGAAATCATGCAGAATGCCTTTTTCATTAAAGAATAATTCAAAATCTTTATTTTCAAATTCTCCACCATGATCACTTCTGACTTTGACGATTCTAAAATCTTTTTCATTATGAACTTGGTTGCAGAAGGTAACAAACACAGAGTGTGACTCGTCCTTGTGCCTTAAGAACTTTACCCATGTCCATCTGCTATAGTCATCTATGATTACTAACCCATACTTCTTGCCACTCACTGAAGCAGTTTTTACTGGTCCAAATAAGTCAATGTGCAGAAGTTCTAATGGCTTAGAGGTGGAAACAACATTTTTGGATTTGAAAGCAGGTTTTGCAAACTTGTCTTTCTGACATGCTTCACACAAAGCATCTGAATTGAACTTCAAGTTAGGAAGTCCTCTGACCAGATTGAGTTTGTTAATCTGAGATATTCTTCTCATACTGACATGTCCCAATCTTCTGTGCCAGATCCATTGCTCGTTGTTAACAAACAGAAGACATTTTACATTCTGACTTTTCAGTTCAGAAAGTTTGATTTTATAAATGTTGTTTTTCCTCTTTCCATTAAATAGGATAGTCCCATCTTTCTGACTAACAGCTTTGCATGAATTTTGATTGAAGATTATATCATAACCTTTATCACTTAATTGACTTATGGATAACAGGTTATGCATTAATCCATCAACTAGTAAAACATTAATTATAGAGGGAAGATTTCCATTACCTACAGTTCCAGAGCCAATGATCTTTCCCCTCTGATTGCCTCCAAAGCCTACGTGGCCTCTAGGCTTAAGTTTCAGGCTTTGGAACATATGCCTTCTTCCCGTCATGTGTCGTGAGCAGCCAGAGTCCAGGCACCATGACTGGTGTCTTTGCTTTGCTGCTAAAGATATCTGCCACATGTATTATTTTATCCTTAGGTACCCACATTTTCTTGGGTCCTGATTTGTTAGTTTTACCAAAACTCTGGTTGAATTTTGGTTTGACAGAGTAATCACTACTTGTATATTTTATGTCATGTGTGTGTCCATATATAAAGTGTGAATCAAGTGGAGTACGTTTTATGACTAAATCCATGGCATTTTTTGGTGTAGGAACCTTACCTTGATATCCTATCCCTTTTCTGCCATTTCTGCTAACTCCATAGATCATTGAAGCCATTTTGCTTATGTCTATGTTTTTAGCCAGAAACTTTTGAAAGTTGTGATCATACTCTTTGATGATCTCATCAGCATTGCTGAGAGTTTCAGGGATTGTTTCCTTCTGAGAGTTTTGCAATTGGTTTTCTAGTTTTGAAATTCTATCTTTTAACTCAGAATTCTCCAATTTGAGACTTTCAGTTTTATCAGAGTCAGAAGCAAGATTCCTTTTCAGGTTTCTGGATTTGACTCTGATCTGCTGATACCTTTCCAAAATCTCATTTAGGCTTTCATCTAGTTCAGCCTTAGTAAAGTTGATAGTAAACTCAAGGAATACCTCTTCTGTATCTGATTCTGAATCTGAACCAGAAGCTTCACTGTCTTCAGAGACGTTTTCCATGAGAGCTATGTTTGCTCTTTCATCATCTGATTCTGAGTCAGCTTCAGATGTATCAGAATCATCCCATGTAGCCATGAGAGTTTTCTTCTTTTCTTTGCCAAACTTCTTTTTGGGCTTCTCCTTCTGAAGCTTTGGGCAATCACTTTTGTAGTGCCCTTGCTCGTTACACTCATAGCAAATGATGTCTTTGTTGTTTGGCTTTCTGTATCCTGAAGAGCCTTCAGATCTTTTGTGTCCAGAGGAGGATTCTGACCTTCTATATCTGGAGGAAGATTCATTCTAATTTTCTGATCTTTTGGGATTCCTGAACTTCCTTTGCCTCTGCTTCCACAGTTGGTTATCCCTTCTGGAGAGAAGAGACAATTCATCTTCTTCTGATGAGGATCCATCAGAGGTTTTTTCCACAGCCTGCAAAACTTTGGAGTCAGATTTTCTGTTAGATTTTAAAGCTAATGGCTTACCTTGCTTTTGAGGTTCATCTGCTTCTAGCTTTATCTCGTGACTTCTGAGGGAGCTGACAAGTTCCTCCAGAGAGATTTTGTTGAGATCCTTGGCTAGTTTAAGCGTTGTAACCATTGGCCTCCACTGTTTTGGCAAGCTTCTGATGATCTTCTTAACGTGATCAGCAATGGAATATCCTTTGTCAAGAACTTTTAGACCAGCAACAAGAATTTGAAATCTTGAAAACATAGCTTATATTGATTCACTATCTTCCATCTTGAATGCCTCATACTTCTGAATGAGCGTAAGGGCTTTTGTTTCTTTGACTTGAATGTTGCCTTCATGCGTCATTCTTAGAGAATCAAACATATTCTTAGCAGTTTCTCTGTTTGATATTTTCTCATATTCTGAATATGAGATGGCGCTGAGAAGAATTGTTCTGGCCTTGTGATGATTTCTGAACTCACGCTTTTGCTGATCAGACATCATTTTTCTGTCAATCTTCTGACCACGTCCATCCATTGAGTGCGTGTATCCATCAGTCACCATGTCCCACAGATCAGCATCATGGGCCAGAAAGAAACTCTCAATTCTGTCTTTCCAGTAGTCAAAGTTCTCTCCATCAAAGACTGGAGGTTTGCCACTGAATCTGCCCCTTTCTTCATTGTTGTCATTGCTGATGTTTTGACTTGGTCCTGCCATTGTGTTTTTCTGACGATGGATCTTGTATTGACACGGTTAAGTGTTAAAGCTCAGAACCAGGCGCTCTGATGCCAATTGAAGATGTGAAAAACACAAGAAGGGGGGTTGAATTGTAAAACTTAAATCAAAAGGCTTGACAACACAGTTTTTTATCCTGGTTCACTTGATTTCAAACTACTCCAGTCCACACGTCAAGGTGATTTCGCCTCTCTCCAACGAGGTCTTAATCCACTATTCTCAAAGGATTACAACAGCTACTTTAACAACTGTTAAAGTCTTCTTGAGTACAACCACAATCCGATTAATCTCAAGGAACTTCTTTTACAAATGAATTGAACAAGTGTGTTTTTGTTTTCTTACAAAACTGTATATCACAACTATGATAATTACACAAAATAAGCTTGGAATAAACTGACTTTGCTAAAGCTTTGAATATGCGTGGTTTTGGATAGCTTCGCAAATTTTGAGTGCATATGTACGTGCTTCTTTTCACAAGCAGTCCTGTTTATATAGGCAAGCAAGGATACATTTTCCATAAAGCAGGTTTAATGATAATAATGCACTTTCCTTTTGTAGAAGATCTTTGTCTGAAGAAAGCCGTTAGCATTTAATTCTGTCTTGATTAATCAGTAACGCTTCAGAGTCTTCTTAGCAAACTTGCTGATAACGCTTCAGAGTCTTCTTAGCAAACTTGCTGATAACGCTTCAGAGTGTTGATGACTTGGTAAAGATGTCTTTGATCAGAGTCAGAGTGTATTTGTTTAGGCGCAGATTCTGGTCATCAACTTTCAGCGTATAATCTGGTAGCTTCAGCATATAGCACATATTTCTGATCTTCTGATGTTGATGCTATTCTGATGCTGATTCCATTCTGATGTTGATTCCATCAGAACTTCTGTACATACAAAACATAATTTTAAGGAGCATAATTTTTCTTTGTATATATCTTTGAAATAATTTATTCTTTGTATTTTGTTATCATCAAAACTCTAATCAAGGGTTGTAGAATCAAACTATGTTCTAACAAGCTTTGTTTTGGTATTTGGACGACATTTATGTTATGTTTTATCGATTTCGGGTCGACATTTTTTGTGGTTCATGTATTAACGACAATGCTGCCTGATTATTAATGTTGATGTTCCAATGCTTTTTTGGATTACTTTTCTTCTCAATTTACTGTTGATTTAATTTGAGATGCGAATACTTGATGCTGATTATGCCTCATTGTTATTACTAACACGTTTGTTGACTTGTGCAAGGCATTTCAAGAGAACTTTCAATCATTTAATTAATATTTTGATTATTCGATTGAAAAGCATTTGTATTTCGCTTTATTTGCAGATTTGAGTTCGCTTCCGACGCGTTTGATTTTGATTCTCATTCTATGAGATATATATTGCTTGTGTTTTTGTCTGAATGTGAATTTTTGTGCAACTGTACTATTTTTTATTCAGATGTATCTGATGCACATTTCACATGTGATTTATTTTCACATTATCGATACTTTGCCGCTTATGCCAAGCACATGATCTATGACTATTTTATTTGTTGATGCTAGCTTGCACGAAGTTTTTCAGGTTTCTTTGCTTTGCTTGCTTTCTACAAACTCTTGTTTGTTTTGTATTATTCTGCTTCTGGTTTATTTTTCCCCGTCATTTACCGCTTTCCTCGCAATAAGAAGTAGGAATATAGATGCATGATTGGGAGTCCCTACTTTAGGTGGGAAATTTATTTAAAGTCCTCTAAGGAGGCAATATTTGTTCTTCTCAAAGACCTCAAATGAGGCAATATTTGTGTTTGCTTGTGTACAAAAGACCTTAAAAGGGGGAAATTTTGTGTTGTTTTCTTAGAGATATCAAAAGTGGAAATTTTGCTAAATTCCTCGAAGAAGGCATTCCCCCCCCCCCCCCCCCCCTTTACTATTTGTGCTTGATATCAAGTCAATAAGTTAAACAGAGGCCCCACAATCGTCCCCCATGCATTCTAGTCTGTGTCATTCTTAGCTCTCCTTGTACGTTGATGCTTTAAACCGTGCTTATTCTTGTCCACCGAGTCAAATAAAATGGATGATATGGACTGCAATCATCCCCCATACTTTGTCATTCTTTTCGATGATGTTAGCTCACGTTTCTTCAAACGTTGACGCTCCGAGTTGTTACTCGATGTCGGAGCTCGAGAGAATCAAGTGGAAAGAGTTCCTTACTCCCACTTTGAAATCAATTAGACTCTTTGTTTGTTTCTTAGATCGCACTCAATTTTGTTTTGGCTTTGGATCGACGTTTTTTGATTGCACTTGTGCTTGTTCTTTTCTTTACACTTTTCTATGTTCCCTTAAGATTCACTTGTTTCGCTTTCGATGCAAGTTAGACATTATGATCGTAATCCATGCATGCTAATATAGGTAGAGATTTTCCTTTGTTACCTGAACTTTAGGACCATCATTGTATGATAACATTAGGGATATAGCTAGATAGTTTCCCTTATATGCTTTCTTTTCCTTTTGCATTCTTAAGACTAAAACCTTTTTCTTTGGCAAATGCATAAAACACTCTAACACTTCTTAAATTTATTTTCAAGGTAAAAAACATTAACCAATTCAAACTTTTTTTCGCCTTTAGGCCTTTATTTTAAACTCTCAAAAGGATGTGTTTATTATACTCTGTGCAATACGACGCGTAAATCCCCAAAGGTCAGGTGGCACCTTGTCTACTTGCTAGAGCACGAATGTAGAATTATCCCCTTTCGGGCACTTTTCTCTTGAAAATACCTTTTCAGGTAAGAACATGTTAATTCGTTTCTATGCCAACTTGTGAGTCTCCCAAGGTCGAGTTGTGGTAGGAAGCGAAATTAATATTGTTCTTAAAAAACATAAAACAAACAAAAACTTTTAAGTTGAACTACAACGCTCTGATTCCTTAAAAGGGATAGATAGGCATTTGATCGTGGGTCCCAGGCGAGTGAAACTTTGTAAATATCCCTTCTTTTCCTCGTGTTTTCTTTTGCATGCATTCCCTCTTTGTATTTTTTTTCTTAACTCGTAAGCTTTAGATTAGAACACACACTTTGATTAGAACAACAAAAGTGGATCCTATGTAGTACCACAGATGTGAGGGGTGCTAATACCTTCCCCTTGCCTAATCGACTCCCTTACCCGTATCTCTCGGTTGCAAGACCTTGATTTCACCATTCTCAGGTTTACTCGATGTTCACATTTCCCTTCCCGTGGGATAAAATACGTTCAATGGCAACTTCATTGATTTTCTTTTGATGATTGTTAGGCCAGTTGTTTCACCCTAGAGTTACCTTGTTGAAGCAAAAACTTACTAAGTCGGTCATACCATGCCCTAGGGGTTTGTTTAAGACAATACAATGCACGTTTTAACTTGAACACATGATTAGGAAACTCATAATTTTCAAAACCAGAAGGTTGAGCAACATACACTTCTTGACTTATCTATCCGTTAAGGAATGCACTTTTTACGTCCATTTGATATAATTTGAAATTCTTAGGACATGCATATGCTAATAAAATACGTATAGCCTCAAGTCGGGCAACTGGAGCATAAGTCTCCTCATAGTCAATGCCTTCCTCTTAGTTATACCCTTGATCCACAAGACGGGCCTTATTTCTTGTTATCACCCCATGTTCATCAAGCTTATTCTTATATACCCATCTAGTGCTTATAATTTGATGATCTTGTGACGAGGAACAAGGTCCCAAACATCATTTCTTTCAAATTGATTTAATTCTTCTTGCATGGCCATAAGCCAATGCTCATATAGAAAGGCATCCTTAGCGTTTTTTGGTTCAACTTGTGATACATATTCACAATGATAACAAAAATTACTTATTTTAGAGCGAGTCATTACCCATTTGGTGATATCACCAATAATGTTATCTATTGGATGATCCTTGGAGGTTCTCCACTCCAATGGAAGACCATCATTTTCTTCATGACTTGCATCATTTTTATTTTCTAGGATTTCATCTTCATCCTTCTCAACATCTACCGATTTAGGTTGATCAACTCCTTTATCGGTATCTTTGAGTATGTCTTCCATAGATGCACCTACACCATGAAAAGAACTACCTTTCCCAACACTACACTAGCTTTTCCGAGTATCACACCTTTGTTGTGATCATCGTAGGATACAAACCCTTTCTTCTTTGTCACGAAGTCGAAGAAGAGGGATATGTCTCCCGTCATGTGTCTTGAACATACTATCGAGGGTCCACTTTCCCATCATAGAGTCAAGACACTCATCCTACAAAAATCACACAAAAGTGATAGATACCCAATTCTCATTGGGTCCTTGAGAGTGAGTTAAATAAATGTTGTTTTTGGGCAACCATTGGAAATTACCTTTAGGTACCAAAAAGCACCTAAACTTGCATCTTTCAATAGTGTGTCCCTTTTTGAAAGAGTAGAGACAAAATAATCTATGATGAGAATCACCTATGCTATTAGACTTTTCTTTAATTAAGTTATAACTCTTATGAGGATTTTCAATCTTTCAGCATCCAATATCAATAGTGTTAGGAGGATGATGTATTTTGTCCAATTTGGTTTCAAGATTACTCACTTCTTGTTGCTAAATTTGACATGTTTTACATCCAAATTTATAATATTGTTCTTCCTCTTTTACACAATTTAAACCATTTACAATGAGTTTCTTAATGCTTCAAAAATTTTATTTGTTTCTTCAATCTTGGTCTCCAAATATTTAAAAACTTTTTCTTGGGAGACCAACT
Organism: Vicia faba; assembly: GCA_948472305.1. Lineage (NCBI taxonomy): Eukaryota > Viridiplantae > Streptophyta > Magnoliopsida > Fabales > Fabaceae > Vicia > Vicia faba. Next base: position 1,410,621,604 of record OX451739.1, read on the forward strand.
TTTTGTTAGCATATAAAGTTTATTTTTATAAATTTTCAAATTGATTGTTTAACTTATTAAAAGACAAATTTGCTACATTTGAGTATTTAGAATGACTTACATCCTTTTTCTTGCCTTGACGATAATTTTCCATAAAATAATAGTTTGTCTCTTCATCACTCTCACTTGAGATTTCATTGCTTGAGAGCTCACAATCACTATCCCAAGCAACTTAGGCTTTTCTAGGATTTTTATAGTTGTTTCGTTGACCATTTCCTTTCTTCTTAGCAAGTGAAGGACAATCCGGTCTATAATGACCCGATTTTCCGCATTCATAGCACATATCCTTTGACTTATCCTTTTTGTTGTCTTTATCTTTAGAGGAGGAAGATTGTCTTCTAAATTTGACGAGATTATTGTCAGAGTGTTTGACACTATTCTTTCAAATGTATCGATTATATATTTTTTACAAATAATCTTATCTCTTCATCATCTGAATTCTCTTCATTACTAGAGTCACTATCATTTGAGAGCTCTTCCTTTGAGGACTTTTAGCTTGAAGCCTTGAGAGCCTTAGACTTCAATACTTCCTCCTTGACGGCTTCTTTTTATTTATTCTTTTTCTCAAGCTTGTTTTTATGTTTGTCTAAGCAATTGAGTTCTTGCTCATGCTCTTCTAACTTACCAAACAGTGCGGTAAGATCGAGTGTAGCAAGGTTATTAACTTCCTTGATTGCAGTGACCTTTAGTTGCCAATTTCTAGTAAGACATCTCAACACTTTTTTAGTAGCAATGGCATTGGAAATAAGATTACCTAGTAAATTTAAATGATTAATAAGATGAGAGAACCTCTTTTGCATTTGAGCAATGGTTTCCCCTTGCTTCATGTGAAAGAGTTCAAACTCTTGATTAAGTGTATTAATTCTAGCTTGTTTGACCTTATTAGTTCCCTCATAGATCACTTGTAGATCGTCCCACATAGCTTTAGCGGTTTGAAAATAGGAAATACGATATAACTCATCTACACCGAGTGCGGATACAATGATGTTCTTTGCTTTCCAACCGCAAGACCATTTTTTCTCATCTTTCTCATCCTATAAGTTTTCCGGCTTTGGTACGGTAACACCATCAACAATATATGTCACCGGTGTTGGACCATTTAGAATAGCTTCCCAAACACCTTTGTCATATGAGTTGACATGAATTTGCATACAAGTTTTTCAATAACTATAATTTTCTCCAGTGAAAATTAGGGATCTTTTATAATCCCTTTTAGGTTTGTAAGACATTTTCTAAAAGTGTCGAAGCCGGAAAAAAATAGGCTCTTGATGCCCCCTTTTTAAACAATGACAACGTATCTAGAGGGGGGGGGGAGCGTGAATATATACCCCTTTGGAAAATTCCAAAAAATTTGGTTTTGAAAAAGTTTATCAAAGTACAACGCGAAAGCTTTTTCAAGTTGTCGTCTATACGAACGTTATCGAGAAGCTCGGATATGCAAACCATAAAACAAAATTCAATATGGAATATGAATGATAATAAAATTAATAAGCTTGAATCACTTGGAACTTATTTATCGTTTAATCAACTTCACTTAGCAAGGATATTTCCAATGGCAAGATTAAAAGAACTAGTTTAGTCAATTTATCAAACACTAGGTGTGCAAGTGAATTTTCAGGATTTTTCTTTTGATTGTGTTGATACACAAAATCACTTATAATCAAAAGTGATTATAAGCTATATTAACACTTGAGGTAAAATAAAAATTGATTAGAAAAATTCTTACAATTCAAGTGATAACACAATGCTATTTGACAAATTGATCAATGATATCAAAGCAAGTAAAAAGCAAAAATGAAAGCGACACAAGGAATTTGTCTTCACAGTTCCCCACTGTTATCCTCGCCTATGGGTACGTCTTGCACAAAAACCCCAAAATCAACCAATGATCTTGGAGGACAAACCCGAGGTTTTTCCTGGATGAAAACCCTTACAAAACACCACCAAATACACAATTGGACACTAACAATCCTCGTCTAGATGGCACTCCAATGGAGCATCGTTACAATGTAATGTCAGTGTGTATGCATAGATTGGAGGTTGAATATGAAGAGAGAAATAGGATAATTTTATGGTTTTCAACGGCTTATGAGTGATGCATGAAAGAGTATTTATAGTTTTGGAACTTTTAGGACAAAAGGGGTAAATTCAGAATAAAAAGATTAAAGAAATTAACCAAACATAATAGTATGTGCCGACCTATGTATCTTATGTGTCAACATACACATGAATTTTAAAATGTATGTTTCGACCTATGAGAAGCCATGTGTCGATCGAAACAAGTCAGAAGCTATAGGCTTTAACACGATAGTAAATGTGTCGATCTGAAAAGAGGATGTGTCGACATATAAAATAAGAATTTCTGCAATTTCAGAAAAGCTCCAGTATATGTTGACCTGAGTCATGCCCGTGTCGACCTAAGACTTACAGAGGCTACAGACTTTAATAATGGGTTACACGTGTCGGCCGGAAATACAGATGTGCCGACACATGCAGTAAAAAATCATGCAAAAAACTATTTTTAATAACTTGGATAAATTTCAATATGCTTTTTAATGATGCCTAAGACCTTTAATGCAGAGGAGTTCCCTAAGATAGAAGGATACTATCAATATTCATAAGTGCAAGCTTTTCCCAGTTTTGACATCATTCAAAACATTTGATGACGAAGTTTGAACTCACATATAATTCTTGGATCGTGATTGACACCGCGGGAGATTTTGATTCCTCTTCTCTCTTCCCTTTGTAGTTTCCATTTGTTGCGAGTTTGTATGTAAATTACCTTGATTATATGTATATTTATTACTCATGGTGTTGTATAAAACTCATTTTACAAATCAATATTGATGATTGCTTTCTTTATATGGATTTGATTCATTGCAAACATGGATGAATTGATTTCGTATTTAGGATGAACATCTATTGGGTTTTGATTCTAGAGATAGATTAGGACTTAGTATTAACTCGGGTATCAAAACTTAATGCTTATGTGTTGTTTGTGTTGCACTGAGAGATTGTTGACGTGTGTAATACAATCATTGTCTCACTCTGTGTTAGAGATAACCTCTGCGTGAGAGATACATGATAATATTGACGAGTGATTTGTGTTGAATATAAATGGGTAGTAAGTTTAAGCATTTGATAGGGTATATGCAATGTAAACCCGAGAGTTATCTGCTCTCCAAAGAATGAATTCTTTTTCTGTTCATAACTTTAATTCCCGCATTTACCTTTGATATAAACCAATCCAAATCAACCCCAAACTCATAAACGCGAGAAATTGTTGAACGACAATTTAAAAGCACTAATCCTTGTGAAGAGACAATATGATAAAACTAAATACTTACTTACTTTTGCTTGCCGCTTTACTGCTTCAGCAAAAAACCATATGGTTCATAGAGAACTAAGTGAAATTAAATTGGGCTCAATTAGTGCTTGATTGCGTGCTAGACATTAGAACAAAAAATTTACCACTACCATATGGAAACCTAGTCACAAAAATTCTAGAGAAAACTGACTTCAATCTAGGTGAAAGAACTGACTTCAATGAGAAAACCAAAAAAATAAGAAAAACCATCCTACCCTTAATGCATTATGAGTTGAAAGATGGAAAACTCATAGGAAAGCCAATTATCAACAGAAAGAAGAGAAAAGCTTGAAGTCAAGACATACCCATAGAAATTATTGAAAGTGATGATTCCTCTCCTCAGATTAACACAACCAGAGATCAAATAAAAAATTTGTGCGAGAACATTGACATACTAAATGGGAAGATTGAGTTTATCACACTCCACTTCATTCTTGACAAGCCCAAACTTCCTGGTCATCTTTTCCATCATGATGATTATGATGAAGAATAGTCCACATTAGATTTCTTTTTCATGCTTTTAAAATTTCTGCACTTTTCTTTTATGTACATTTCCTTTCTCACATTCCCTTTTGTAATTTCAATTTAAATAATACAAGTATATTTTTCCCTTTCTAAAAATATTGTGATACTTCTCTATTTATGACTTTAAAATAAAAATAATGATGTAAGTAATGCCCACAACCTTGTTTTGCATAGAATATCCCAACTAGACAAAGGTAAACTTTAAAAATCTTTAGAATCTTTTAAGAGAACCCTACTTAGATAAAATAACCATGTCTACATATCAAGATTAGTATTCTATGAAAACTTAGGCTTCATATCTTAGATACATAGGAAGCATGTTACTTTCTACCTAAGTGTAATATTAGTTCCTCACTATGCCATGATCTTGCCTAGGAAAAATTTGTTGGTTTCTCACTAAGCATGATACTTTCCTCATTATACCATGATAAAATAACCTTTGCTTAAATACCATGTTTTAGGGAATATTGTTTTTGCCTTCTACTAAATAGAATGTCTTTTCCATGCCTAAACACACTTTTATAAAAGTCTTAGTGTGTCAAACACATGATTCTTAAGATAACATCTTTGCTATGCATGATCTTCTACTTGTCTTTGCATAAATTATTCAACATATATTGTTGTTTTGCATGAAAAGTAATATGATAGCTTATCACATGATCTATTATTGCTAGTCATAATTATGTTTTATATATTTATATATTAGTTCAAATATGTTATGATCAGAAAACCCTTGTTTTGCATATATCCCATAAATGTTCATGATTACCTACTAGGAAAACATAATACTTGCATATCCATTTGTATCCTTTATCCGTCTTTTTGATTATGACAAAGGGGTAGAAGTATACTCTCAAGATGGGGGAGGTATACATTCTATCTAACTAAGGGGAGTATTATCACTCCAAAAAATATATTGCTATATTTCTTTTACCACTTCCCCCGAGAGATGCATTGTCATTATAAAAAAATGGGGAGAATGTGGAACTTTGTTTTGCTGGTAACATATATTTTTTTGATGATGACAACTGTAGAAAGGTAATAACAACTATAAATATTATTTAGCATGATGACAACTGTGAAGAATATATCAGACAATCAGCATGACAAAGATGCAACATAATAACTTCAAAGTACAGAATAAACATTCAGCATATTGAAGATGCAATAAGTTTTTGTTTTGACTATAAAGGAAAAAATAGATGCTCAACATGATGAAGATGAAACATGATAAAAACTATAAAGGATAAAAAATATAATATCCCGCATGGTAAATATGCAAAAAAAGTCAACAAATGTCAAGTCAATGCACTCAAAGCAGTTAAAGATGCAAGCCACAAGCTTGATAGAAGATTGACAAAGTCCCAGTTGAAGGACCGACAAAGGTTCAGAGTAGAACAAAGCTTCAGACAAAGGAAAACAAGTAGATTACATCATAAGACTCAAAAAGGAGATCTCAAGCAAGGTGTCAACACAATGAATACATCAGACGCATGCTTAGAGAAGTTACCCCGATTTAGTAAATGAGTGAAACTTTTGTAAACGCAAAATTTTTTTTTATAGAAGTACATGGCTATAAGCACACACAAACTTAAAACTTTTTTATAAAATGTTTTTAAAAAAAGTCATAATAAATATATATATATATATATATATATATATATATATATATATAGAAGTTGCATAGAAAGAGATGAGAGCCTTCAAAAAGCCAAAAAAAATATTTTTTGACTGGATCTAATCGATCATGTCAATCAAGTAGATTGACACGTTCTTGAGAAACAAGGCATTTTGAATGTACCCAAATGATTAGCAATAACTACATATAACTTCTTACCTATTTTGAAAATCATAGACTTTACATTTAAATGATTTAATCAATTGGCTTAATTGATTTGTAACCGTCATTTTTCATTCAATGTTGTTTCCTCTTTTGGAGGATTTGAAACCTATAAATAAAGGTCTCATTCCTCAGTTCAAATCATACATAAATCTCTAAACGGTTTGTTAGATTATCCTGAGTTAAAAGTTATCACTAGTTAGGGATAAGCCTGTTAAAATATCAAGATTATATTATATTAAAGGTTTGTGGGCAAAACCTTCAAAGCTCAAAGTATTTATAGTCAAAATATCAAGAAGACCTCTTTGGGACAATACTAGGCAAACGTTTGGCCAAACCAGTATAAATCTCTGGTGCAATCTCTCTAAACTCTATCCTTTTATTTTTTGCAATTTACTTTTAATATTTTATTTCTGCTACAATTACTCACTTAAAAATTACTAATACGATCTTATTCGAGAAAGGTTTAAAATCAATCACGAATTTTGGATGCTACAATTCAACCCCTCTTGTGCTTGAAGTCACTTGTCCAACAAGTGATATCAGAACTAAACTCTTGTTAAGGACTAATAATATTAGGAGGAAAAATATCTTCAAGATACTCACTAACAAATCTCTATCCTTCAACAGAGAAGGGTACAATTTGTGGAAAGAGAAAATGAAATTTTTCATAGAAGGGACAAATTGGGGTATTTGGAAGAATGTGAAAGAAGGACCATATGTCCCTACACACGGTGTCAATAGTGTTGTAGTAGACAAACCTGAAAAGGATTGGTTCAAAGAGGATAAGGATAATGTGCAATTTGGTTTGAAAGCTAAGAACATCATCACCACCACACTCGGTCTTGATGAGTTCCTGCGAGTTTCTAACTGTGAAACTGTTAAAGAAATGTGGGACATCCTCCAAATTATCCATGAATGTACTACTGAGATAAATAGAACAAGGTTGGGAACATTATTCCATGAATATGAACTCATCATAATTTAAAGAGAACATAAATAAAATACAAACACGATTCACCCGCATCGTGAGTCATATGAGAATTATGAGGAAAACATTCTAAAATGAAGAATTAGTCATAAGAATTCTTAGTTTCTTAAATTGTACCTGACATCCCAAAGTCATTGCAATTTTTCAATCTAAGTATTTGGCGATTATGAAAAAACATACACAATTTGGTAAATTGAAGAAACATGAAATGGAGCTCAAAATACTTGACATAGATGAAGAAGGAGAAAAGAAAAGCAAGAGTCGTGTACTTAAAACTGAAGAATCTGACTCAGATGGTGACATGACACTCATAGTAAATAATTTCAAGAGATTTATGAAGAATGAGAAAAAGCAAACAGAAAGGACATATCAAACCATAATGTCCCCTATTAAAAAAGGCTAATAAAAAATTCAAAAAGAATCAAAAGAAAAATAAAACTTATGTCTCATGGGAAGAAAATAATATGAAATTCTCAGATGATGAAGAAGAAAAAGCCAACATCTACATGTTGACAAAACATCAAGAAAATGAGGTAATCTGTCAATTTTTCTATCATGATTTATTTAGATTATGTAAGAAATTAACAAAAGAAACAACCAAACTAGAAAAAATCATTTCTACATCTAAGGATAACACCTCCTCTCTTAAAACTAGAAATAAAACCCTTGAAAAGAAAATAGAACGCCTTAGAGAGAAAGAGTAAAAATTAAATCAAAACCCGTCAACTTCAAATAGTGAACCTGTCATGTGTGACAGCTACAACAACTTTTAAAAGTAAGTTTGCGATCTTCAAAATCACTTGCCAAATTTACCAAAGGGAGAGATAACCTAGAGGTCCTGTTAGGAAATCAAAGAGCCTCCTACAACAAAGTCGGATTAAGTTATGAACAAAAAAGCAATAGCAAAAACTTTGAGAACATATGCAAGACAAAAAATACTTCTCATTGTAAAGCATTAAAATGCAATTACTATAATAAAGAAGGTCACATCGTCATGTTCTGTTTTATAAAGAAAAGCTATGAAAGTAAAGAAGGACACCCCCTTCATACTTCTACAAGAAACATTGTGAACACAAAGCTAAAATATCATCTAACTCTGAAAATGCATATGTTTCTAAAACAAGAAAGAAAACTGTTTATGAAACTAACAAACAATGACCCAAGGTGATATGGGTAACTAAAGTTAAGAACTAACATTTTCTCTGCGGGAATGCTTTACATTCTCAAACACAAAATGGTATCTTGATAGCGGTTGCTCAAAGCATATGACAGATGAAAAACCTTATTCTCCACCTTTTTTCCCAAAGAATGATGATTTGTCTCATATGGAGATAATAATAAGGGAAAAATACTAGGTTTTGACACCATCGACAAGTTCCCAAATCCAAGGACTAGGGAAGTCCTTCTGGTAAAAATACTTGAGCATAATTTTCTGAACATAAGTCAACTGTGTTACAAAGGTAACAATGTAACATTTGATTCTTGTGGTTGCAGGGTCATAAAATCAAAATCAAATGAAATTATATTTACAAGCTCAAGAAGTGGAAGAACTACAAAGTGAATTTAAACAAAATTCTTTCAAATGATGTACGTCTCCTAAGTAACGAGGATGAATCTTGATTATGACATATGAGAATAGCACACATCCACATGAACTGCTTAAATAAGCTGGTTTGCAAGAATCTTGTAGATAGGCTTCCAAACTTGCATTTCAAAAAGAATAGATTATGTTATGCATGCCAAAAAGGGAAGCAAGTAATATCCTCTTTTGAATATAAAAATATAGTTTCTACTGATCTCCCCTTACAACTCTTTCACATGGACATTTTTGGCCCATCTAGAAACGTAAGTTTAGGCGGAAATGTCTATGCTCTTGTCATTGTGGATGATTATTCTTGATATACTTGGGAAAAATTTCTATCTCATAAAAGAGATGGGTTCATTGCCTTTTGAAAACTAGCCAAGATTATCCAGAACGAAAAAGGAGTAAACATCGCATCCATTAGAAGTGATCATGGAGGAAAATTCCAAAATGAGAACTTCAAAATTTTTACAACAAGAATGGTATTCAACATAATTTTTCCACTCCATGAACTCCCCATTAAAATGAGGTAGTAGAAAGGAAAATAGATCTTTAGTAGAGCTTGCAAAGGCGATGCTCAATGAGAACAATCTTCCTAAATACCTATGGGTTGATGATGTGAACATCGCTTGCTATGTTATGAATTGTGTCCTGATATGACCAATTCTAAAGCGATAGTGCTATGAGTTATAGAAAGGATGAAAGCCAAATATATCTAATTTTCATGTTTTCAGATGCAAATGCTTCATCCATAATAACAGGAAAGATAACCTTGGAAAATTAGACGCAAGAGCTAATGAAGGCATATTCATAAGATATTATACATCGAGTAAAGCCTTTAGAGTTTATAATCTAAGAACCAAAACACTCGAAGAATCAATTCATGTTATCTTTGACAAATCTAACCCCAAAACTGTAGAAGTAGAAGTTGTTGATTATGTAGGTATGTTGGAAAATATGAGTCTGGAAGATGAACAAGAATTGAACCAAGAGCCAAGTGAAAATGAAAATCAAGAAGAATAATCAGTTCAGGATCAAATCTCAGACACTCCACAGGGAAAACCAAATCTCCCAAAGGAATGGAGACTAGCAAATGATCATCCAATACATAATGTTATTGGAGACATATCCAAAGGATTCACCACTAGACAATCACTCAATAAGCTATGCAAGAAGAGTTAAATAAATTTGAACGAAATAATATTTGGGAACTCATTCATAAAGCCTCAGCTAATCTAGTAATTGGAACCTGATGGAGTTTTTTGCAACAAGCTGGATGAAGATGACAATGATTTAAGAAATAAAGCCATACTCATTGCAAAAGGGTATAATAAACATGAGCGAATAGAATTCGATGAAACATATACTCATGTGGCTAGATTAGAAGCCATAAGGATATTATTAGCCTTTTCCTGCATTAGGAATCTCAAACTATTTCAAATGGATGTAAAAAGTACATTTCTAAACGGTTACATTCAATAGGAGATATTTGTTGATCAACGTCATGGCTTTATCAACCCTACCTTTCCAGACCATGTTTTCAAGCTCAAAAAATAGACTATATGGCCTGAAACAAGCTTCTAGAGCATGGTATGACTGTTGCACCCCAAAATTTTCCCTCTTATTTCTAACCTCAATTGGCTTGTGTTTCATTCTAATACACTCATGCATATCATTTGGTTATATAGTTATGGGACCAAGGTATCTTGTGATTTGGGTTTTCCCCACTCAAAGAGGAGGATATGGCACTCAAGCAACACAAGGTTGAACTATCATCATCATGGTTATAATCTCGAGTCTCAAGTTCATCATTCATGCCAAGGCTTCTCAAGCTCATCGTGCAAGCAAGACTTCTATTGGTTTTGAGGCGTATATACCAAATAAGACTATTTCTTCAAATTCTTCTTCAAGCAGTAAAGTGTGGATTATGGTTTAACCATTGGCTATCTCGAAGACATTTTCCCTCCACCAAGCTGTTTTCCTTCAAGAAATGATCAGATGTTTTCTTCACAAGGACTCAAAGAATTGCTTTTATGTTGAGATTATTTGTCATCAAGTCAAGGACTTATGGATTAATTTGCAAAGTGTAAGTCATGATACGAAGATGATGGTATGGATTTACATTGTGATCAAAGCCATTGATAACATTTGTTGCTCGTCATACATGTCAAGCATGGATTAAAGGAGTAAATTGAAGTTAAGATTTCTTTGAGAAGCGAAGGTAGATTTAGATTCATTAATGCTTTGAATCCAAAGTTGTGTTCACATTATTCAAATGAATCAAAAATTAAGAATGTTAATTGTGGGAAAAGGATTCATGTGGGTTTCTTACAACACAAGTCAATTTGGATTAAAGATTGAATTGGGAGTTTATCAAGAATCCAAGATAATTAGATGTGAAATTGATTCGAGTGTTTCCATTACTCCAAATTTTTGTTCTTTAGATGCAAGTAATAAGTAATACATTCATGGTCCATTTTGAATTCAAAGAACAAGTTATATCATATAAGGGCCGAGGGTAATTCATTTGGTTTGAAAGGCATTTCATTCAAAGTTCAAGATCATTGGAAAAACAATTTGAAAATACTTCCAATCATGGTCATTCAAACTCCAAACGAGTTACAAGCTTTTGTTCCTTAACATTTGTGGAAAAATTGAAAACTACAATACATGGTGATTAACCTAAACCTAATATTCTACATCTTCATTCCTTCATCCAACTCCATCTAATCTTCATGAAAAAAACCTTCATAGAATTTGCCCTTTGTTCCTACCCACCAATCCTTCATTACCAAACTTGCAAACCTTCGCAAAAGCTATCCAAAATAATGCATCATGCATATTCACAAGTAACAAAAGCCATGCCTTGCATTAATCACCATGCCACATCGTTGAAGCAAACCTACTGCACATGAATACAAATAAAATCAAACATAAACCAGATGCAAATTCCAAACCAGTCCACAATATCCAATTCAAAAACTAGTTGAGCTTATAACCAGTTCACTATTTTCAAGAAAGAAATAAAACAGAAGGACATCGTGGGAACATAGCAGAAAATGATACAGAGGGAAAAAACAGAAAAACCGTGAAAAACATAAATTAATTAACATCACAACTTCAACTAACAGTTACAGCTCATAACAAAAACAGAAGAAGCAAACTTTATTTTTAATTCAATCCTAACCATCTAATTTTATAACAAACTACTTGAATCCAAGGGCCATGATTCTTCAATCGGTAACAAACTCCATCACTATATAACCAAATTTCTGATTTAGTCACAGGGGATTTCACGATCTTTTCACACACAGGAAAAAAAACTCCACAAGAAGTCTCTCTCTCTTTGAAGAATCAAGATTCATTCTTTACACATCACTGGAAAAATCACCAAAGAAAACTCTCTCTGCAACTGCATCATCAACACACCTTCGTTCTTCATCACATTTTCATCATCTTCATCGTAATTTCAACCTCAATCTTCATTGATTCTACAACTCTGCAAAACCTTCATACATCATCAACATCACACGCATCAGAATATCACAGCAACCATAACGATCAAAATTCTCGGAATCGCTCAGCTCCATCATCTTCTCAACGCACTTTCATACATCATTGCGTCTTCCTCCAATCTATTTTCACGAGAACGAACAACAACACTTCTGTTTCAACAACCGCGACACGAAGTACAGAATAACAACAGTACAACTGAATTCGCAGAGAAAGAGAAACAGATAAGAAGAAGAGAGTGAAGGATATTAAGCATTTTTCGTTCTTGCTGCCATAGTGTAAAGTTTTGTTGAATTTGAACGTTGTGAAACCAAAACTTGTGAATCGAAACAAGAATCGAAGTACGAGCGGTAACGAAGAGGGGGGGAACGAAGTTGTTGAGCGAAGCGGATGAGAGACGGGGTTATCACGGAGGCGGTGGAAATCGGAGGTGAATGAGACGGACGAAGAGGCGAGGAGAAGCGATGAGCGCCGCGAGAGAGAAGAGGGAATTTGTTCGTAGAAGATGAATCCTCACAGTAGAGAACCCTAGCCTCCTCAAAACTGTACCATTTCATCACACATTTCATTTCAGTTTTTTCTATTCCACTTTTTATAATTTTGTTGAATAATAATAAAATGCTGAAGGTGGAAATAAGTTGTGTTGTGAATCTGTTGGGCTCATGCGCCCCCACACTGCCTCTCTGGGCCCATTAATTCACTTTTTGAGAGAAATTAATGTGGCACACTCCATGGCACCTCTAAAGATATGAAAAGATCAAATTGTTCAAAACTCAAAAATACTCCAAAATTGCAAATTTTTATTACCACACTAAAATTTTGAAATTTACTAGGTGATATCGTAAATTTCGCGAAACAGTAAGGATTTACGATATATTTGGGAAATTTTTAGAAATTTTAGAATTTTCAGTATATTTTAATCGGAAATTTTGAAATTTCTGGTTATTATATTTACTTTTTATATCAGAAATTTTGAAATTTTTTGGAGCTTTGCAGCGTGTACCAGAAATTTCAAATTTTTGATGGTTCATTTTTTTTTTTTAAATACTGAAAATTTCAAAATTTTCGATAATTCATATTTTCCTAATTTTTCTCCTTTTATTAATTATTTCAGTGAAGACCAAGGCCAAAGATGGTTTTGTTGCAGGCATGGTGGCCAATCGAGTAGAAGCTCAGGCCCGGACTGGCGAGGCACAAACTTTCGAGCTACGAACTAGACAACGTGCTATAACTGGTTCTCGCCGGAAACAATTGACTGAGCAACATGAGCAGTTTCGCGCACCCCACCGTCGAGGACTTAGAGATTTACTGCTGAGGAGGTATATTCTCCTGCTCCTGTGGATGTGCCTGGTCCTGAGAAAACTATTGGGGAGGTTGTGCCTGTTGTGGAGCCAATTCCTGAGCAGGTTATGGAGCAGGTCACCGAGTAGGTTATGGAGCCGACAACTAAGCAGGTTACAGTTGAGGGTGTTGACGAGGTATCCCCCACTGATACAGACACAACGAATCGTGCGTCTATGGAGCCATCAGTTCACACTGATAAAGTCTTTCTAGGAGGACCTTCAGACAAGTTTGTGCTCACAGGATTTGCTGACCATGTCGCTGACAAGATCGATATAGAATGGTGAGGTATATATTTTAATTGGTTGATGTATAATATTTTATTTTTGAAAGTGTTTGAAAGTTGATGTATAATATTTTATTATTGCAGTTTATTTAGATAACCTCATGGGTTTGGTAAACTCTGAGGTGAGATTTATACAGGTTTAGCTAGGTTAGTTGACGTAGCTCGTGGAGGGTCTATTTAAATCTGTTTTATTTTGGTTGTATTATATGTATATTTTGTGACACATAAACTTCTTTTTATTGCATAATGTTTTGGCAATTACATGTTTTGAATCGATGATGAACATAACATAAAATAATACAAGAAACAAAAACTGAAAACAACTATACATGTAAACCTAAGCACTACCGAATAATTTTGGACGTTTCAGCATCTTGATTATGTCGTCGACAAATCTTTGGATCTCCGCATCCAACTCGATTGGACCTTTAGTTATCCTACAATGAAATGATTTCCACATGGCCTTCACATCTTCATCAGTCTTCAACTCAAGCAGGTTGTATTTCACCATTCCATTTGTATCAATCCAATCTTCCTGAAACTCGATCTTTGTCACCCTTCTGTTATCAAAATCATGCAGCAATGCATTCAACATTTCTTTCAAGGTGGCGAGGGATGTGTTGCCATCTGGAAGCTTGAATTCAACAACAGGGTTGTTTCCGTTGTAATATACTTCTATCTTAATCAGAAATTGAGGAAGCGACATTGTTTGAGATGTTTTTCTTTGTAGCATATGCCCTTATTTATACAAATGGTGATGTATTCTAGACCACACAAATTTTTCAGTGCAATCAAGACCCTCCAAAGATGTCGGCGAAATTGTGGCCGTTAAAAAAACTTAAATAAATGAACTACCGGAAATTTCAGTATAACTCAAATTTTCGGTACTGCCTAGTAAATTTAAAATTTCTAGAATACCGAAACTTTCAAATGCACTAGCGAAAATTTACTTAAACCAGAAATTTTATAAGGGGGAAATTTTGTTTGTACTGGAAATTTTAAACCCTTTACCAAAAATTTCATCCGGAAATTGTTTGTAACTCAACAAGGGTAATTCTGAAATAATTAAAGTTAGGGGTGCCATGCTTAATTTGGGGGGTGGAATTTTAATTCCTCACTTTTTGAAAGCCAAATCCTTGTAACAAAAATCTCTTGTCGGATCTTCGTTCAGTGGGCCTAACGTCTAACTCTACTTTGCAGCACATTGAATTCAGCTTGCACTTCTCGAAGCTTCATTTTCTATACTTGTTTCAATTTCATTTTTAATTAATTGTTGTGATTGATTTTTTTTTGGATATTGGTAAATAAAATAGATTTGGTTGAAGGGTTTCAAGAGGTATTCGAAGTAAACTAAGAGCGCAATTTTCATTAAGGAAGTTCAAGGAAGCTTTCTGTAGAGTTTTCTTATCGCTTGCATGGCTTTGAAGAGGCAATAAATCTTCTTCATTAGGTATCACTTGAATCTCTTTTATCTCTCTTTCACGCATCAATGTTAGGCTTTTATTGATTGTTAGAAGCATATAACGCAATTGCATTTGAAGTCCTACCTTTGTAGGCTATGTATTTGCGTAGTTAAAAATAAATTTGTGATGATGAGTGTAACACCCCAATGCTACCCGACAATTATAAATGTAAATCGGAGTTATAAAATTCATGCAACTGAATCAGGATGCCACAAATTCAACTTTAAAAACACATTGCATTCAACGTGGATACGTAACACTTTAAAACTTCAGATGAACCATCAGCATAATAATTTAATCTCTTAATTCAACAACTTGAACATCTACGCTGCAGAATTATAATAACATCTTTGTCCAACAATTACAACAACTTCAAAATAGCACATACTTATCAACAATCAAATTAAAGTTCAACAAATGAAATAATCAATAATTAAAAGCAACAAGCATTCATCCCCCCGAGTGTTACGTATCAGTACAATGACACCGACTCGAACTACTGAAGGTAAACCACCTTCACTCTGGATTACCTGCACATTACCAACATAAGGGTAACATTCAAACAGAAGAGGTGAGATATCTAACAATATAATAAAATGTATGATAAATAATATATTAGATCAGATCATATATCATCACCACTTCACAACTCACAACCAACAGTAATCACAACAAAATACCAACAATATACACATTTACCGCATAAATACACAACTTCATCATGTAATCAAATAATGTGACTCAATACTATGAAAATGCATGTGGTACCATTGGAGCAGAACTCTCATCTCAAAATAATTACCAATAAATAGAGACATCAACAAGGCATAAGCCTTCATCTTAATACTCGCCAATACAGACCATCTTAACGAGCATCAGCTCCATCTTGATATGCAATGTATGCGACACAATCATGAATGTAGTAACAACAACCACAATTAACAACGTCTCAATACAACATCATCGTTGGACAGAAGCCTACATCTTAATAGCTTCCAATTATTAGAGGTATCTCACCATCATCCATCAACGTCATTCATCGCATAATTCATCAACATAATTTCATCAACATAAATCATCGCTTAATTCATCAACATAAATCATCGAATAATTCATCAACATAAATCATCGCATAATTCATCAACATAATTCATCAACATAATTCATCAACATAATTCATCAACATAATTCATCAACATAATTCATCAACATCATTCATCGACATAATTAATCGACATCATTCATCAACATAATTCATCTACATAATTCATCAACATAATTCATCAACTTCATTCATCAACATAATTCATCAACATAGTTCATCAACCTAATTCATAAACATAATTCCACAACAACTCAGCCATAACAACAATACAACGACAAATCAACAATCCCTCGATGTTGGCCATAGGCCTATAACATGATAATGCCCCCTAATTAATTAATCATCTAAGGCTTAGATATAATTACCAAACTTCTACATATTATTATTCTGCAATACTACATCATTATTATCATTTATCTTACCGTAATGAACCAAGCAATAATCTATAATCATCTTATCCTCATTATACTTCACAAAATTTTCATAGCGATTAATGTGGGAAGCTAACTCTAATACTAATTTGAGTACTAGGATTATTATTCTTATCCTACACTTTAATCCTTAATAATATAGTTCATCGCATTAGCTATCCAACGCTTCAAACGACACCTCAAACGGAGTCCGAAAACTCAAGTTACAGCCTTTGGAAGAACCTGTCAAAAATCAGACTACATGAGTCGACGCAGAATGTTTTGAGTCGATGCGTACTAGGTTAAAATTCCTGCATGAGTCGATGCGTAATCCCTTTGTATCGACTCATACTGAGTCTACAACACCGCATGTATCGACGCATGCTTCTTCGTATCGACTCATCCTGAGTCCAAAAACCTGCATGTATCGATGCATGCTTCTTCGTATCGACTCATCCTGAGTCCAAAAACCTACATGTATCGACACATGGCTTTTGAGATCGACGCATACTGTTCTATCATGAATATTTTTTGTGATTTCACTGTGTTTTCGCCGTGAATTCCCTGCCTTAGGCCCTAAAATCATCCTCTAGTCATAGGTAATCACCCATTCTAATAATCCTATGTTTCTACATCGATTATACAACATTAGGGCATCATTACTCATCTCTAAATCATTGATCTTCATCATACAACAATATATATATAATTCAATCATAAACAAAACACCCTTTCACATCTAATCCCACATACTACTCATCATAAACCCTATTATAGAGTCAGAACCCCACCCTTACTTTGGATTGGAGATCGCTCTACAATTTTCTGATTGAATTCTGTTTTGCTCTTTTCCTTCTTTTCTGTAACTTTCACGTTCTCTTTCTCTCCTCCAACCCTTATTCTTCTTCTTCTTGACAAAAACCTATTTTTCCTTACTTTCATGTCTAATTTCTATTATTATAACCAAACTCAATAATAATAGAATTATTTCTCTTGGACTTAATTCTCACACCCCCTTAGTACTACATACCACCATATAAAATAGGCCCAACAACTTAATCTTATATTATTCCATTAATTCCAAAATTATTATTATTAATCAACCAATTAATTAATTAATAATAATCTAATAACTTATACCAACAATCCACAACATCTCACAACTTCAACAAATAATCCAAAATAATTTAATTAAATAATTAATTAAATTAACGGGCGTTACAACTCTCCCCCACTTAGAATATTTTTGTCCTAAAAAAAAATCTACTCGATACTACCACTCTTAACGCGAATTTCGCATCTCATTCTCTGATCCCCAAGTCGCGTCTGGCAACACTTTGGCCACTACTTTATCGGTATAACAATAACTCAATATGATTTAAATCTAATACACACATGCTAATCATATAACACCTCTGCGATATAATCGTTAACAACTTATCAACCGCTTTAACAACATCTTGACATATCAATATTTTAAAGTAGTAACACACTTATACTTGGATATACAACGTCACATTATCATCTTAACAACATCTTCAACACCAAAACACACACACAATTACATTCCCATATACATATATATATATATATATATATATATATATATATATATATATATATATATATATATATATATATATATATATATATATATATATATATATATATATATATATATATATATATATATATATATATATATATATATATATATATATATATATATATATATATATATATATATATATATATATATATATATATATATATATATATATCAACAACTCTATTCATATCATCGTATCACCCTTATAGTGATATCAACATAGCCAACATAATCAACTTTGTCATATTATGGAGTATTATTCACCCTTTATGGTAACCAACAACAACATCACAACAACGGGAACAAAATCATTATAACGTCAACTTAACAGTATAACTCAACAAATATACACATAACTTACCATCAACTAACAACCACATTAATATCCTTATAAATCAGCAAATATCTCCGAGTTATCACAACACCTTGCCACATCATCCCTACATCAACAATTTACCAAATCAAGCATGTAGAGTCGTATACTCATAGCAACTGCGCCACATACGCTTCAGCTGCGCAACTCTGATAATCCATCTTAAGTCATTGTCCTCATTAAAGTTTCTACCAACTATACAGATTGCAAGTCTCATTCCAGTTTTAGACTTTCCTTAACATCCACCATAAAACCATTGTGCACTTGATATTCTCAATCTTTCACTTTGCGATGTTAGCTCGCATACAAACGCACTACTCTTAATTGTTTATTACGTCTCAACTCTCACTCAACGACTCCTCTACTAATTTCACACAAACTGGTGAGTGATTATTCTCGCGATATAACATCCATACTTTTTCACACCATTAATATAGCAAGATAAATCTATAACACTCAGCACAATCTCATCTACTATCAACAAGAGATTAAGGATGATCAGTTCCTCAATTTGTTAATAGATAGCCGACAACCATAATGGAGTATAAATCATCATTACCAGACTATAATAGCATTTCCTTAAAACTCGTATTCAAGTTGTCTAAAACATAACATGTCTAATCCTCATTCACCCACCATCCCACGATGATCAATCATTTTCTAACTCAAGATGTGTTGGCATATCAATACATTACAAACCCTTACACTCTAGTCCAAGTCTTTATCTACATGAAGGATTCTAATAATATTCTTAAACTCTTAATCCTCTTCTGAATTTCACAACATCAAAAATACATGTATCCCCACCTCTTAAACTCCTTCCAATCACACTCAATATTATCATCTTATCTAACAACATTTAATATATATATATATATATATATATATATATATATATATATATATATATATATATATATATATATATATATATATATATATATATATATATATATATATATATATATATATATATATATATATATATATATATATATATATATATATATATATATATATATATATATATATATATATATATATATATATATATATATATATATATACACACCTCAAACAACTACGATAGTAATCCTCTAAGCTCAACAAGATACTAACCTCTATAACAAACTTTATCCTTCTCCAACTTATAACTGCCTTCACTTGGAAATAAAATTACTCAAGAGAACTCTTCTCCCAAAACTATAACATACATCCTGACAACTTAACATAAATCTTCCTCCTTTTTGACACCGTAAATTCCACACAACTTCGCACTACCGTATTTCGTTCTAATTAATAAAACCAAAGCTTTCCAAATGATACATTTGACTTCACAAATTACTTTAAATAAATCTTCCAATTACTCCTTTAATTCACCCAACTCGGACGCTGATGTCCCGTACAACACTGAAGAACAAGTTTAGTCCCAAAGACAAACTTAACAACAAACTGCACTTACTTCTAATATTATCACGTGATAAATGAATATATCACAACTACTGGAACATTTTTGAAATGAAGCTCATTTAGTTAGCTTTCCAATGATTCAAATGAAACTCAAATCAGATGCCTGAAACTCTAGTTATGAATTTTCGAAGTCCCACCACAATTCTGCAGTTTCCTGCGATTTGCTTATGAAAATTCCACTGCCAAACTCATTTGTCTTCAACTCAGACATATTCCAAACAAATCTTAACATATCTCATGCTCCAAAACTTCTTATAACTCGAGAGATGCATTCCTTCGCCAAATAATTTCAGGTTCCAAAACACCAGGGCAACAATTCTTTTCGCAACGCTACTCACTTCTTCAAGTTTCGACTCAGACTCGCGATTCACAACTACTTATCAATGTCAACTACTTCCTACAATCACTTATGTGATCCCAACATAAAAGTTATAGCAACTTTATTACTCCATCATTGTTCAAACATCAACATCTTACACTTGCTTCATAAATCATCAAATATTACATCGCTCTTCATTCTTCGAGAAGTAAGCACCAATAATGTCTGATCAATTTCTCTCAAGGCGCTCTAACTCGACTAACAACAAGACCTTGAATCCAAGTCACCTTCAAATTCGGGAACAACAAGACTCTAATAATTCTTGCATTGTCATTGTCGGCAGCACACCGAACCAACACCTTTCAATTGAACATATCCGAGAAGCAAAGCTTCTCCCCCACTTATCTTTAACCAACTTCCTGCAATTAAGGCAAACAAGTACCAACAGTGTTTCACACACTTGTCACTCACTAAGGAACAAACAACATTAGACAACTTGGTCGGACGGATCGACCTGCTCTGATACCACTAATGTAACACCCCAATTCTACCCGGCAATTATAAATGTAAATCAGAGTTATAAAATTCATGCAACTGAATCAGAATGCCACAAATTCAACTTTAAAAACACATTACATTCAACGTGGATACATAACACTTTAAAACTTCGGATGAACCATCAGCATAATAATTTAATCTCTTAATTCAACAACTTAAACATCTACGCAGCGAAATTATAATAACATCTTTGTCCAACAATTATAACAACGTCAAAATAGCACATACTTAGAAATAATCAAATTAAAGTTCAACAACTGAAATAATCAATAATTAAAAGCAACAAGCGTTCACCCCCCCCCCCCCCCCCGAGTGTTACGTATCAGAGCAATGACACCGACTCGAACTACTGAAGGTAAACCACCTTCACTCTGGATTACCCGCACGTTACCAACATAAGGGTAACATTCAAACAAAAGGGGTGAGATATCTAACAATATAATAAAACATATGATAAATAATATATTAAATCAGATCATATATCATCACTATTTCACAACTCACAACAAATAGTAATCACAACAGAATACCAACAATATACACATTTACCGCATCAATACACAACTTCATTATGTAATTAACTAATGTTGCTTAATACTATACAAATGCATGTGGTACCATTGGAGCAGAACTCCCATCTCAAAATAATTTCCAATAAATAAAGGCATCAACAAGGCATAAGCCTTCATCTTAATATTCGCCAATATAGGCCATCTTAACGAGCATCAGCTCCATCTTGATATGCAATGTATGCGACACAATCATGAATATAGTAACAACAACCACAATTAACAACGTCTCAATACAACATCATCGTTGGCCAGAAGCCTACATCTTAATAGCTACCAATTATTAGAGGCATCTCAACATCATCCATCGACGTCATTCATCGCATAATTCATTAACATAATTTAATCAACATAAATCATCGCATAATTCATCAACATAAATCATCGCATAATTCATCAACATAATTCATCAACATCATTCATCAACATCATTCATCGACATAATTCATCGACATCATTCATCAACATAATTCATCAATATAATTCATCAACATAATTCATCAACATCATTCGTTGACATAATTCATCGATATCATTCATCAACATAATTCATCGACATAATTCATCAACATCATTCATCGACTTCATTTATCAACATAATTCATCAACATAGTTCATCAACCTAATTCATAAACATAATTCCACAGCAACTCAGCCATAACAACAATACAATGACAGATCAACAATCCCTGGACGTTGGCCATAGGCCTAGAACATGATAATGCCCCCTAATTAATTAATCATCTAAGGCTTATCTCTAATTACCAAAATTCTACATATTATTATTTTGCAATACTACATCATTATCATCATTTATCTTACCGTTATGAACCAAGCAATAATCTATAATCATCTTATCCTCATTATACTTCACAAAATCGTCATAGCGATTAACGCGGGAAACTAAATATAATCCTAATTTGAGTACTAGGATTATTTTTCTTATCCTACATTTTAATCCTTAATAATGTAGTTCATCGCGTTAGCTATCCAACGCTTCAAACGACACCTCAAACGGAGTCCGGAAACTCAAGTTACAGCCTTTGGAAGAATTTGTCAAAAATCAGACTACATGAGTCAACGCATAATGTTTTGAGTCGACGCGTAATCCCTTTGTATCGACTCATACTGAGTCTACAACACCGCATGTATCGATGCGTGCTTCTTCGTATCGACTTATCTTGAGTCCAAAAACCTGCATGTATCGACACATGCTTCTTTGTATCGACTCATCCGGAGTCCCAAAACCTACATGTATCGACGCATGACTTTGAGGTCGACACATACTGTTCTGCCATGAATATTTTCTGCAATTTCACTGTGTTTTCCCCGCGAATTCCCTTCCTTAGGCCCTAAAAATATCCTCTAGTCATAGGTAATCACCAATTATAATAATCTTATGTTTCTACATCGGTTATAAAACATTAGGGCATCATTACTCATCTCTAAATCATTGATCTTCATCATACAACAATATATATAATTCAATCATAAACAAAACACCCTTTCACATCTAATCCCACATACTACTCATCATAAACACTATTATAGATTCAGAACCCCACCCTTACCTTGGATTAGAGGTCGCTCTACAATTTCCCGATTGAATTCTATTTTTGCTCTTTTCCTTCTTTTCTGCAACTTTCACGTTCTCTTTCTCTTTTCCAACCCTTATTCTTCTTCTTCTTGACAAAAACCTATTTTCCTTACTGTCATATCTAATTTCTATTATTATAATCAAACTCAATAATAATAGAATTATTTTCTTGGGCTTAATTCTCACACCCCCTTAGTACTACATACCACCATATAAAATAGGCCCGATAACTTAATCTTATACTATTCAATTAATTCCAACATCATTATTATTAATCAACCAATTAATTAATTAATAATAATCTAACAACTTACCGACAATCCACAACATCTCACAACTTCAACAAATAATCCAAAATAATTTAATTAAATAATTAATTAAATTAACAGGCGTTACAATGAGTGTTGTTACCTCTAGAGCCCGATGCTAATGTTTGATGTGCCTTAGTGAAATATGTTAGAACATAGTTTGACTCTACAACCCTTAATTAGAGTTTTGATGATAACAAAATACAAAGAAAAAATAAATTGTAAGATTTATATATAAGACAAATATGCTTCTTAAAATTATGTTTTGTATATACAGAAGATCTGATGGAATCAGCATCAGAAGATCAGTAACATGTGCTACACGCTGAAGCTACCAGATCATACGCTGAAGCTTGATGACCAGAATCTACGCATAAACAAATACACTCTGACTCTGATCAAAGATCTTTTCCAAGTCATCAGCACTCTGAAGCGTTATCATAAGTTAAAGCAAAGAAGACTCTGAAGCGTTATTAAGTATTCAAGACAGAATTAAATGCTAACGGATATCCTCAGATAAGATCTTCTCAAAAAGGAAAGTGAGTTATTATCATTAAAATGGCTTTATGGACAACGTATCTCTGCCTTGCCTATTTAAACAAGTCTGTGTGAGAAAAGACGTACGCATGCACTCACATAATTTGCCAAGCCTTCAAAACCACGCTTACTCAAACGCTTTAGCAAATTCAGTTTATTCCAAGCTTAAATTGTGTAATTATCACAGTTGTGATATATTGTTTTATTAGAAAATGTTAACACATCATTGTTCAAATTATTTGCAAAAGATTTCCTTGAGATAAACCGGTTTGTGGTTATACTCAAGAAGGCTTTAACAGTTGTTAAAGTAGCTGTTGTAATCCCTTGAATATAGTGGATTAAGACCTCGTTGGAGAGAGGAGAAATCACCTTGACGGGTGGACTGGAGTAGTTTGAGATCAAACGAACCAGGATAAAAATATTGTGTCGTCTAAGCATTTGTTTTAAGTTTTACAATTTAACCCCCCTTCTTGTGTTTTTCACATCTTCAATTGGCATCAGAGCGCCTGGTTCTGAGCTTATGACACTTAACCGTGTCAGTACAAGATCCAGCGTCAGAAAAACACAATGGCAGAACCAAGTCAAAACATCAACAATGACAACAATGAAGAAAGAGACAGATTCAGTGGCAAACCTCCAGTCTTTGATGGAGAGAACTTTGACTACTAGAAAGACAGAATTGAGAGTTTCTTTCTGGCTTACGATGCTGATCTGTGGGACATGGTGACTGATGGATACACGCACCCAGTGGATGGAAGTGGTCAGAAGATTGACAGGAAAACGATGTCTGATCAGCAAAAGCGTGAGTTCAGAAATCATCACAAGGCCAGAACAATTCTTCTCAGCGCCATCTCTTATTCAGAGTATGAGAAGATATCAAACAGAGACACTGCAAAAAATATGTTTGACTCTCTGAGAATGACGCATGAAGGCAACATTCAAGTCAAAGAAACCAAAGCCCTTGCACTCATTCAGAAGTATGAGGCATTCAAGATGGAAGAGAGTGAATCAATAGAAACTATGTTTTCAAGATTTCAAATTCTTGTTGCTGGTCTAAAAGTTCTTGACAAAGGGTATTCCACTGCTGATCACGTTAAGAAGATCATCATAAGCTTGCCAAAACAATGAAGGCCAATGGTCACAGCGCTTAAGCTAGCCAAGGGTCTCAACAAAATCTCTCTGGAGGAACTTGTCAGCTCCCTCAGAAGTCACGAGATAGAGCTAGAAGCAGATTGTGATCGGTGGAAATAGAACTGACTGTTTAAAGCTGGTTTCGCGAAATGTCGCGGAAGCAAGAGTCGCAACCGTCTTTTATGTTCTCCAACATGGAAAGGACAAAAGCACAGCAAAATTCCTTATGAGAATGTTTCTCGGTTCAGGAGGTAGATTTATAGAAAGGGAAGGTGTTAGCACCCTTTATATCCGTGGTTATCCACGGGCTCTTAGGTACTTGCTCTTATGTTTTCAAAAATGTTTGCTTTTCAAATGTGTGTGGGTTTTGAAAAAAAGTTCGTTTGAAAACTTCTAGGTAACTCTTGTATCAGTCCTCAAGAGTGTATGAAGTAATGTTTGAAAACTTTTTGAAAGTGTAATGTGTGAAAAGTATTTTGTTTGTTTTTGAAAAGAGCAAGTACCCATGAGTCATCTACCTACCCTAAGAAATTAAGCCATGTAAGAGTCCTTTAGATAGTGCTATCCCACCATTGAGAGGTAGGTAGCACCATCGTTGGAGGTATTCGGGTCAATTCGATTATTAGGGACATGTGTGGTCACCTAAGCAATGGTAGGACACCTTAGAAGTAACCCTAATGTCTTAGATCCTTTTTATCCGAGGCAACCGTTTCGAGGCAACTGGATCTTTAGACAAAGGGTGACCTCTAAGACGTCCTATACTTGATGACCACGTTTCGAGGCAACGAGTGAGGCGTACCCTAGAAGTGGCATGTGCATGTGTGTTGTTTTTCAGTTAAGGTGATCTTGTACATGTTATTCGTGAGCTACGAGTTGATTTTATTTACATACATTCTTTCATGCATTGTTAACAGTTAGGAGTGCGGAAAATAAATTGCGGGAATGTAAATCTAACTATTACAAGGCGCGGGTCTATACATCGCCAAAAAACAAAAACCCGTTTTGGTAAATAAGTACGAGAAATTAAATAAAGCGGTAAAATCCCTAATTAACTATTACATACTTTGTACAGATACATAAATATAATCAAAATAAATAAATACGCGCGAATGAAAGTTAATCGGGAATGCCTTAAGGGTTTTGACCCTTCTAAGAAAAGAAATGAATTTTTTTGTCTTTTTTTGAATTTTAAATGAAATTAAAACTAATTGTTAAACTAATTAATTAATTAATTAAAAAAATAAAAGTCCTTTTTTTGTATTTTTGTGTTTTTCATAAAATAAAATAAAAAGAAATAAAATTAAAAGTTAATTTTACCTAATTCTAAATCTATTTTAATTATTAAGAAAAGAGTTAAAGTTGCCTAGTTAAAAAAACTAATTCAATTTATCAATATTTAAAAATAATAAATAATAATAATAATGTTAGTTCTTTTTTGATTTTTTATGAAAATATTAATTAAGTTAATAGTTAATAAAAGGGAAAAATAAAATAAGACAAATAAAGTATAAAAAAGAAAAATTGCAAACCCAAGGGGGTATGGGCCAGAATGGGGGGTTTTTAATTGAAATTTGAGGCCCATTTGAATCCAGCTCGTTTGACTTTCCTTGATTGTCTGCAGCATGCTTTGACTGAGCACATGGTATTCATCACTTTTTATCCTTTGGATCTATGATCATGGCCACCTGGCGCTTGGATCTGTGAGGCTTATGGTGAGTCTTCTTTGGAATGCTGCACAGGAAAGCGTTAGAAAAAACAATATGGAATTATGGGGGGACCTGGGAATCGAACACAGGTCCCAACACTTGCAAAGCACCTGGCCAACCGCTACATCACTCATGCGCATCTGTTAATATAATGGCCACTAAATATTATATAAGAAAAATGCGTTATATGCTGGAAAAATAAAAAAAGAGCGCACGTGATTTGAATGAACCACACACGCATGGACACCTCAGCATCGTCTTCCTTCCTGAAACAAAAACACAGACAAATAACGGGGGTTTTAAACCCCCACAAAATACCAATGTCAAAAATAGCGACTAGGCGCTCAGTTCATATAAAAAGGGCGCGAGGTATGCTTTGGATTCGTCTCCTCCTGCTGATTTCAACCATGGGAGTTTGGAGGGTTAATTTTACAGTATAAGAAAAACCCCAAATTAAGAGCTTCGGAACCCTAGCATCCGTCCATGGTGATTTTCATTTTAAGGCACCATACTCCAATTAAATCATGTAAAAAGCTTCAGTACAATGTTAGAAAGACAAAGCAATGTTCAAAATATGTTAATGATGCGTGCAAAATGAATTTAGATCATAAGAAAAAATGATGAACCGTGTGACTGTGTAGCACGAGTTCTTGAGCGTGAGGACTTGTTTGTGCTTTCAAAAGGTTCCTGGGGATGCTGAGAGTGTATTTGGATCAAAAGGAAGGCTTGAATTATGCTGGAAAGTGGTTTTCAGTTTGTGATTTTTCTCTTGAAATTTTGAAATTGGTTATGCTGCCTCTGAGTTTTCTAGGTCGTGAATTCTATTGGAGAGGCTTGCATATATGGTTCTGAATGAGAATCAATCAATATCAAGAGCCTTAAACCAATGCAATTATGTTTTGGATTTTGCCATAACCTCCATTGAAGAAACTTGCCTTTTGTGTCCAATTTTGAATTTTATGCTTGAAATAGGATGTACACGAAATTGGTATGTGTTTCATGATGCATCAAGGCTATTCAAACTCAAAGATATCCCTTAATTAATTTCTTTGATTTTTATTTGAATTTTAAAGATTTAAAATGAATTAAATCAAATAAAATTAAATAAAAATAGAAAAATTAATCTTTAATCTTGAAATAAATCATGGGACACGTGGGAGGCATGGCAAAGCTGAATCAAGTGGGAAAAGTGGGCCTTTTTTTGTCAAAAATGAAGTTTCAAGGATAGTTGACTTTGGCCATTTCACAAAAATTTCCCAACTTCTCCAATGCATATCTTGCTCAATTTTGATCATATGAACATGTTCTTGGACATTTTGGAAAGGTCTTGAAGTCCTCTAACCAATGCCTTTGGTCCCATGTCATTTTGATTTACCAATCTCAAGTTATGGTCTTTGACTTAAAGTGCATTTTTGTTGACTTTTGAAAATGACCTATAATGTTGAAATTGATAACTTTGTGTGAGAGCATTTCTTGGACTTGGAATGTGAAGATGAGTTGTAGGAAATGTCATCCCCTTCAAAACGAGCATTGGATGGGATTTTTCTAATGAACCATGAAAAAGTTATGCCTTGGTCAAGTTACAGTTGACTTTTCAGCTGTCCAAAAATGGAAACTTTTGCAATCTTGATGATTTTTGAGCCATTCTTGTGGAATCATGATCAATATTTGATCAAATGATGATGGTGGCTTCAAAATAATATGTTGACCAAAATTTTTGACTTTTGACTGCCAAATGACCATTTTGCCCCTACAGTTGATTATGAGGCAATTAGGGTCTTTTGACTGTGCAACTTGACCTTGTGAGCCTTGAAACTTGACATGTAGGTGCTTGACAATGTATATGAGCATGTGGGACTTGATTAAGCCCTTGAAAACCTCAACTTCCTTGCAAGAACCAAAACCCTAATTTTGACTGGCTTAGGAGAGTGGTTGACTGTGTAGCCCTTGAGTAGACTTGAGCAAATTGAGATGATGCTTGTCAAAACTTTGAAGAATATGGGAGGGCAAATTTTGGGGTACAACAGTTGCCCCTGTTCAATCTTCTTAGACCTGAGGATGTAGATTGGCGCGCGTGCCTTTCGTGATCCGAAGGTGGAAGAGGATTGAACACTAAAGTGCCCAGAAATTTGCACTCACATAGTAGAGTATCAGCAGTGTGATAGCGGGAATGGGCTTACAGATTCCATTTGGAGAGATGATGGATATGAGGATGGGCTTATAGATGCCACCTGGAGATGTGACAGAACCTTGTCGGGAATGGGCTTATAGATGCCATTTGGAATTGTGATGGATAGTTGTGGAGATGGGCTTATAGATGCCATCTAGGTGTCGATCGCGTAAGAGATTCCTTAGCGAGAACTTGCGTACCTGAGAAAGAAAGATAATTACCTGGCCTGTTACAGGGGTTGATCTTCAAACTTATTATGCAGATATGCCCTGGCTGGATACAGGAATCGAATCTTCAAACTCTTCATACGTGCCCTGGATGGGTACAGGAATCGAATCTGGAATTAGTCGTCAACAGATATACCCTGGCTGGATACAGGAATCG
Source organism: Vicia faba (assembly GCA_948472305.1). NCBI lineage: Eukaryota > Viridiplantae > Streptophyta > Magnoliopsida > Fabales > Fabaceae > Vicia > Vicia faba. The sequence goes on from OX451739.1 coordinate 1,410,650,797, forward strand.
AATCTTCAAACTCTTCAGACGTGCCCTGGCTGGATACAGGAATCAAATCTGGAATTAGTCGTCAACAGATATGCCCTGGCTGGATACAAGAATCGAATCTTCAAACTCTTCAGACATGCCCTGGCTGGATACAGGAATCGAATCTGGAAATAGTCGTCAACAGATATGCCCTGGCTGGATACAGGAATCGAATCTTCAAACTCTTCAGACGTGCCCTAGCTGGATACAGGAATCGAATCTGGAATTAGTCGTCAACAAATATGCCCTGGCTGGATACAGGAATCGAATCTTCAAACTCTTCAGACGTGCCCTGGCTAGATATAAGAATCGAATCTGGAATTGATCGCTCGCAGATATGCCCTGGCTAGATACAGGTATCGAATCTGGAATTGCGACAGTTGATAGCAATTATCTTTGGATTGACCTTTTTCCTGAAAAGGCAAAACATCAGTTATATGCAATGTCATGATGTATGAAATGCATGATGTCATGATGTTTCTCAAAAAAATAGATGAGATTGTGTGATATGATGCGTATGTGCATGCATTGTGTATGTAGGCAGGATGTATGAAATGTGATATGTTTATGGATGTATTTTCGTCTAGGAAAATAAATCCTTGACGAATGCCGGGAACTTGAATCCTGGGCTGATGTTGAAGAGTGAAGTGCTTCATTTCCGCTGGGGATGATGATTGCAAGAATAAACCGGTAAGAGAAGATGACTCCGTTGGGGAATAAACTTGGCGAAGAGATTACTCTGCGGGGAATGCTCTGTGTGAAGAGACACTTCGCTGAGGTTTTGATGATAACTCTGCTGGGGATTCCGTTGATAAGTTATGTTGGGGAATCTGATGAACTCCGCTGGGGGATAGGAAGAACTTCGCCGAGGACGATCTTTCCGTGGTTATTAGCTGAGGATAACCCAGTTATAAGCCCTGGTGGGGAATAACCTTCTGAATAAAACCGGGGAGAGACGTTCGTACCCTGCAGGTGATAAGCTTCCAGAATCTACTGGGGATAAGCTTCCTACTGGGGAGATAGATTCAACTTTCCTGGGGAATCTTTTGAACTGTACTGGGGAATGGCTCTACTGGGGTGTCTGGTATTCTACTGGGGAACAATCTTAGATCAAGACTGCCGGGGATGCTTGTTTAGGAACATCTGCATACTCCGCTGGGGAATATTGAGATCTTCTGGGGATACCCAACTTCCTTAAGACTGACAGTAAACTAACTCTGCTTGGGGAGAGCGTTGACTGACTTACTAGAGGTATTGTGCCTTTTCAGGGCTGATTGGGAGACCAACTCTGCTCGGGGAGAGTATTGCTGATTGGTCTTACTCTGCATGGAGTGGAGGTAACTTGGTTATGTTCTTCAGCCGAACCTACCTTGGTACCTTGGTGGACGAAGCAACTAGATTGCTTGGACAACTCGTTATTGCCCCTGTTTCTTATGTCACCTGTAATTAATCCTTTGTTTCGTATTCAAATATTTATGAGTTAGCAATTAGTGTCAAATGCATATATCAAAAATTGAACATTGGACGTTCTTTGCAAAACAAAACAGAAAAAGGAAAACAATTGGCAATTGGTCTGAAAAGTGAATTTGTATTGATTTTTGAATTTGCCTGTAAATAGGCGTTTATGTACAAGAGGCTGACGTCCTAGTAAGAGAACGCCGCCGAACAACAGAGTTTATACATTTTGTGAAAAGGAAAACAAAACAGCTATGTGAAAAATAATCCCACTAGGTTCCAACTCTGCTATCGTCTTTATGTCTTCAAGCGTCTCATCACTTGGCTGCTTAGTTGAAGATGAAGCTGGTTGATTGATGCCGTCTGAATCTGATAGTTGATACCAAATTCTTGGATGCAAGGTGATCCAATGAGACATAGTATTACGCTTTATCCCTAACTTTTGCCTGGACCTCCCTTTCGGGTTTTCAGTCCACCGGGATACCCATTTTTGCCCAAGCCGCCTTTTCAGGTTTTCGACTTGCCGGGTGTACAGATTTTTTCATTTCATCCCTTATTTTTGCCCGAACTCTTTTGGTTCGCCGGGAAGCCCTTATTTTTGCCTAGGTGTGTCAACCTAGCGGGTCTTTAATCATGCGTAGTATCTTTTTACTATGTCTGCATTGGCAGGGTGAGGAAGGTCGTCACCGTCCATGGTGGTTAGAATCATAGCTCCTCCTGAGAAGACATGTTTAACCACAAATGGCCCTTCGTATGTAGGAGTCCATTTTCCCCTGGGATCACTTTGAGGAAGAATGATGCGCTTGATTACCAGGTCTCTGACTTGATACTCTTGTCGTCTGACTTTCTTGTTAAATGCCCTGATCATCCGTTTTTGGTACGTCTGACCATGACAAATAGCGGTGAGTCTCTTTTCGTCGATTAGGTTTAATTGATCAAGTCGAGTCTGGATCCAGTCATCTTCGCTCAGATCTGCATCCTTCATTATCCGGAGAGAGGGTATCTGGACTTCAATAGGCAGGACTGCCTCCATGCCATAGACCAAGGAAAAGGGTGTTGCCCCGGTAGACGTCCGTGCTGAGGTACGGTACCCATGAAGAGTAAACGGTAACATCTCGTGCCAATCTTTGTAAGTCACTGTCATCTTCTGCACAATCTTCTTGATATTTTTATTAGCTGCTTCTACAGCCCCATTCATCTTCGGCCGGTAGGGAGAAGAGTTGTGGTGCTGTATCTTGAATTGCTCGCGAAGCTCAGTGATCATCTTGTTGTTAAGATTGGTACCATTGTCCGTAATAATCCTTTCTGGGACACCGTATCAACAGATCAGATTATGCCGAATGAATCGTGCTACGACGTTCTTGGTTACCGTAGCATAGGAAGCTGCTTCAACCCACTTTGTGAAGTAATCAATTGCTACCAGGATGAAGCGATGCCCGTTGGATGTCGTAGGTCTGATCTCACCGATCATATCAATGCCCCACATTGCAAAAGGCCAAGGTGCTGTCAAGACATTCAGAGGAACTGGAGGAACATGCACCTTATCAGCATATATCTGGCATTTATGACATGTCCGAGAATGTTGGTAACAGTCAGCTTCCATTGTGGACCAGAAATATCCTGCCCGGAGGATTTTCTTTGCCATGGTATGTCCACTGGAATGTGTTCCGAAGGTACCTTCATGCAGTTCTGCCATGATCTTTTCTGCTTCAGTCTTTCCACACAACGCAGTAGGGTTGAATCATGGTTCCGCTTGTATAGAATATCATTGCTGAGGAAGAACTTTGCCGCGAACCTTCTCAGAAACTTTTTGTCATTGACAGATGCACCCTCGGGGTATTCTTGAGCTTCCAAGTACCTCTTCACTTCATGATACCAAGGTTTTTCAGTTACCTCTTCAACCTCAAGATCACAGTAATGTGCAGGTTCATCTAAATTCCAGATAATGATTCGGGGAGCCTCGTTGTCCCATTTGACTTTGAACATGGAAGACATCGTAGCTAACGCGTCCGCCAACTGATTCTCCTCTCTTGGGAAGTGTTCAAAAGTTATCTCCATGAAATGGGGGATCAATGTCAACACTAACTCCTTGTAAGGAATAAGGTTTGGGTGTTTCGTATCCCACTCGCCTTTCATCTGATTGATCACGAGAGCGGAATCTCCGAAGACACTCAGAAACTTGATCCTTAAGTCAATTGCAGCTTGAAGACCCATGATACATGCCTCATACTCTGCCATGTTGTTGGTGCAGTTGAAACATAGCCGGGCAGTGAGTGGAGTATGAGTGCCTTGAGGGGATATGATCACAACGCCAATGCCATTACCCAAAGCGTTCGAGGCTCCGTCAAAGTGCATAGACCATCGGGATCCTTCCTCAGGTCCTTCATCCGGTCCAGGTACTTCACAATCAGCCACTACCATGATATCCTCGTCTGGAAATTCAAAGTTCATAGATTGGTAGTCGTCCACTGCCTGGTGTGCCAAATGGTCTGCCAATACACTTCCCTTGATTGCTTTTTGGGTCATGTACTGGATGTCGTATTCTGTCAAGATCATTTACCATCTTGCTATTCTTCCGGACAAGGCAGGCTTTTCAAATATGTACTTGATTGGATCCATCTTTGATATTAACAGAGTAGTGTGATTCAACATATACTGTCTCAGCCGGCGAGCAGCCCATACCAAAGCGCAACAAGTTTTCTCGAGCAGTGAGTATCGGGTCTCACAGTCGGTAAACTTTTTGCTAAGGTAATAAATGGCGTGCTCTTTTCGGCCAGACTCGTCATGCTGCCCCAACACACACCCCATTGAGTTGTCAAGTACTGTCAAGTATAAGATTAGAGGTCTCCCTTCAACCGGTGGCATAAGAATGGGTGGTTCTTGGAGATACTCTTTGATTCTGTCGAAAGCGGCCTGACATTCATCGTTCCAACGTACTACTTGATATTTCTTTAGTAGCTTGAAGATTGGTTCACAAGTAGCAGTTAGGTGCAAGATGAATCGGGAAATATAGTTCAGGCGTCCTAGAAAGCCTCTGACTTCTTTCTCTGTCTTGGGAGCTGGCATCTCTTGTATGGCTTTCACCTTGGCAGGGTCCACTTGAATACCTTTGTCGCTTACGACGAAGCCTAGCAATTTTCCAGACCTCACCCCAAAGGTGCACTTGTTCGGGTTCAACCTCAGCTTGTACAACTTCAGACGGTCAAACAGTTTCTGTAGATGGTCAAGGTGTTCCTCCTCAGTTTGGGACCTTGCAATCATATCGTCGACGTACACTTCGATCTCATGATGGATCATGTCATGAAATAAAGCAACCATGGCATGTTGGTAGGTTTCCCCAGCATTTTTCAACCTAAAAGGCATGACCTTGTAGCAAAAGGTGCCCCACTGAGTAATAAAAGTGGTCTTCTCCATGTCTTCCGGAGCCATCTTGATTTGATTATAACCGGACAACCCGTCCATGAAGGAGAACACCTTATGTTGAGCAGTATTGTCAACCAGGACGTCGATGTGAGGCAGAGGGAAATCATCCTTAGGGCTCACCCTGTTCAAATCCCTGTAATCAACACACATTCGGACCTTACCATCTTTCTTCGGTACTGGAACCACGTTAGCAACCCACTGAGGGTAAGAAGTCACTGCTAGAAAACCGGCGTCAAATTGTTTCATAACCTCAGCTTTGATTTTCTCAGACATCTCTGGACGCATACGACAGACCTTCTGTTTTACTGGCGGGCAGTCTTCCTTGGTAGGCAAGTGATGGACCACAATGTCAGTATCCAACCCAGGCATGTCTTCGTAAGACCAGGCGAAGACTTCCACGTAGTCATGCAGCATCTGAATCAACCGTTGTTTCACACTGAGCTCTAGATTGGCACCAATCTTGACTTCCTTTCTGTCTGTCTCAGTACCCAGATTTACCGTTTCCACTGGCTCCTCATGTGGTTGAATGGCCCTCTCTTCCTGGAGTAGCAGTCTTGCAAGCTCACCAGGCACTTCGCAATCATCTTCACCTTCGTCTTCGGCTAAGTTGATCAGATTTTCGAAGTCATAACTGGCAGTAGCAGAGTCGTTACCAGTGAGATCCAGAGTGGATTGAAACCTGTATAAGTGAGTGTGTGTAAATATAGCTGTTTTGCAATATACAAAGAAAGAAAGGGAGCACAAGATTTGAAATGCGAAAAAACGTCCAATGTTTTTATTCATGATATATGAAAGTGACAAATAAAAGCCCTCACAAATGACGCCACGGTGCCCCGGGTAAGACACCGGGCCATAGAGTTTCAAATTATTGTTTGTTACAAATTCAAAACAAAGAAGTTCATTACTGGGTGACAAAAGTAATAGGTGTAAAGTCTTTTGCAGTGCAGTTGCTAGGTCCATCTTCGGTTGTTGGGTATATCCAGCTGTCGAATTCGGATTCTTCCACTTCATCTTCAACCCTGATAGCATTTACTCCATGGTTGGGCATGGGAGCAGTCACCACATTAGGCTTCTCGGGCGCCTTGAACTGAACCTCTTTAGCATCAATAAGGTCTTGAACCTTATTCCTCAGAGCCCAACAATCATCTGTGTTATGTCCAGGGCTGTCAGAGTGATAAGCGCAGCGGGCGTTGGGGCTGTACTTCGGAGATGCTGTGTTTACCACCTTCGGAGCTTCCTTGACAGTTACCAGGCTGGTTGACAGCAGTTGCGGAAGGATCTGAGAGAGAGTCATGCTGAGCCGAGTATACTGCCTCTTGGGCCTCTCAACTCTTGGCTGGTTGTACTGCTGAGGAGCAGCAGCAGGCTTAGAAATAACCACCATGTTGACAGCTTGGCGGCGTTCTGGTTTGTTCTGTCTTCTGGGACCATACACAGCACTGGCCTCCTTCTTGAAGGGATTCTTTTCAGCATTTGAGGAGGCACCCTTCTGTATCTTTCCCGATTTGATACCAGCTTCGATCCTCTCACCAGTCAGGATCAGGTCTGTAAACCCAGCAGAGGAATTACCAATGAGATGGTTGAAGAATGGACCAGATAGGGTCCCCAAGAACATGTCCACTAGTTCACGATCCGTCAACGGTGGCTGCACCCTGCCAGCCAGGTCTCTCCATTTCTGAGCATATTCCTTAAAACCTTCACTCGTTCCCAGTGACATACCTTGGAGTTGGGTACGCGTGGGAGCGAGGTCGGAATTATACTGATACTGCTTGTAAAAAGCAGTAGCCAAATCCTCCCAGTTACGAATGTTGGTTCCATCCAGCTGATAGAACCATTCGAGATGAGTCCCTGAAAGACTCTCCTGGAAGAAATAGATCCATAAGTTCTTGTCTGCTGTGTAAGGCTGGATCTTCCTTACATAAGAGCGGAGATTCATTTTAGGACAGGAAGCCCCGTCATACTTCACAAAGGCAGGCGCCTTGAACTTGTGTGGGATCACCACCCTAGAAGATAACCCCAAGTCTCCAAAATCCAACCCAGGCACACGTTGAATCTCCATAGCATTTAGCCGGTCCTCCAGCTGTTTGTACCGGTCCTCAACAGGAGGGTATTGTTCATCATTGAAATCTGTCTCAGTGTCAGAGACCACAGGACTAGGAACCTCTCTCCCTTGGTGACTGCCCTCCCTCACAGATGGAGTAGTCCTCTCAGCTTCATTCTGCAATGTATTCCCGAGTCTGCGCCCAGTGTTGAACAGCACAGTCCTCTTCTTCTTTTTCTTCTTCAGGAGCAAAGCCTTCAGCTCTTGTTGTCCTTGGGCCAAGTTCATGACAATCTCCTGAAATTGGGCATTCTGGGCCTGGAGGGCCTTGATAGCTTGCTCGGTAGTTGGTTCAGGATTCATGATGATTGAGTGCTGAAATAAACAGCGAAGAAGATTAAGCAACCTGTAGAAAAAGGGTACCTGTGATGCATATGATGAATGAAATGCGTATGAATTATGTTTTCAAAGACAATCGGGAATCAACTTTGTAAACAAAAGGAACACACTTTATTAGATTCAAACTTTAAATTGTTCAACAATTTGCCCTTAGGCGTTACAAGAATGAAAATACTGAAAAGGAAATAAAGTTGTAAAAGAAACATCCAAAGCCCATCAGTGCTCCCATGGCCTCCTCTTCTCAGTACGGATATAGTTATTCAGGGTTCGTTCGTTTTCCAATTGCTTGGTTAGCTTCTGGATCTTCTGTTCCTGTTCGTTGAACTTTTCCCGATAATAATCCCGCTCTTCCTGTAGTTGCGCCCAAGACCTCTTTAGTGTATCAACATCAGTGGGTATCTGAGGAGGGAGTATGGTTGGAGAAACCCCGTCCCTATCAAGAATTTCAAGAATGATGGGCCTGACAGCTTCATATGGCATACCTATCTTCTGAGCACAGATGCGGACCCATCTGTAATAGGGTTCCATTAGTAGAGAGGTCTTCAGTCCCAACTCATGTGGGTCAGCTTTGTGAATTCTGTCCCAAGCTTTGATGAATCTACGGCACAGTTCGTCACTATCTTCCTGAAACTCAAAACTGATGTGAGGCACCAACATCTCATGAGGCCCTGCTCTTCTGGCTCTTCCAAAGTGACGGAGAGCTAAACATGGATTATAAGAGATTCCTCCCTGAGTACCAATCAATGGAACATTAGGATACTCTCCGCAACGATCAATAACAGCCACCTCATATAAACCTCTAAGAGTCCAAATGATGTCACTATCAGTGAGAGACATTAACCTATGAGCCCAGCCTTTTCCTTCTTGGTTCTTCAGTACGAACTTAGGGAGGTGCGAAATAAACCACCACACTAACAAAGGAGCACAACACCATAGAGTTCCCCGTCTTCGGGCAGTACGAGCATAGAGTTGTTGCAGGATGTCACCCAAGAGAGTGGGTACAGGGTTCCGAGACATGAAGATCCTTACGGCATTGATATTGACAAAGTTATCAGGATTTGGAAACAATACTAGACCATAGATTAAGAGAGCCAGAATGTCCTCGTATGCCCTGAAGTCTAAGTCATTCTAGAAATTGTTAGCTTTACCAATCAGAAACTTAGCCAAGAAGCCCTTAACTCCGCTTCTAGTCACCCAGTTGTCCATTACTTCCTTGTTGGTCAAAGGAAGGGCTGCTGCAATCTCCTCAGGTCTAAGAGTCTTCTCCCAACCAGTGAAGGGAGTCTGATCCAAGATAGGGATGCCAAGCAAATCAGAGAATTCTTCCAGGGTAGGGACCAGCTGGAAGTCTTGAAAGGTGAAGCAAATGTACAAGGGATCATAAAACTGGGTCAAGACACTCATCAGTTGTTGGTCCCACTTTGAAGTGACCAAACCGAGAAGAGAACCATGCCTCTGGATGAAGGAGGCAGTGCTTGGAATTCTGTCAACCAGCTCTTTAAGAAAATCAGGTGGGTGAACAAAGTTGAGCCGGATAGTGTTCCTTCGCACATGCATCATGATGTCCTACAAAACAGAGCAAGAGTGAAACCCTCTTGTCTTTGAAATAGGTCAGTCCTTATGCAGGATGCATGCAATGGTATGATGGTATGATGTTATGATAAAGCACACCACAAATATTCACATAGGCAAACATGATAAGGCACACAAGTCACACAAGACAGCCCTTAGGGTTTAGGCCAGCATGAAGTTCAGGTACTACCCTCTTTCAGTTTCGTTGGTTAAGACCTGTCCTATCAAAAGTAATCGGGTTCTAGAGGATCCCAATATCACTGACTACCCTCAATCGGTCATAACTCCAGCATCGCAATCTTTTCTTGCAGCCAGAACCATCGCGAGAGTTTAGCCTCAATGGGTGTAGCATACTGCTACTGTTCTATGGCCAAGTTGGGTCTATTTAGGGTTCTAAGGTCGGTTGGTGCTTAATGACTCCTCAGAAGACCCATATTCTCCTCGTTGCAACACAAGGGATATCGGTACAGACCAAGGTGCCACACCAACGTAGCCACTGCTTCACCCGTGTCGGTCTACGCCGGACAGGTCCCTCACAGCTTATGCTACCTAAAAGGGTATCCCCAGATCCGGGTTAGGATCTATGAAACTCTGATGTAATGCCCACAAATATAAAGAAAACAAAACATTCAATTGAAAACATAAGTATGAACTATTCCTAAGGTACACCTCACTTTTAGAATCCCCAGCAGAGTCGCCAATTCTGTGATCGGTGGAAATAGAACTGACTGTTTAAAGCTGGTTTCGCGAAATGTTGCGGAAGCAAGAGTCGCCACCGTCTTTTATGTTCTCCAACATGGAAAGGACAAAAGCACAGCAAAATTCCTTATGAGAATGTTTCTCGGTTCGGGAGGTAGATTTATAGAAAGGGAAGGTGTTAGCACCCTTTCTATCCGTGGTTATCCACGGGCTCTTAGGTACTTGCTCTTATGTTTTCAAAAATGTTTGCTTTTCAAATGTGTGTGGGTTTTGAAAAAAAGTTCGTTTGAAAACTTCTAGGTAACTCTTGTATCAGTCCTCAAGAGTGTATGAAGTAATGTTTGAAAACTTTTTGAAAGTGTAATGTGTGAAAAGTATTTTGTTTGTTTTTGAAAAGAGCAAGTACCCATGAGTCATCTACCTACCCTAAGAAATTAAGCCGTGTAAGAGTCCTTTAGATAGTGCTATCCCACCATTGAGAGGTAGGTAGCACCATCGTTGAAGGTATTCGGGTCAATTCGATTATTAGGGACATGTGTGGTCACCTAAGCAATGGTAGGACACCTTAGAAGTAACCCTAATGTCTTAGATCCTTTTTATCCGAGGCAACCGTTTCGAGGCAACTGGATCTTTAGACAAGGGGTGACCTCTAAGACGTCCTATACTTGATGACCACGTTTCGAGGCAACGAGTGAGGCGTACCCTAGAAGTGGCATGTGCATGTGTGTTGTTTTACAGTTAAGGTTATCTTGTACATGTTATTCGTGAGCTACGAGTTGATTTTATTTACATACATTCTTTCATGCATTGTTAACAGTTAGGAGTGCGGAAAATAAATTGCGGGAATGTAAATCTAACTATTACAAGGCGCGGGTCTATACATCGCCAAAAAACAAAAACCCGTTTTGGTAAATAAAGCGGTAAAATCCATAATTAACTATTACATACTCTGTACAGATACATAAATATAATCAAAATAAATAAATATGCGCGAATGAAAGTTAATCGGGAATGCCTTAAGGGTTTTGACCCTTCTAAGAAAAGAAATGAATTTTTTGTCTTTTTTTGAATTTTAAATGAAATTAAAACTAATTGTTAAACTAATTAATTAATTAATTAAAAAAATAAAAGTCCTTTTTTTGTATTTTTGTGTTTTTAATGAAATAAAATAAAAAGAAATAAAATTAAAAGTTAATTTTACCTAATTCTAAATCTATTTTAATTATTAAGAAAAGAGTTAAAGTTGCCTAGTTAAAAAAACTAATTCAATTTATCAATATTTAAAAATAATTAATAATAATAATGTTAGTTCTTTTTTGATTTTTTATGAAAATATTAATTAAGTTAATAGTTAATAAAAGGGAAAAATAAAATAAGACAAATAAAGTATAAAAAAGAAAAATTGCAAACCCAAGGGGGTATGGGCCAGAATGGGGGGTTTTTGATTGAAATTTGAGGCCCATTTGAATCCAGCTCGTTTGACTTTCCTTGATTGTCTGCAGCATGCTTTGACTGAGCACATGGTATTCATCACTTTTTATCCTTTGGATCTATGATCATGGCCACCTGGCGCTTGGATCTGTGAGGCTTATGGTGAGTCTTCTTTGGAATGCTGCACAGGAAAGCGTTAGAAAAAACAATATGGAATTATGGGGGGACCTGGGAATCGAACCCAGGTCCCAACGCTTGCAAAGCACCTGGCCAACCGCTACACCACTCATGCGCATCTGTTAATATAATGGCCACTAAATATTATATAAGAAAAATGCGTTATATGCTGGAAAAATAAAAAAAGAGCGCGCGTGATTTGAATGAACCACACACGCATGGACACCTCGGCGTCGTCTTCCTTCCTGAAACAAAAACACAGACAAATAACGGGGGTTTTAATCCCCCACAAAATACCAATGTCAAAAATAACGACTAGGCGCTCAGTTCATATAAAAAGGGCGCGAGGTATGCTTTGGATTCGTCTCCTCCTGCTGATTTCAACCATGGGTGTTTGGAGGGTTAATTTTACAGTATAAGAAAAACCCTAAATTAAGAGCTTCAGAACCCTAGCATCCGTCCATGGTGATTTTCATTTTAAGGCACCATACTCCAATTAAATCATGTCAAAAGCTTCAGTACAATGTTAGAAAGACAAAGCAATGTTCAAAATATGTTAATGATGCGTGCAAAATGAATTTAGATCATAAGAAAAAAATGATGAACCGTGTGACTGTGTAGCACGAGTTCTTGAGTGTGAGGACTTGTTTGTGCTTTCAAAAGGTTCCTGGGGATGCTGGGAGTGTATTTGGATCAAAAGGAAGACTTGAATTATGTTGGAAAGTGGTTTTCAGTTTGTGATTTTTCTCTTGAAATTTTGAAATTGGTTATGCTGCCTCTGAGTTTTCTAGGTCGTGAATTCTATTGGAGAGGCTTGCATATATGGTTCTGAATGAGAATCAATCAATATCAAGAGCCTTAAACCAATGCAATTATGTTTTGGATTTTGCCATAACCTCCATTGAAGAAACTTGCCTTTTGTGTCCAATTTTGAATTTTATGCTTGAAATAGGATGTACACGAAATTGGTATGTGTTTCATGATGCATCAAGGCTATTCAAACTCAAAGATATCCCTTAATTAATTTCTTTGATTTTTATTTGAATTTTAAAGATTTAAAATGAATTAAATCAAATAAAATTAAATAAAAATAGAAAAATTAATCTTTAATCTTGAAATAAATCATGGGACACGTGGGAGGCATGGCAAAGCTGAATCAAGTGGGAAAAGTGGGCCCTTTTTTTTGTCAAAAATGAAGTTTCAAGGATAGTTGACTTTGGCCATTTCACAAAAATTTCCCAACTTCTCCAATGCATATCTTGCTCAATTTTGATCATATGAACATGTTCTTGGACATTTTGGAAAGGTCTTGAAGTCCTCTAACCAATGCCTTTGGTCCCATGTCATTTTGATTTACCAATATAAAGTTATGGTCTTTGACTTAAAGTGCATTTTTGTTGACTTTTGAAAATGACCTATAATGTTGAAATTGATAACTTTGTGTGAGAGCATTTCTTGGACTTGGAATGTGAAGATGAGTTGTAGGAAATGTCATCCCCTTCAAAACGAGCATTGGATGGGATTTTTCTGATGAACCATGAAAAAGTTATGCCTTGGTCAAGTTACAGTTGACTTTTCAACTGTCCAAAAATGGAAACTTTTGCAATCTTGATGATTTTTGAGCCATTCTTGTGGAATCATGATCAAGATTTGATCAAATGATGATGGTGGCTTAAAAATAAGATGTTGACCAAAATTTTTGACTTTTGACTGCCAAATGACCATTTTGCCCCTACAGTTGATTGTGAGGCAATTAGGGTCTTTTGACTGTGCAACTTGACCTTGTGAGCCTTGAAACTTGACATGTAGGTGCTTGACAATGTATATGAGCATGTGGGACTTGATTAAGCCCTTGAAAACCTCAACTTCCTTGCAAGAACCAAAACCCTAATTTTGATTGGCTTAGGAGAGTGGTTGACTGTGTAGCCCTTGAGTAGACTTGAGCAAATTGAGATGATGCTTGTCAAAACTTTGAAGAAAATGGGAGGGAAAATTTTGGGGTTCAACACAGATGAACCTCAAAAGCAAGGTAAGCCATTAGCTTTAAAATCTAACAGAAAATCTGACTCCAAAGTTTTGCAGGCTGTGGAAGAAACCTCTGATGGGTCCTCATCAGAAGAAGATGAACTGTCTCTCCTCTCCAGAAGGGTGAACCAATTGTGGAAGCAGAGGCAAAGGAAGTTCAGGAATCCCAGAAGATCAGAAAATCAGAATGAATCTTTCTCCAGATACAGAAGGTCAGAATCCTCCTCTGGACACAGAAGATCTGAAGGTTATCCAGGAAACAGAAAGCCAAACAACAAAGACATCATCTGCTATGAATGTAACGAGCAATGGCACTAAAAAAGTGATTGCCCAAAGATTCAGAAGGAGAAGCCCAAAAAGAAGTTTGGCAAGGAAAAGAAGAAAAGTCTCATGGCTACATGGGATGATTCTGACACATCTGAAGCTGACTCAGAATCAGATGATGAAAGAGCAAACATAGCTCTCATGGCAAACATGACAGAAGACAGTGAAGCTTCTGAGTCAGAATATGAATCAGATACAGAAGAGGTATTCCCTGACTTTACTATAAACTTTACTAAGGCTGAACTAGCTGAAAGCCTTAATGAAATTCTGGAAAGATATCAGCAGATCAGAGTCAAATTCAGAAACCTGAAAAGGAATCTTGCTTCTGACTTTGATAAGACTGAGAGTCTCAAATTGGAGAATTCTGAGTTAAAAGATAAAATTTCAAAATTAGAAAACCAATTGCAAAACTCTCAGAAGGAAACAATCCCTGAAACTCCCAGCAATGCTGATGAGATCATCAAGGAGTATGATCACAGCTTTCAGAAGTTTCTAGCTAAAAACATAGACAGGAGAAAAATGGCTTCAATGATCTATGGAGTTAGAAGAAATGGCAGAAAAGGGATAGGATATCAAGGTAAGGTACCTACACCAAAAAATGCCATGGATTTAGTCATAAAACGTACTCCACTTGATTCACACTTTATATATGGGCACACACATGACATAAAATATACAAGTAGTGATTACTCTGTCAAACCAAAATTCAACCAGAGTTTTGGTAAAACTAACAAATTAGGACCCAAGAAAATGTGGGTACCTAAGGATAAAATAATACATGTGGCAGATATCTTTAGCAGCAAAGCAAAAACACCAATCATGGTACCTGGACTCTGGCTGCTCACGACACATGACGGGAAGAAGGCATATGTTCCAAAGCCTGCAACTTAAGCCTGGAGGCCATGTAGGCTTTGGAGGAAATCAGAGAGGAAAGATCATTGGCTCAGGAACAATAGGTAATGGAAATTGAAATTCTGGCAGCAGATACTCAATGTCACAGTGAATGTTATGACACCGTATCTGACACACTTCAAGACAGTAATTTTAAAAGCAGTAAAGAACACAATCAATTGTTTACCCAGTTCAATGTGTAACAACACCTACTCTGAGGGCTACCAAGCCAGGGAGGAAATGCACTATAAGAGATATTAATTTAGGAATAAACCAACCAGTTTATCTCCTTCACTTAAGACCTACCCAATGCAACTTCAATCTAAGATCAACTAAAACCTGAGTTCCTGCTCACTCCCCCTCAATCACAGCAGTGATACTAAACTATTGATTAATGAAATTATGAAGATACTCTTCATTACACACACTTGATTTTGCTTCACAACTTTAATCAAGTGACAAACACTCTTGCTTCAAAGCTTTGAGTGATACACAACCCTAACTTGACTTTGCTTCAAAGCTTTAATCAAGTGACACAAACACTCGTACTTCAAAGCTTTGAGTGATACACAACCCTTACAAACAAATCCTACTCCAAGTCACTTATCACAATGATAATTGCTTGGATCACAGTAGTTACAACTATACAATCCCTTATTGATCTTCTGTCAAAAAGTGTGCTTCACCAACAGTCTTCATGAGGAATATATAGGCAGCTATTCTTCAGTTAGGGCTTCCACGAAAATAGCTAGGGTTAATTCGGATTAACCTCAAGACTTGGTCATAGGTCTTTAACAACCAGATTAGGGTTAAGCAGAGTTAACCTAATGTCCACGTGAGAATCTGATCTGGACTGTATAAACCAGATTCCTGAAAATTCTCAGAAATAACAAATCTGCACAAATGTTAGATCAGTACAGGATGTCTTAACATTGGTTATGACAACAAGAATCCTGTTTACTGATTTTGGTATAATGCAATAAATATGATCATTGCTTAATGATCAGCTAAACACTCATATTGAATAGCTCCTGTATGACATTCTTTTTCTGCAGAATGTACCTTGTATCCCAGAATGTTATGACATCAGTCATGACATTCACACAACTGGTTTTACCAAAAAAAATGCCAACAACCAAACACTTACAAACTCCCCCTTTGGAAAATTTTTGGCTAAAACCCCTAAACAATCAGAGATTAGAAAGCAGCAGAATTTTTAATAACATCTACCAAGTCTAATTCTACCAAAATTATCACAAAATCTTCTCCCCCTCTTTAGCCATAAATAGGCCAAAGATACTTATACTTTTAAGTTATACAGTCATCCAAAAGGAATAATAAAAACACAGAGAAAAAATCAAAAGTCATTTGCAGCAACAGGTACCAGCAGCAAACTTGTCAACTACACTGATCTTCAAGCACTGTCATCTTCAGAGGAGGCACTATCTTCAGCATTATGCTGGTCTTCATCAGCATTCTCTTCCCTTATTTGTCCTTCATTATCCTCCTGTTCTAGTCTAGCAATCAGGTCCTCAAAAGTCCTTTTCCTTGTATCAAGCTCTTTGTAGGTTTCCTTCAGCACAACTATAACATCAATTTTCTTGGAATGAGATTTGACAGTTGATGTCTCAGCAGATGTCATGACAATGTCAGGAACATGTGTTCCCTGAAATAGCTTATAGTGCAAACCAAGAGCATGGGCTCTTTTGCATACAGTATCTTTTTCAACTAGAATGTCAGGATACTGAGCAATGACTATACCACACAGGAGAGAGGGAAAGGCAATAGGGCCTTTAATAGCACAACTTCCAGCATGTTTCAATGTTTGATCAAAGATATACTTGCCATAGTCAAAGTTTGTCCTGGTTCCAACAACATAAATAAATCTTCCCAAGCCTGTGGAGATGGTTGATTTATGGTTGGTGGGAACCCAGTTAGCTGCACCAATTTTGTGCAGAATGGCAAATTTCTTGCTCAGCTTGCTTGCATTCAGCTTCCCTTTTAAGGGCCAGCTCTTGACTTGATTTGCAGTGATGGTTTGACACACTTGGTTGTCAGTAACCTCAAGCTCAGGGCAAGCATCATCAGGTCTTCCTAGGAATTTGTTTATTTCAGAGGGAGAGAAATTTACCTTCCTTCCTCTCACATACACACACTTAAAATCAGCTGACTTTCCATCAGCACACCCATCAGATAAATTTACTATGAATTCTTTGACAAGAATTTCATAGCAGTTGGTAAACTTTACCACAGTATTTATTAGACCAGCAGTCTTGATTAGATCTATGATCTCCTTACATTCCATGGTACTGTTGTTCAGCTCTCTTTTTGCAAGGCGATCCTTTTCAAAAATACATACTTCCACCTGTTTGCATTCTCTGGATGGTGAAAGGAGATGTTGTCAATGGAAACTTCAGGGACTTTAGGCATTTTGCTCAAAGAGAGTTTCTTTCTGAGAGGAATGTCTGGAACATTACTCTCAACATCAAACTCAAATTCCGATTCCTCATCAGATTCAGAGGGTTCAGGCTCCTTCCTTTTCTTGGCTATTGGTTGTCTCAAAGGTTTTGAGAGACTACCAACAGGTACTCTAGTTTTCACCTTCCCTTTCTCTTTTGACAATCCAGCCTTCACAGCTTCTAC
Source organism: Vicia faba (assembly GCA_948472305.1). NCBI lineage: Eukaryota > Viridiplantae > Streptophyta > Magnoliopsida > Fabales > Fabaceae > Vicia > Vicia faba. Next base: position 1,410,667,895 of record OX451739.1, read on the forward strand.
TCCAGTCTTGTTCTTAGACCTGGTTTTCTTATGAAAAACTTTAGTAGCCTTCTCTTTGGAGAGGCTTTTGGCAGCATCCTGCTTTCCTTTTCTGTTCATCATCCTTCTAGATATGCTAGGGTTGATATTGGAAATTAAGTCATTGTCAGAGTATTCTTCATCAACATCAATAACTGGGGGTTTAACATCCTTCTCAATAGGGTTCTGGTGATCATCACGATTTTCAAGAGATTTCCTAATGTTGTCATCAGGTGTCTCAACATTCTGAGTGACATCTGGATTCATTTCAACATTTGGACTAGCAGATTCTTGGTTCAAAGGTACAAAAATGCCAGGTACAGAGTGATTCTCATTTAGAATCCTAGTGACTAGTCTAGCTATAGCTTGATGAACATAAACAGAACCTTCCCTATTTGCTATTTCTGGAGGAACAGAAGATGATGGTTGAGAGGATTTACCAGATGGAGAGGCTTGTGATCTTCTTGCATGTCTGGTTCGCAGCTTCTTGACCTTAGTGGGGTCAGCTGCCAGTTCACGAAGAGGAGTTATCTCCAGAACATCAGAATCCATGCAGTTTGTGATTGCCCTAGGTTGACGATCAGAGGATGCGGAAGAAGCAGCCGCCTTTGAAGAGGATGATGACATGGATAGTTGAGACATTTTGAGTGATTTAGAAAACAGGTAAAAGTGATAGTAAAATATTCGTTTGAGAGATTGGAGATTGTTGCAGAAACGCGAGAGGAGGGAGATATATGAATGTCTATTCAACTTCTTAAAATTTTTGAAAGAAATAGAGAAACAGATGAATAGCCCAATCAGAGTAGACTTAACTAAAATATCTCTCTCATCCCTTGTTTTAAGCAAAATTAATTGCTACATTTCTTCATGTTGGCAAATACCCAGCTTGCCCCTCAAATTTTCAAATTGACTAGCATCAAGTGCCTTGGTAAAAATGTCAGCCAGTTGTAGTTCAGTGGCAACATGTTCCAGTTTAATCGCCTTTTCCTCCACAAGATCTCTAATGAAGTGATGTCTAATGTCAATATGCTTGGTCCTGCTATGCTGAATAGGATTCTTGGAAATGTTGATAGTACTCAGATTGTCACAGTACAATGTCATAACATCTTGTGTGACATTATACTCAGTAAGCATCTGTTTCATCCAGATCATTTGAGAACAACTACTACCAGCTGCTATGTATTCAGCTTTAGCAGTAGATAGAGACACACAGTTCTGTTTCTTGCTGAACCAAGAGACAAGATTATTTCCCAAGAAGAAACATCCTCCAGAGGTGCTCTTTCTATCATGAGCACTTCCAGCCCAATCAGCATCACAGTAACCAGTCAGAGTTGGTTCACATCCATGAGAGTACAACAAGCCATAGTTGTAAGTTCCACTCACATACTTCAGAATTCTTTTCACTTGGTTGATATGACTTACTTTGGGTTCAGCCTGGTATCTTGCACATACTCCAACTGCAAAAGCAATGTCAGTTCTGCTTGCTGTTAAGTATAGCAGACTTCCTATCATGCTTCTGTACAAGCTTTGGTCCACCTTAACCCCACTTGAATCTTTGGACAACTTTAAATGAGTAGGTGCAGGAGTCCTTTTGTGACTGGCATTCTCCATCCCAAACTTCTTGACAATGTTCTTTACATACTTGCTTTGAGACAGAAAAATTGAGTCTTCCATCTGTGTGACTTGCAGTCCAAGAAAGTAGGTCAATTCTCCCATGAGGCTCATTTCAAATTCAGCTTGCATCTGGTCAACAAAATGTTTAACCATTTTATCTGACATTCCCCCAAACACTATGTCATCAACATAGATTTGAGCTACCATTATCTTTCCTCCTTCATTTTTGACAAAAAGAGTTTTATCCAAGCCTCCTTTCCTGTATCCTTTGTCAGAGAGGAATTTTGTCAACCTGTCATACCATGCTCTAGGAGCTTGTTTCAGGCCATATAAAGCTTTCCTCAATTTGTAGACATGATCAGGGCAGTTTGGATCCACAAATCCTTTAGGCTGTTCCACATAAAATTCCTCATTTAAGTACCCATTAAGGAAGGCACTCTTTTATATCCATCTGAAATAACTTGAACTTAAGGAGACAAGCAATTCCCAATAGGAGTCTGATTGATTCCAGTCTGGCTACAGGAGCAAAAGTCTCATCAAAATCAACCCCTTCAACTTGAGTGTATCCTTGAGCAACAAGTCTTGCCTTATTCCTGGTGACAACTCCTTCAACATCTGATTTGTTCTTGTAGATCCATTTTGTGCCAATGATGTTTGTTCCTCCTGGTCTAGGAACTAACTCCCATACTTCATGTTGCTTGAATTGGTTCAATTCATCTTGCATTGCTCCAATCCAGTATTCATCAGTTAAAGCCTCCTTAACATTTCTTGGTTTAATCTTAGATACAAAGCAAGAGTTTGTGATGATTTCTCTAGATCTTGTAATGACTCCACTGTTAGGATCTCCTATGATGAGTTCCTTAGGATGATCTTTCTGAATTCTGATGGAAGGGTCTTTGTTAGCTTCCTTTGAGTCAGATTCTGATGAAGTAGTTTTAGGAACGTCATCCTTTTTAGTTGAGGTCTCAAAGAATGTCTCAACATCATATGGGACATTTGTTTCCTCATGGCAATCATCAACTATGACATTTATAGATTCCATCATAACTTTGGTCCTGGAATTGAATACCCTATAAGCTCTGTTGTTGGTAGAGTATCCTAGGAATATTCCTTCATCACTTTTAGGGTCCATCTTTCTCCTTTGTTCACGATCTGTCAAAATATAGCATTTGCTTCCAAATACATGGAAGTACTTCACTGTAGGCTTTCTTCCTTTCCAAAGTTCATAAATGGTGGATGATGTTCCCTTTCTCAAGGTGACCCTGTTATGGATATAACAGGCTGTATTCATAGCTTCAGCCCAAAAATGAATAGGAAGTCTTTTGGCATGTATCATTGCTCTGGCAGATTCCTGTATAGTTCTGTTTTTCCTTTCCACAACTCCATTTTGTTGAGGAGTTATGGGTGAAGAGAATTCACGATTAATTCCTTCTGAGGAGCAGAACTCATCAAACTTACTATTTTAAAATTCCTTGCCATGATCACTTCTGATTCTGACAATGCATCCTTCTTTTTCTCTTTGAATTCTTTTGCACAGTTCCTTAAATACTTCAAATACATCAGACTTTTCCCTAATGAAGTTAATCCAGGTGAATCTGGAAAAATCATCCACAACAACATAGGCATATCTTTTTCCACCAAGACTTTCCACCTGCATTGGTCCCATCAGATCCATATGTAGAAGTTCTAGCACCTTAGAGGTGGTCAGATGTCTTGTCTTTGGATGTGACATTCTAGTCTGCTTTCCAACCTGACATTCACCACAGACTCTCCCTTCATCAATTTGCAGCCTTGGAATCCCTCTGACTGCCTCCATGGATATAATCCTTTTCATTCCTCTTAGATGTAAATGACCAAGTTTTTGGTGCTACAGTTTCACTTCTTTTTCTTCTTTGGCAATAGAGCACACAAAAGAATAATTAGTGTTCTAAGACTCCCATAAGTAGCAGTTGTCTTTAGATCTGACTCCTCTCATTACAACTTCTTGTTTTTCATTAGTTACAAGACATTCAGACTTGGTGAAGTTGACCTTGAATCCTAGATCACATAATTGACTGATACTTATGAGATTAGCAGTCAAGCCTTTTACCAGCAATACTTCATTTAGGTTTGGAACTCCAGGGCAGTCCAAGTTTCCAACTCCTTTGATTTCTCCTCTAGCACCATCTCCAAAAGTCACATAACTAGTAGTGTGAGGTTTAACATTATTGAGAAGATTCTTGATTCCAGTCATGTGTTTAGAGCATCCACTGTCAAAGTACCAGTCTTCCTTTGCAGAGACTCTAAGGGAGGTGTGAGCTATCAGGGCATCAACCTTTTTCTTCCACTGTTGAGTATATGGTGCCTTGTTAGACTTAGGTTTGACAACTAGGGTCTGATTAGGATATCCATATAATCTGAAGCAGAATGGCTTTATGTGACCAAACCTCCCACAATGATGACATCTCCATCTTTGATACTTTTTCTTCATATTTCTCTGTTCTCGATGTTGAGTGCTATGTTGTGACATCTGCTTTGACATTTGTTTATCAGGCCTGATTTTCTTCTTGTCTACAATAGATTTCTTAGCTGCCACAAATCCTAGACCAGACTTGTTTCCCACATTTTGTCCAACCTGAAGGATTTCTTCTAATTTCTCAGTTCCATTTGTCAACATCTTGACAGATTTGGTCATTTGGTCAAGTTTTGAGTTTAGCATTTGAACTTCACTTTCGAGATGACTTATAGTATCAGTGCCTGCCTTCTTCTCAGCCTCCAACTTTACTATGAGTTTTTTTTTGTCTCTCATTTTGCTGACAGACTTCAGCACTTCTGATACATAACTTCTTGTAGGAGTCATCCAGTTCTTCAAATGTTACTTCCTCATTACTAGAGTCACTATCAGAGTTACAAATACCAGTTAGTGCAGTAACTAGTTTGGAAGATTCTTCTTCAGAATTACTTTCTGAGTCACAATCAGACCAAGTAACAAACATTACTTTCTTTTGTTTCTTAAGAAAGGTAGGACATTCAGCTCGAATGTGCCCATATCCTTCACATCCATGGCATTGGATTCCTTTGCTTTGATTTCCCTTCTCTTCAGACTTTGGTCTTCTGCTGGAGTCATAAGATCTGTTAATGTCAGAGGGGATGTTCTTGACATTTGACCTTGACTTTGGGTCCATTCTCTTGATGAGTTTGTTGAACTGCCTTCCAAGCATGGCTATAGCTTCTGAAATATTTTCTTCTTCATCCTCCTTGTTTTCATCTTCAGTGTTAGATACAAGTGTTATGCTCTTGTTTTTCTTGTCGACATTGACACTGATCCCCATCTCAAAGGTCTGAAGTGACCCAATGAGTTCATCAACCTTCAAGTTGCAGATATCCTGAGCTTCCTCTATAGCAGTCACCTTCATTGCAAATCTTTTAGGCAAAGATCTGAGAATCTTTCTCACCAGTTTTTCTTCTGACATCTTTTCTCCCAATGCTCCTGAGGTGTTGGCAATTTCCAAGATGTTCATGTGAAACTCATGAATGGTCTCATCTTCCATCATCCTTAGGTTCTCAAATTTGGTAGTCAGCATCTGAAGCCTTGACATTTTTACTTTGGATGTGCCCTCGTGGGTAGTTTTGAGAGTGTCCCAAACATCTTTGGCCAGTTCACATTGATGTACTAGTCTGAATATGTTTCTATCAATTCCATTGAACAAGGCATTTAATGCTTTGGAGTTACCCAGGGCTAACTCATCTTCTTCTTTGCTCCATTCTTCCTCAGGTTTCAGACTGGTTGACCCATCTTTCCCAGTTATGGTGGGATGGTTCCATCCTTTGTCAGCAGCTCTCCAAGCCTTTTTGTCCAGTGATTTTAAGAAGGAAATCATACGAGGTTTCCAGTAGTCATAATTTGATCCATCCAGAATGGGTGGTCTATTCCCAAATCCTCCTTCTTTGTCCATAGCGCTAATATCCATATATCTCACCCAGTAAGACAGGCAGGGAGCCTGCTCTGATGCCAATTGAAATTCTGGCAGCATATACTCAATGTCACAGTGAATGTTATGACACCATATCTGACACACTTTAAGACAGTAATTTTAAAAGTAGTAAAGAACACAATCAATTGTTTACCCAGTTCAGTGTGTAACAACACCTACTCTGGGGGCTACCAAGCCAGGGAGGAAATGCACTATAAGAGATATTAATTTAGGAATAAACCAACCAGTTTATCTCCTTCACTTAAGACCTACCCAATGCAACTTCAATCTAAGATCAACTTAAACCTGAGTTCCTGCTCACTCCCCCTCAATCACAACAGTGATACTAAACTATTGATTAATGAAATTATGAAGATACTCTTCAGTACACACACTTGATTTTGCTTCACAGCTTTAATCAAGTGACAAACACTCTTGCTTCAAAGCTTTGAGTGATACACAATCCTAATTTGACTTTGCTTCAAAGCTTTAATCAAGTGACACAAACACTCGTGCTTCAAAGCTTTGAGTGATACACAACCCTTACAAACAAATCCTACTCCAAGTCACTTATCACAATGATAATTGCTTGGATCACAGTAGTTACAACTATACAATCCCTTATTGATCTTCTGTCAAAAAGTGTGCTTCACCAACAGTCTTCATGAGGAATATATAGGCAGCTATTCTTTAGTCAGGGCTTCCACGAAAATAGCTAGGGTTAATTCGGGTTAACCTTAAGACTTGGTCATAGGTCTTTAACAACCAGATTAGGGTTAAGCAGAGTTAACCTAATGTCCACGTGAGAATCTGATCTGGACTGTATAAACCAGATTCCTGAAAATTCTCAGAAATAACAAATCTGCACAAATGTTAGATCAGTACAGGATGTCTTAACATTGGTTATGACAACAAGAATCCTGTTTACTGATTTTGGTAGAATGCAATAAATATGATCATTGCTTAATGATCAGCTAAACACTCATATTGAGTAGCTCCTGTATGACATTCTTTTTCTGCAGAATGTACCTTGTATCCCAGAATGTTATGACATCAGTCATGACATTCACACAACTGGTTTTACCAAAAAAAATGCCAACAACCAAACACTTACAGAAATCTTCCCTCTATAAGTAATGTTTTACTAGTTGATGCATTAATGCATAATCTGTTATCCATAAGTCAATTAAGTGATAACGATTATGATATAATCTTCAATAAAAATTCATGCAAAGCTGTTAGTCAGAAAGATGGGACTATCCTATTTAATGGAAAGAGGAAAAACAACATTTATAAAATAAAACTTTCTGAACTAAAAAGTCAGAATGTAAAATGTCTACTGTCTTTTAACAACGAGCAATGGATCTGGCACAGAAGATTGAGACATGTTAGTATGAGAAGAATATCTCAGATTAACAAACTCAATCTGGTCAGAGGACTTCCTAACCTAAAGTTCAATTCAGATGCTCTGTGTGAAGCATGTTAGAAAGGCAAGTTTGCAAAACTAGCTTTCAAATCCAAAAACGTTGTTTCCACCTCCAAGCCATTAGAACTTCTGCACATTGACTTATTTGGACCAGTTAAAACTGCTTCAGTCAGTGGCAAGAAGTATGGGTTAGTAATCGTAGATGACTATAGCAGATGGACATGGGTAAAGTTCTTAAGGCACAAGGACGAGTCACACTCTATGTTTGTTACCTTCTGCAACCAAGTTCAGAATGAAAAGAATCTTAGAATCGTCAAAGTCAGAAGAGATCATGGTGGAGAATTTGAAAACAAAGATTTTGAGTTATTCTTTAATGATAAAGGCATTCTGCATGATTTCTCTTGTCCTAGAACTCCCCAGCAAAATGGAGTTGTAGAACGAAAGAACAGAACATTGCAAGAAATGGCCATAACCATGATCAACGAGACTAACGTTGCTAAGATCTTCTGGGAAGAGGCAATAAACACAGCGTGTTACATTCAGAATAGAATCTCCATAAGACCTATTATGGAAAAGACTCCATATGAATTGTGGAAGAACAGAAAGCCCAACATTTCCTACTTTCACCCATTTGGATGTACATGTTTTATTCTGAATACAAAAAATTATTTGAACAAGTTTGACTCTAAAGAACAAAAGTGTATTATGTTAGGATATTCTAAACGCTCAAGAGGGTATAAAGTATACAATACAGAAACACAGATTGTGGAAGAGTCAATCAGTGTTCGTTTTAATGATAAGCTTGACTCTCAAAAGTCAAAGCAGAATGAATTCCTTGCAGGTATGGAAGTTGAACTCACAGGTACTGAAGACAAATCATCAGAAGCTCTCAACAGAGACACTCCCTCAACATCAGAAAGAGTCACTGCAAGCAATCGAACACCTTCTATTGATCAACTCCAGAAAAGACCATCCAGAAGCAGCATGGATCACCCAGAAGAAACAATCTTAGGAAGAAAGGAAGATCCAATCAGAACAAGATCTAGCTTCAGAAACTCTGAAGAATCCCTCATGGGACTGGTTTCTCTAATTGAACCAACAACAATTGATGAAACACTTCTGGACAATGACTGGATTCTAGCAATGCAAGAGGAGCTAAATCAATTCACAAGAAATGACGTATGGGATCTAGTTCCTAAACCAAAAGGATTCAACGTCATTGGTACAAAATGGGTGTTCAGAAACAAACTGAACGAACAAGGTGAAGTCATCAGAAACAAAGCACGACTGGTAGCACAAGGTTATAGTCAGCAAGAGGGGATAGACTATATAGAAACCTTTGCTCCAGTCGCCAGGTTAGAATCTATCAAACTCTTAATTTCATTTGCTGTTAATAAAGGCATCACTCTGTATCAGATGGATGTTAAGAGTGCATTCTTAAATGGATATATAGAAGAAGAGGTATATGTGCACCAACCCCCTGGTTTTGAAAGTTCCAAAAATCCATAATATGTTTTCAAACTAAAGAAGTCACTCTATGGTCTGAAACAAGCTCCCAGAGCTTGGTATGAAAGACTAAGTAACTTCCTGCTAGAAAAGGAATTCACCAGAGGGAAAGTGGACACAACCTTGTTCTGTAAGACAGTTAAGAATGACATTTTAGTATGTCAGAATTATGTTGATGACATCATATTTGGATCCACTAAACCCTCTCTAGGAAGAAAGTTTGCTAAATATATGCAGGCAGAATTTGAGATGAGCCTAAGGGGGAACTAAAATTCTTTCAGGGCATTCAGATTAATCAAACCCCAGAAGGAACTTACATTCATCAGAGCAAATATGTCAGAGAACTTCTGAAGAAATTTGATCTCTCAGAATGTAAGCCATCAAAGATTCCAATGCATCCCACGTGCATTCTGGAAAGAGAAAAGGTAAGTAAAAAGGTAGAACAGAAGGTCTACAGAGGTATGATTGGTTCTCTTCTCTATCTGACGGCCTCAAGGCCTGACATTCTATTCAGTGTTTGCATTTGTGCTAGATTCCAATCAGATCCTAGAGAATCTCACTTAACAATAGTTAAGCGAATTTTCAAGTATCTGAAAGGTACTACTAATCTGGGTTTGTTTTATAGAAAATCAAGTGATTACAGTTTGATAGGATACTGTGATGCTGATTTCGCTGGAGACAAAGTAGAACGTAAAAGCACTTCTAGAAGCTGCCAGTTTCTGGGAGAAAATCTGATCTCATGGTCCAACAAAAGACAATCCATAATAGCTCTATCAACAGCAGAAGCTGAATACATAGCAGCAGCTGGATGCATCACACAAATGTTCTGGATGAAAAGTCAACTTGAGGACTTCAAGATATTTGAGAGTAACATACCTATCCTCTGTGACAATACTTCTGCTATTTGTCTCAGTAAAAATCCTATTTTGCATTCTAGGGATTTGCATATAGAAATAAAACATCATTTTATTAGGGACTATATTCAGAAAGGGATTTAAAATTTAAAATTTATTAACACAGACCATCAATGGGCTGATATCTTTACAAAACCTATTTCTGAAGATAGGTTCAACTTCATTCTGAAACATCTTAGCATGAAGCTCTGCCCAGAATAAAACTGTTTTGATTCCATATCTTAACCTTCAGAACTTTGTCTACTTTTTCGTGAACTACTGATCAATCTTTCTTCAGATCTTTAGAAGTACAGATTGTAACAGAATCAAGGATAGAAATGTGCAGTTCACTCAAGCAAACAAGTGTCATCCAGTCATCAGCTACTTTCTGAGGCTGAACACGCGGTCACGTTTCTGAAAGGTCAAAAGCGCTGATTGGATGCATTGGGACACATGTCATGGGTAACCGTTCCAATATCTTTCTGAAACCCCCAAAATCAGCTATCATTAAATGCTCATAATCATTATATTTAATTTCTCTCTCTTGCCGTTTATGTTTTCAAAATTTTTTAGAAATCTATTTAAACACATTTCTCACCATTTACAATCTTTTACCTTCACTTTCATTTTCTCTACAAACTTATTGTTTTCAGTCTGCATCCTTTCTCAAAACCCTTTCAATTTCTTCACAAAACCTTCGGTGTGAACATGGCTTCCTCCAGCAACCCTACCTCTAGTGCTCAGAAAATAGATTCCTCCGAACAATATGAAGAACCCTACATAACTCTTCTTACACCCATCAAAAATCTAGAAGTTCTTTCAAAATTGATCGTGGATTTCAACAGTCTTCAAGAGAATGGGTTTAATCTCTCTGAAGAAGTTAAGGCTCAAGGCTGGGACAAATATTTTGACCGACTGGTGGGTCCAACATTCCCAATTCTGGTAAAGGAATTTTAGATTCATGCTTCATCTTCCAACCATCAAGTTACTTCATACATTATGGGGAAGAAGATAGTTATTATTGAGGACCTCATTGCACGATTAATAGGCTACAGTGGTGGTGGTGTACGTTGCATTGACATGGCTGAAAGATGCGCTGATGTTGCCCTAATTGCTAGAGAAATCTTCACTCTGGGTATTCCCTCCAGCAAGATAAGGGATTTAAAAGACCATCACAAAATATGGGCCAAGATCATTCTGGGATGCATAAACCACGGCAAGCCTACCAGCTCTCCTGACTACATTAATATTGATCAGCAATTTCTGATCTACTTCATCTCCCAGAAGATCAAGGTGAATCTGGCTCATCTGCTGTTTAACCATCTAAGGACTAGTGTTAAGGAAACCAGAGAAGAGGAGTGGACAAAAAGGGACTGGATACCCATAGGAAGACTTATATCAGATATTCTAACAGAGAATAAGCTGATTGATCATCTAACAGAGGCTCAGGAAATCAGCTCTTTGGAAGCTACTGTTGGCAAACCGCTGAATGCAAAGAATCTGAAGAAGATGAAGTTGATTGAGAACATCAAGAAGGAACCCAGTGTCACCTCTTTTGCAACAATCTCCAGCAGAAGAGTCCCTCTGGATAACTTTCCTCTGTTCTCAGAGATTGATTCTAAACCTGATATAATAGTCAGATATCTGGATGCATGCAAGGCGGATGGTACAACACCAAATTTGAACATTCAGGATCTGCAGCAGAAGGCTCCAGAAGTTGTGCTGAAGAAAACCACGAAAAGGAAAGCTGTAGCAGAAGGATCATCCCAGCAGACTCCTAAAAAGAGAGGTAATCCTTCTTCTGTAACTGTTTTAAATTCAATTTCTGTATCAACATCTATCCCAATTCCCACTCAATCAGAAAACCCCACACCACAAACATTTGATGACTTTGACATTGAATTTTACCCCTCTGAATCCTTAACTCTTATAAGATCTCACTCCCAACCTCCAAATCCAAATATTGAAGCAACCCAACAAGAACTTGCAAAAGTTCTATCTGATATAAATACCTTTGACCAACATACTTCTGCTCCCATGCCAGAAAATCCAAACCCTGAAACCACCACAGAAGCACAACCAGAAATTCCCCTCTCTCCACAACCAGAAATCCCACTACCTCCATCTCCTCAACCAGAAATTCATCCACCTTCTCCACAACCTGAACTATTTCAACTAGAAGTTCAAACTTCTGAGACTCAACCTTCTGAATCCTGTGAACCAGAACCTCATAACGATCAATCAAACCAAACTGTTGATTCTGATACCATTCCCATTCCTGGAATCACAGAACCTCTGGCCATTCGTATGCCCCTAACCATTCTGAATATTCCCCAAATTCCCTCTTCTCTAGAATCAACTCCACCAAACTCCCCAACCAGTCCAATAATAATTCCTGACTCTCCCACTCCCTCACCAAAGAACAATTCAGATGACAACATCAAGACTGTCATTGACTTAATGGTCTTTGAACATCTTGCTGCCATAACCCACAAAACAACTATTCCAAAACCAAAACCATCTGAACCCTCTCCAGATGTTGGTACCAGCTTATTGACATTGGAAACAGAAGTACAGAAGTGGATAACTTCTCTGAAGCAAGCTAGTCTTGAGCTGATTGATCCTGCTGCATCAAACTACCTTTGGTCAAAGTTCAGAAGATGGGTATGTTCTGAAACTCATAAGTTGCAAGAACAGAGCTACGGACAAGCTCAACAGAACATCAGCAATCTGCTGAAAGAAATTGAAGATCCAGTTCTGAGCCAGCTTCTCAAGGAAGAAGTTCTCCCTCTGGACAATGCTCCCTGGTCTGAACATCGTCCAGCAAACAAAGTTCAACCAGAGTCAGAAGATCTCAATCTGACTGTTACTCCAGAGAAGATGATTCCTGCTGAAGCACTGGGTCAAAAAGAGGATATTGCAGAAAGCTCTGAGAAGCATCCTGTTACTGAATATTCTCAAGCTTCCTCCTTTGATAGACAGACTCTAGAAAACCTGAAAAGATCTGATATTTTGATGAAGGAAAGAATGGATAAACAGGACGATGCAATCATGAGCATGTTAACCCAGCAACAGGAAACCAACACCCAGATCAAGAGCATGTTGGAAGCTTTGTTCACATGTCTTCCTCTTCCCTCTTAGAATTTCCTCGTTTTTATAACATATTTATCTGTAATATTCTTACATTGTTCTGAACTTATCATTGCTTCTGATCTCAATATAAACGCATTTTGACTCTGATTATTTGTTCTTTTTGATAACTGACAAAAAGGGGGAGAAAGAATGATATTTTTCAATAACGGATTACTGAGACATAAGTCTCAGACATTCTGATCCATTTAAATTTCTCTCTTCTGAAAAGCTTACAGGTATAAAACTCTGATGAAAGATACAGATGAAAGATACAGTAAAGCTTAGGGGGAGTTTTCTCTTCTTAATTCTATACTTTTTATCCTTTATTTTTAATTGAAAAATCTGGTTTTTGTCATCATCAAAAAGGGGGAGATTGTTAGAACATAGTTTGACTCTACAACCCTTAATTAGAGTTTTGATGATAACAAAATACAAAGAATAAATAAATTGTAAGATTTATATATAAGACAAATATGCTTCTTAAAATTATGTTTTGTATATACAGAAGATCTGATGGAATCAGCATCAGAAGATCAGTAACATGTGCTACACGCTGAAGCTACCAGATCATACGCTGAAGCTTGATGACCAGAATCTGTGCGTAAACAAATACACTCTGACTCTGATCAAAGATCTTTTCCAAGTCATCAACACTCTGAAGCGTTATCATAAGTTAAAGAAAAGAAGACTCTGAAGCGTTATTAAGTATTCAAGACAGAATTAAATGCTAACGGCTATCCTCAAACAAGATCTTCTCAAAATGGAAAGTGCGTTATTATCATTAAAATGGCTTTATGGACAACGTATCTCTGCCTTGCCTATTTAAACAAGTCCGTGTGACAAAAGACGCACGCATGCACTCACATAATTTGCCAAGCCTTCAAAACCACGCTTACTCAAACCCTTTAGCAAATTCAGTTTATTCCAAGCTTAAATTGTGTAATTATCACAGTTGTGATATATTGTTTTATTAGAAAACATTAACACATCATTGTTCAAATTATTTGTAAAAGATTTCCTTGAGATAAACCGGTTTGTGGTTATACTCAAGAAGGCTTTAACAGTTGTTAAAGTAGCTGTTGTAATCCCTTGAATATAGTGGATTAAGACCTCGTTGGAGAGAGGCGAAATCACCTTGACGGGTGGACTGGAGTAGTTTGAGATCAAACGAACCAGGATAAAAATACTGTGTCGTCTAAGCATTTGTTTTAAGTTTTATAATTCAACCCCCTTCTTGTGTTTTTAACATCTTCAAAATATTTTTTATGAAGCTCCTCGACATGTAAGGTGAAGTTTATTGCATGCTTTGGTGCATTTTTGTTGAGGTTTTGATCAATTGTTGGTTGGTTTTGTTAAGCCTCGATTCATGCCTAAGTGATGATGTATACTTGTGTTAATAAACTGATTTGAGGCATGCACTTGTGCAATCCTTTAGATAACTTTTCTTGACATGATAATTGATCCTCTAATCTGTTTTGTGTATTATTTTCTTGACTATTGGATCCTTTTTATGTCATGTTGTGATTAATCCTTTTGTAGTTACAAAATTGTGGATAGTTTGCTAACTTTTGAACTAGTTTAGCAATTTGCTTCTTGTGCAATCTTTCAATGCTTTGATAGATGTTTAAGTAACTTCTTTGTCAAGATACTTTCATGTTTAAATGAATTTTGTTGTGAGGTCTTGGTAAAGACCTGAGTCATATGGTAAGTGAATCATTGTGTTTGGTTTAGAGGTTGATAGTTTGTTAGCTTTGACCTAATTTTTGCACCTAGTTTGCTTTGATGATTCCTTTTCTTTTGAGCCTTGGTTAAGGTGAATATTTTTGGGTATGTTGTTGTCTTAAAATGTTGTATATCTTGTATAGTTTGAAATTCCATTGTATGCCAAGTTTTGTGTACATTGTAATGTTCAAAACCTAGTTTCTTCAAGCACTTGTTGAAAATGTGTAGTTTAGGTTTGAAAACCTTGATGCATGACCTTTAGGACTTGAGCTTTAGGTTGTGTTTACACCTTATAAATTAGTGCATCTCTTCTTACATGTGTGGATACCATGTTATGAACTTGTTAGTGTTTTCTTTATAAGTTGAAACTTAAAGCATGTTGTGTTCTACCTTTGGGGTTTGAACTTGTTGTTGATTGGGAACCCTATTTCCTTTGATGTTAGTTGGTTACTTTTAAACCTTTATCATTGTTTTGAATTGCATGTTCAATTTAAGTTTTCAACTCCTTGAAGTATTTATACATGTTGCTTGTTTAGCTTTATATAACAATTTGCTTGCATGTCTTACCTTTGCTAGAGTAGATTGGGGATTATAATCATTCATAGGTTGTAACCTAAATGCTTAAGCTTTGTATCTCATCTTCGTGATTTAAATGATGGTATTGCTGCCATTGAGTTCATTTGAACTAATTTTAAAGTTTTTGTTAATGACATGATATGAAGTTGTTACTTCTTGATGTTGGTGTTTGATTTAAAGGATTAAAAACTTGAGTTTGTTTCTCATCTTGTTGATACATGTCCACTTTACTTGATGTTTAGCTTTAATGTTTATCTTTGCTATGGGTTCTACCTTTGTTAAGTTAGGATAAGGCCTAATCCATGTTAGGGACCCTTGCATGATACCTTGATAGCATGTTTACTTGTCACTTGTTTGTTACTTGTTAGCATGAATATTTTGTTAGGTATGGTTTTACCTTGAATCTTGTTAGGTTTAGGTTGTTTGTTTCTTGTTAGCGTGAATACTTTGTTAAGTGATTTGTTTTATCTTAAATCCTGTTAGGTATAGAATTTCTTATTAGCATGATCTCTTTTTTAAGTGATGATTTGTCTTAGGATTGTTTGTTAGCATGATCTCTTTGTTAAGTGATGTTTTGTCTTAGGATTTCTTGATAGTATGGTTGTTTAGTTAGGTGTTGCTTGTTAGCATGAGTGCTTTGTTAGGTTGCACTAGTAAGCATGATTACTAGGAAAGTAATCTTTGAACTTAGATCTAGTGAGATTTAGGTTTTAGCTAGTAAGCATGTTTACTTAGTAAAGTAATATTTGAACTTAGATCTAGTGAGATTTAGGTTTTAGCTAGTAAGCATGATTACTTGGTGAAGTATGGTTTTAACTTGAATCTTGTAAGGTTTAGGTTTGCTTGTAAGCATTGATTACTTTGTTAACAAATGATTAACCTCAAATCTTTTTAGGTTTAGGATTGAGTTTTCTGATCACCTGGTTAAGTGTAATTGCCTGATGCATAATTAAATGTTTGACATGTTTGTGGGTTGTCACCCTAATGTCTAAGATACATGTTGATTGTTATCTTTATGGTTGATACATGTGGGTTATTACCCTAATGCTTGATATACTTATGAGTGTGATCTCTAAATGTGAGGTTGGTTGCCTTGTTAGGTATTTGTGATTCATTTTAGGGTTGATACCTTTGCATTTGATGTTTATCATGTGGTTGTTTCATTTGATTTGCAACTTTGTTTGCATGTTTGCTATGTGGTGAACTAGGAGTTACTCAGTCTTGAATCTTAGCTGAAATCACGATATCTTTCCTTTTGTTTTAGTTGAAGACGAGGAGTCACTCAATATTGTACCCTGGCTAAGATCACAACATCTTTCTTCTTACTTGCTTTGTCTGATGACTTGTGATAACATGCTCCCATAGGATTCTTAATTCAATATTGGTTAACATGAATTGAGTATACTCTAGGTTTGTAAACCAAGCATGATAACAATTAGGTAGGATTCCCTGTATCTTAACCTCAGGGCCACCATTGCGTGACATTAAGTAGGATTGAGATACCCTTTCACTTGTTAGTTGTTTGTTTTGCATTCTTGTAAGAATTAAAAATCTATTTTCTCAATCAAAAACTCAAAACATTCTAACAATACTCAAACACTTTCATAAGTAAAGGGGAAGTACTCGGATACCTTCAGACTTGGAGGACCATCAAATGTATTTTCTTAACAAAAACACTCAACCAATTAAACTCTTTGTTTCCAGTTGGCTTTTCTGTTGAAAACTTTTCATAAAGGGTTGTTACCCATAAAAAACACAAACAAACCAAAATTTTTGAGCCGAACTATGATGCTCTAATTACTTCGGGATACATAGGCATGAGGTTTCATAACCGAGGTGAGCACCCTAATTTAAAACCTTCTTTTTATTCATTAACAATTCATTCATGCATTCCCTTATCAAGTGAGCATTAGATATAAACACACCCTTTGATTAGAACAACAAGAGTGGATCTCATTGAGTACAACGGACGTGAGGGGTGCTAATACCTTTCCCTTGTACAATCAACTTTTGTACCCTTCTCCCCGTCACAAGACCATGTTCTTTCCCTTTCTCAGCTTTACTCGAGGTTTTCCTTTCCCTTCTTTGGGATAAATAACATTCGATGGCGACTCTATTTGTGTCAGTATTTTTTGCGGTAGCGACAATGACCAATTATATATATATATATATATATATATATATATATATATATATATATATATATATATATATATATATATATATATATATATATATATATATATATATATATATATATATATATATATATATATATATATATATATATATATTGGACAATAATATTCCCTTCCACTCACGAGAAAAGTCAATGAGATCAAACCGTTTTGTTGCTATCTTCAAATTTTCGTATATATTAAAATTGTTTTTTATGTTTTTATTAATATATTTACAAAAAAATTTCATATTTAATAATCTTCTTTTATGTCAATTTGTATTTATCATCTAATGTAATAGTTAATTTTCCAAACACTCAAATTACCTTATCAATTATCAGTCATCAGCTATAAGCTACCAACTATCAGCTACCAATTATCAACTAACAGCTACCAGCTATCAGTTATCAACTATCGATTAGCTTTAACAAACAGAACCTCAATACAATCTAAAAAGAGAATTTCTCAAGAGAGTCAAACTCCTTCTCAAGTTGACAGTTTGCAATTATTATTTTATAACAAATTTGTATTTTTCATCTACTGTATTACTCAATCTAATCCAATTCCATTTTTACTTTCTCATACCGCAGATTCAATCAAGGATTCTAAACTCATACCCACTCTTACTTACCACACCTCCTTTTTAATCAATTACAACACCTCACGTACTTCATATGCTCTTCAGTGGCTATTACCACCTCAAACATTTAACAAGAAGCATCCTTTTGTATACATTCAGTGTCAAGCTACTTATATTCGATCAATTTTCCCTTGCCAAGATACATCGACAATTAGGGTTTACTATGCTACAGAGTTGAATATTCCGACATAATGACTTAGTCCATTATTATTATTATCTCTTAATGGAAGTCCATGGAAACAACTTATAGCTTGCATGAAAACATTTAGACTTTATTTTATCTTTTGTTATCAAATTAGCTCATACTTAAGCACTTATATGATAATGAAGTTGTTTACCCGAATGAGTCCTTAATGTTTTATTGCTTGTGTGTGTCTTCATAGGGGAAAATCTCTTCATATTATGTTTTGTACCCCCCGGTCACTATTATAAGCAAAAAAATATCCTTAATTATTGGTCTCTATTGTTAGACGATTTGACGGATCTAGAAGGGGGGAGGGGGGTTGAATATATCCCTTTGAGAATTTTGCGCTTTTTGTAAAATTGTTTTTATCAGAGAGTGACAACCCTGAATCTGATCGTATAAACTTTATGTATTGGAAAGATCAGGTATGCTAACCAATTTGATAAAAATGATGAGAATAGAATCACAACTCAAATTGAATATGATGAATCGCTTTAGCAAGTTTAACAAGGTGTAAGTTATTACCAATTAGTTGCGGAGAAGATAAAGCAAATTTGTGAGTTGTAAATTCACCAAACACTTGGTGTACGTACTACACAAGGTTTGGTTATACTCAAATTGTAGTGATTATAGCAATTCAAATGAATGCTATATGAGTTGTAAATTTTAGTTTGTCACTACAATTATTTTGTATGAATGAGAAAAATTGATAACTCACAAATTCAAGCAAATAGAAATAAAATGCAGAAAACTAAAATGGACACAGTATTTGTTAAGGCAGTTCACCCTGTCGTCCTCGCGTGGGCTACTCTACCCCCAATTCTAGAATCTAGAATTAGGATTATGAAATTAATTTTGTAAAGTTTGTAAGAGAAGATACAATCACCACAATTCAAAGTCACTTGATGAATCTTATATGTTGCACTCCTCTTCCCTTGATTCAGATGAATCAAGTATGCCAAATCTTGAACAAAATCTCCTTCTACCTTGAATGATTTTGAACCCAAGAAATTGGCCCCAAATCCTTCTTCATAATCCTCCGGTTACCGCTACCCGATTGAACACCCCACGGTCTTCCAATCCCTTAGCTCGACTGAATTCAATGAAGCAAAGACTTGTGATAAAACCCCTAATTTTGGAGGACAAAACCCCAATGGTTTTATTCTAGAAAAAACCCACAAAGATCTCTACCCAAATCTAAAATTGCACTTTCAATTCGGACGTTATCAACACAATCCCAAAAACTTGATCAACAAAAATGATTGTGTGTAGTTGTTGATGATTGATGAGAGGTTGAAGATGAAGAGATCTCTTGTGTCTATCTTTCACTTTTTCTTGTTAGTTCAGAAAACAGAGGCCAAAAAATATATATAAGTGATTCCCATGATGTAACAACATAGCAAAAAAAATGAGACAATTTAGCGATGCATCGGCTCATGCAGGATGTATAGAAGGCGTGCGCCTTCCCGAGCGAGAGAGGTTGAAATTTTTTCAGTCATGCGCCGACTCATTGCCTGATGTGCCGACTCATGTTTTCCCAGAACTATGTGTCGACGCATATAGAAGGCGTGTGCCTTCCCGGACGTTGCCAAGCCAAAATATTCTTCTCATGAGACGACCTAAGGTTCCATGAGCCGGCTCATGCAGTATGTTTTGAGAAAAATGCTTGTTTTTTGATGTTTCTCACTTGCACCTGTTTGAAGCATGACATATTTGCCCAGATAGGTTTTTGACAAGCATTAAAACTCAATTCTTTCACCTTTTCCCTCACATACTCCCCCTTTTTGATGATGGAAAAAACCGCAAATATGAATCGTCTCAATGGTTGCGAATCATCCAATCATCCCCCCCTGAGATATTGCATATTTCTAATGTGTATTCCTTCTCCCCCTTTGCAACATCAAAAAGAAACAAGGACATGGATTAAGAGAACCAAAAAAAGAGAATGACCAATATTTTGCAACTTTGCAAAAAGAACACAAACTAACATACACACAATATGAAGCAAGTGCAAACGAAAATAGATGCAATAACCAATAAAGTAATACAATACGATGTTCATTGTTACAAACCCAAAATAAAACACAAAGTAGTACGGGAAGTAAAACAGTTAAACAAGCTACACAATTTTTCAAATACTTGGTATACAGTCAAAGTTTCAGAATTTTCCTTTGAGTTATGTTGATATGAAAAAGCACTTATAATCAAAAGTGATTATAAACAAATCAACACAATTCAAAACAAAAATAGTCTCAGAAAATTCCTACGCGTTGATAGATTACTCAATGCTATTTTAGAAATTGATGTATGAAAATTAAAGTAAGTAAAACGACAAAAGAAAAGAGACACAAGGATTTGTCTTCACAGTTCCATACTTTCGTCCTCACACGTGGCTACGTCTGCGCCTAATTCCAATGGAATTAGGATAATTCTTATTATGCAAAAAGTTTGATACAAGAGAAATGTTCCGAGAGCAACTCCATAAATCATAACGTTTATTGTTGATTCAATCCCTTCTCTTCCTTTGATCTTGAGAAATACCAAGACACAATAGCTGCAAATTGATTATCTGGATCTTGCTACTCCTTTGCATACTTTATCTTCAAAGCTTTCGCGCACTACCAAATTGCAACACAAGACTTCAATTTTGATTCGCTGTTCTCGCTCTACTTACTTTGCATTCTTTATCTCCAAAGGATCATTTCACTAGGTCGTAATCCACTTATGAATACCTTGCACGAAAACCCTCAAATCAATCAATGGTCTAAGATGAAAAATCCATGATTTTTCTGGATGAAGACCCCTGCAAATCTCAACCAAATATTTCTGGCTACACAAGAACCTAATTGGATGTTATCGAACCTTGTCTAGACGGCACCTCAATAAAAGATCGTTACAATGGTTTGTTAGTGTGTATCATATGTTGGAGGTTGAAGGTGAAGAGAAATTGCAAAAAGAAATTATGGTATCATCAAGTTGGAATGATGTATGAAAGATGTATTTATAGTTATGGAAATATTTGGGCAAAAGAGGGAAATTCACAATTAAAGGAAAATAGAAAATTTGACTCTTGAAACATTATGAGTCGGCCTGTAGCTTGGATGAGCTAGTTCATAGTGTTAATTTTAACAGCATGAGCCAGCCTGAAACGACCTATGAGTCGGCCTGAACAAAACAGAGAAGAACTGCTTATTTAGGATAATACATGAACCGACATGAAATGGCTTATGAGTCGGCCTGACCAAGAGAGAAGAAAATAGCTTATCCAAAACAACACATGATCCGGCCTGTAGTGACTTATGAGTCGGTTTGTAACTACATTTTTAGTGTAGAAAATGATTTTTTGAGACTATGTCTGTTTTGACTATGTTTTCAATGATTTCTAAGACCTCTAAATGCGTAGGAGTGCCACATTAAATTAGATATCATCCAATATACAGAAATGCTAAGTTTTCCTAGTTTTGACATCATGCAAAACATCTAAAGGTGAAGTTGTACTCGCAAATATTCACTCGATTTTTGTTATATTATTTGTTTTTCAAATGTAAACATCATCTAAACATTGGAATTACTTCTACTTGTATTTTTTCTTAGTGGGAGTTGGCAATCATTCTTGACCGCAAACTAAATCGTGAAATTTTCGTCATTACAAGATACACATGTGTTTATTTTAACATATTTCTTTTACACATTAATCTTGCCATTTACATTAGATTTTCTTGGATTTATTCATAAAACAAATATTTATTAGGGATTTTATAAAACATATATTTTGACATATAGATAACATCTAAATGATGAATAATTATTGTAAGAATAATTTATACGTCTCTGATGTGTTTTGGATTTGGCTATTGGTTAGTTTAATACAAATTATGTTAGAACTTCTATCAACTTGCAACTGTTTATCCTAAAGAACTTTAGGAGGTAAAGTTCTAAGACATGGCAAATATTCTAAAGGATTGGGTTAGGGTTAAAACCCTAACCTCAATATTTTAAATTAAGTTTTATTAAACTTTTAATCAACACAATCACCAAGATTATGGTATTTCGGTCATCAACTGATTATTAAGCCTTTAAAGTATTTGAAGTACGTACACTATCAAGTTTATATTTGCAAATTTAAAATATTATCAAGAGAAACATTAAACAACTCTTATATCATACATTTTTTTTATCTATAAACATGAAGTTGTGTCTGCCACTTTCTAGTGATCCAATCTTAAGTAGAGGAGTTTCGGGAAGTCGGGAGAAACTACAGGTCAAATTCTCTATGATCATGAGAGAGAGGGGGAGAGAGAGAGTAAATCTCGATCCAAAACCTTAAATCATTAGGCATCAAGATAACTTCTTTTTTATATCCAACATTTTTTCCACTCATAATTGATTTGTGACTTAATAATTAACAATTGAACTTAAAAATCTTTCGTACAAGTGTGAATCTTTTACATCCTTTTAAAAAATAAGTTCCTCCACTTCACCAATATAAATCATGCTCTAATACCATACGTTAGGGAGTCTCAGAAGCAACAACGGGCTAATTCTCCATAACCAAAATAGAGAGACATTACATCTGCATCCAACACCACACAAGTTTGATTCTGAAATATTCAGAAAAACATACTTAGAAAAAATGTAAAAACACCATAACAATACAAAAAAAAGTAAAATATATAACATCTCTACCTAAAATTTTAAGATATTATATATACAAATTACCATTCTTTATATATATATATATATATATATATATATATATATATATATATATATATATATATATATATATATATATATATATATATATATATATATATATATATATATATATTTTACTCATTGATAATATCTGTGAAATTTAACCATTCACAATTATGACACATATTTATAGTGCATATTTTTAAATATAAATATATTTTACTCATTGATAATATCTGTGAAATTTAACCATTCACAATTATGACACATATTTATAGTGCATATTTTTAAATATAAACACTATACACTATATATTTTTAGCACACATCAAAGCATGATTCTAATATAGATCGATCGAAATGGACAAACTCGCATAGAAAGACACATCAAATATATATAAATAAAAACGTCGGACTTGGAATTTAAATTCCAACTGAAATATTTTCAGCCTTTTAGCCTAGCCTCGGTAAATATATTTAAAATTTGGGCTAGTATGTATGGCCACATGTAACCCGTAGTCTACATAAAAACCCTAAAAAATTAAAGCAAGTAATTGATCATATACTAATTTTATATATGCCATTATGTAAATCAACCATCTTTAGAGATTATGTCTTGAGTGTTTTTCTTTTAATTTATTTATAACTTATTTTAAAAGAAACATAACAAAATTAGATATGATAAGTAAACTACCTGATATAATTGAGATTATGTACTTTTTTATTCATATTTGATTAAGGAGTGAGATTGGAAAGAAAGAACCACTGAGTACAAGACATCAAGACGTAACCCAAAAAAGTAGATATAATCACATTTTTATCAACCCAACAAGTTGTCCATCAACTTTAAGTGTTTTCTAAATAAATTTTTAACTCTTCGTGACCGTTCCATCACCTTGCATAATGTAGTTGTTGATCATATGATTTGGCATATATTTAATCCCTCAGCTAAGTATTCAAATGAACACTCCATATTTAAAATCATTTACTCTTATGGATCGTTTTAGAAGTGTAAGTCGTACTTATCCACTCTTTAAGCACGTCCTAAATATTTTTGGTGAAATGAGTTTTGAGCTTTGGTTTTCCAAAATATCAAAATAGAATGGAGAGACCTTGATGAGTTGGCTAAAACAGACAAGTAATATATATTCAATGACATTGGCTTTTCTAACTCTTTGGATATGTTTCTTTAACAAGCTACTTTTATAAATGTATATATCCTAAATCTTTGCTAATGAATTTGTTTGAATCACTTTTAATTTTAAGTTTTCGCATTCATGCCTAATTTTCCCAATATCGAAGATGTTAGCTTTGGAAACTTGGAATTCGTGCTCGTGAAAATTAACCTTGTAACTCTATTTCCAAATGAAGTATTGACATATTTACTTAAAAATAGTAGGTGCAATATAACTATTACTCGTGCAGGTTAGACATATCTATTTTTCTCTTTTTTCTCTATTTTTTATATTATTATAAATTATTAAAGATAAATAATATATATATATATATATATATATATATATATATATATATATATATATATATATATATATATATATATATATATATATATATATATATATATATATATATATATATATATATATATATATATATATATATATATATATATATATATATATATATATATATATATATATATATATATATATATATATATATATATGGCCAAGGGGATTGTGAAGGAGACAAAGACATTCTAGAAATGTATATAGTGTTTTCTATATGTCTACATGAAATTATGTTTGCCTCAATTACATGATTTGCTAGCCTTGTCAGTGTCAATCTTGTACCATTACAGAGTCCTTCTGATTGATCCAAATTTTTTATTAACATAATGGTTGTGCCAATCTTCAATTTCAATAAATGATTAGGCAAATCAGACGTTTTTAAACAGTTTAAAAACTCCGATGTCAAATGCTCAAAAGCCTCATTTTCATTTGCTTTTGCTCTGTCAATAGTATCACAACTCAAAAACTCCTTTTCATCACCTATAAAAAAAAGTTAGTGTTACAAAGTTATAATGGTAGATGAAAATAGAATGATTAAGTCATGTATAAATTATAGTAACCTGGAAGAAGTTTAGTAATGTAATCATTTATTCCATCCACAATCTCTTTAGTTGAAGCTAGAATAGCTCTACTTTATAGGAAATCCAGATTTGTGAAATTTTCAAGTAGGTTTGGATAAGTACTTGTAACAATTTTCTCAATTTGATCCATAAAATCTGTTAATAAGAATTCCGGTGAAATAGTAATTTCAGCATATCCATCATTTGGTTCCAAGATTTTGCCATCTCCCACATCTAATATCCATTTAGAAAAACTCTCAATCTCTTGAGCATTTGAAGTGTTTAATGTTGAATCCAGACACATGTTTTTTGTGAATGTTAAAACCTTGTAATATTCCCAAATATATGAGGCATTTATTGTAGAATGAACTATATCAGAACGGGTTCCTCTCGGCACAACCGGTAGAATTTGTCTAAAATCACCACCAAACACCACAATCTTCCCTCCAAATATTTGTTCACAAGGATTATCTTTAGTACCCATTATATCTTTCAATGACTTGTAAAGAGATTCAAAACACCACTTGTTTGCCATAGGAGCCTCATCCCAAATGATCAACTTTGTAATTTTCAACAAACCGACAAGCTCATCATTTTTGTCAATGTCACAAATTGATGTTTCAATGCATGGAACCAGAATTTTGAATCTTGAATGCGCCGTTCTTCCCCCAGGTAGAAGCAGACTTGCTATACCACTTGATGCGACATTTAATACAATATCGCGATTAGAACGTAAAGCTGTTGAAAGGGTATTCCACATTAAAGTTTTTCCAATACCACCAAAACCATATAAAAATACTCTTCTTTTATCTTCGTTAACAGCTTGCATAATTTCGTTAAAAATTTTCATTTGTTCATCTTTGTAAGAAATGGAAAATATTAGTGTTTTAGTCTTGAAAAATCATGAAACTATAATAACATAATAAGTTATATATTATACAAGTAACATATGTAACTGATATATATATATATATATATATATATATATATATATATATATATATATATATATATATATATATATATATATATATATATATATATATATATATATATATATATATATATATATATATATATATATATATATATATATATATATATATATATTTTACATTTGCAATGTTTATTTTTGAGAGACCAACATAAGTGAAGGCCCCAAAGGCACTTGTCCAACCCAATGGCCCACGTTTGAAACCCATAACATATCATTTGGAAAGGAGCATAGCAGTAACGGTCACCATATTTATTCAGATATTTTCTCTATGAAAACAATGAAAAATGGTTCTCAATATTTAGATATGGAAATTCGCGGTGGCCCATCTCTACCTATGTATCCTTCTTCCAGTAGTAGGTAAACCCAAACAACAATGTATTTTCTCGTCGTATCTGATTCAACTGATACTTTTATTGCACCTCTATGCACCGTAAATATTGATTCAATTGAAAAATATATTTCCGGTTCAACTATGTGCATCGTTATGTTCTAGTATTCTCTGTCTCATCTGAGATCTATATTGCATGTGTTAGGTTAGTACTTGAGAATCTGATAAATCTATAATCGGTTCATCTCACTGCACTGTAATCACTTTGCATCTCAACCTATTTATCGTTTCAAGTATGTGCACTGTAAAACTCTAATAATCCGAAAGACGGTGTTTGCATGTCCTTTGTTAATTGATAGTCAGTACAGTTCATGTTTAATAGTTCTGTTTAGGTTGATCTGACATGAAATTTTATTTTTCTCAAATTGATTTTTCAGTGGAAGCGATGGCAGCGACACAAGCGAATCCAGTGAGGAGAGTCTTTGTTCCAATGATAGTTTTTTATCGGAAGAAAGTTATGACCCAGATCATAATGCATCACGATACAACAACAACAAAGATTATTGCTGGGATGTGAAAATAAATTCAGCTGCTAAAGCCATGAAGAATATGTTGGTAAGTTGGTAGTTGAATAATTTTCAAGCTAGACTTATATTCAGAAAATATTTGTCTAAACACTGTCTTTTTTTAATATGTAGAATTTTCCCAGACACGCATCGAAAGAATGCTTACTATGGAGCCAGCGACATATTGAAATGTTAGACTTGGACACTGGAAGACCGTATGGTTGTGAAATTCTTAAAGCTAAAAGGGATGAAGATGAAAAATTCATATGGAAGGGTTGGATTGATTTTGCCAGAAGACGTCAATTAAAGAGAGGAGATGTCGTGCACCTCACTTTGGTTAATCCGTACGACAAGTTGACTGTGTCCGTAATGAAGCGTTCAACATGAAGTGGTTTTACATAGATGGATATAAAAATTTGTTGTAGTCAAATAGTGGGTAGTGTATTGTGAATGGTATTTGTTATCATTGTGGTAGTTTTAAGATTTAAGTTTTAGTTATATGTTATGTAATGCTACTGATATGAAAACATTTTGAATTTAAGTTAGAAAATGTATGACAAATATGTTGGTTATTTCAAGTGAATAGTTGGTTTGTTGATAAATTGATTGTGATACGTAGGCATATGTAAGATAATTTGTTGATATATGTTTTATTTTGCTATTGATTTGATGATATTTTGTAGTTAAGTTAGAAGTTGTAATGACAAATATGTTGGTTCTTTTTAGTGTTATGTTTGTGTGTGGATAAATATGTTTTCTGATATGTAGCAATAGGAAATGTCATGTTTTGGACTTTATGAAATATTTAAGTTAGCATGTCAAAGTTTGTTAGATTAATAAGTTTCCTTGAACTAATTAGTGGATTTGCATTGTTGTAGTTTAAATGATATTGATATAATATTTTATAAGATATGGTAGAATGTAACAGATAGTTAGTTGCAAAGTTAATGAAGCAAGAAAAAGCAATTTAAATGGTAGCATCAGTGAAGCTTCATAATATTAAAATTATGCATATGTTGGGTTAGGTTGGGGATGTGCATACGTTTGCATAGTGAAAATAAATTAAAATAAATTGTTGCAAAGAAATTAGTATATTGGATCAGCATTTTGTAAAAAAACATAACATTAAATTATATTCTTATGTAAGTGTAATAAATAGGAAAAGTTTTTTTGTCTAAAATCTCCGAATGAAATATAATAAAAGGACCAGAAAAGCAAGTTAAGAAATGAATATAACTATTGAATTTACCCTTTAAGGATTTAAACAAATCTTGGAATTTAGCTTTCTCAGTTGGAATATCATATTGTCATTCATCATATACCAAGCGATTGCCAAGAAAATCCATAACATAATCATCTGGATACGGAATTGGCTTAAACTCTTTTAAGCTTCTTTTTTTTTTTTTGTAATTGCTTCTCAATTTCCATCAAAGTAAGTTGTTTTATTTCCTTCTCAGATAGTGATAATTCTAATTTAAAATTTATAGTAATCAAATTAATAAAATATATAGACAACATAAAGGTGATGCTATTAGTAGAATTAGATATAGAATAAAGTACCTGGATTCATTGACAAAAATCTTTGTTCATATAGTATTCCGTCAGATAAGTAAATCCAAGTGTTGCGCCAAACATGATCAGGTCGATTCATGGAAGCTGATAACAACATTGTAACAAAGAGTTTCCGTAGAAAGACACCAGAACCCCAATTATATGCCTCTTTTACAGCCTCAATGAACTCCTTGTCATCTTGTAGAAACCCCATTGCAAAACATGCCTCTCGAAAACTTTTATGTTTAAAACCTTAAATAGTTTTGAGATCATCATAACATGTTGGTCCTTTTTTAACAGTTAACAGCATCCCCATATAATACAATTCTCCTGTTGATGGTGGGACCCAAATTAATCTCCCAATGGTATAACCTCTTTTCTTGGGTTTCCAAGTTCTTGTTTTTTTGACATAAATAAATTTAGAGACAAATTTTCCATATGTCAATAATTTTGCTTCCTCATATTCATTATTTGCAACAAACCATGAAGTAAATATTGATTCAGTTACACTTGCCTTAAGTAAGACATTTTCAATTTGTTCAAAGTCTTTGTAGTACACTGAATTTTCTCCTTCCAAGTGAAAAAAAATCTTGCAATAGCCGGTTTCCTTCCATGAATAAAATATGAATAGATTCTCAAACATGCTTCACTTGGAGACACATATCTAAAATCTATGTATTTTTTGATTTCGTCAACATCACTGACACCTGTGTTATCAGTAGGAACTATTATAGTCGATATTCTATCAGAACCCTTGTTGATGTACTTGAAGAGATACTTAATTGAAGTACTTTGATTGCACCATTCCATATTTATATGTGCTTCATACTTCATTAGTAAACTTGGTTTGTGGGGTACAACATGACCACTGTGAAGTTTTATTCCATTCTTCTTAATAGTATACCCATTATCTCTTCTTCTATAAACAGGATATCCACCGTTATCGACTATGGTCACATCTTGTAACTTCTTTGGATAAAACTTGCTACACTTTCAATTCTTCATACATGGACATTTTGGATTTTCCAAACTACAAGGTCCATGTACCATGTGGTTCTTCATCAAATTATACAACCTTGGGTGTTTCACATGGTCTGGAACCTCAGATGTTATTATTTTATCGATATCACTTGGTTCTGGATATTTATTAGATGGATGCAAAAATATAAGTATGTGCACATGCGGCAAGCCTCTCTTTTGGAATTCGATTGTGTATATATCTGAAATATTGTTTGATAAAACATGGAAACTATTAAACAATAGAAATATAGAAATAAAAAGTATGTTATATAGAAAGTGTATATGACTTACAAGCAAGCACTTTGCGTAAAACACCTTTTTTTGTGACGTCTGTCAACAGGCTATCAAACTTAATTTTAAAGACCCTAACAATGATGTTAGGTATATCATGTGCCTTCAAGTTGATAGGATTCAAAGCTCTTTGAATTTCTGGCCAATTCGGGTTGTAAGTGAAAGTAATAAATAGGTTTGGAAATCCCACTTTACTGCATATAGCCATTCCGTCATAGTACACCTGATCCATAAATCTCCTACTTCCAACATAGGCTGATGGTAAAGTGACTCTTTTTCCGGTACTTGATCCTTCGATTTGACTTTCATCTCCATCTTGATTTAGATTGTTATATTTAGACACTCTAAGTTTAGACTGGTTGTTTCTAAGCCATTTCAACCTCTCTCCTTCAAGAATCGTGTAACCGTCAACTAAAAATTGTTGAAACAACCTCCTTGATGATAAAAGAGTTTTGACTTCTTGTAACCGTGTATGAATTCGAAAAGTAATCCATTCTTGAATAATCAGTCTATTTCTTGGATTATCATAAAAAATGTCAAGATCTCTATGAGCAACATTTGGTCTATAACCATCCTCACCATATGGAAATATTAAAGGATATTGGAAAGCGAGATAGATAACATGGAACTCCTCAATGCATTTTAGTTTGCCTCCTTGTTTTTGCATAATAGTGTCTCTCTCCTCAGCCGTATCAATGTCCCCAACAATCAAGGTTGCGACCTCAGACACAGTAGGTTGGTTGTACAGTATTCCATTAGTACTTCAATTTGCTAATAACCTGAGCTTTAGATTGTGCACATTCCCCTGATTAAGTCTTTGTCTTGCCATTAAGAAGCTCTTTGCATGTATGTTATATTTGTACAACATGTCAGACAAATTCTTAACAATATGTGGATCAATGTTACTGTTGTTACTGTAATGGAATATAGAATAAGCCATAAGAAGTCTGTGAAAGAGGAGGTATGTCATATTTTTTGTTGTTGTATTTAATTGTTTATGCATATGTTGTAAAGAAATAAGTATAGAGGAACAAAAAATTGTAAGAAAAAAAAACAGCAATAACAACATACCGTACACCTTCCATTCTATTTAAAACTTCATTCTCTGTGTCATAAATGTGAAGTTGAGAAAATTTGGGTGGTTGTCCTTCGGTTGGCAATAAACTCCCAATTCAGTGACAAGTTTGTCCTTGGATGTGTATCGTTGGTGGGCCACGAACATTGTTGAATTTGTTATCCAACTTAGCACCGGGAGATGTGGAAGCGAACATCATGTTGTATGTTCGCAATTGACATTGAAATTTTTTACTATCTTTAGCTTTTTTATCAAATAGTAAATGTGCTAAGATTTGTGGTGGATGTTTCAAGTATGATAGTTGAATTTTTCCATTTCCACAACACAAGTTGTACTTTGGATTTGAAGAATGTTTGTGCTTGTCCTTCCTCTCTTGGTACCACATTAAAGCATTGCAATATCCACATTCTATTTGTGCATCACCAAGATCGGAATATTCTGTGTATAAAAGAAAGTTTCCACATAAGTATGATATTAATCATGTTTGACTTGAATTCAGAATTTAGCGATTATTCAAGTTCTATAACAGGGGTACCTTGACTTTTACATCCGAGTTGGTTAGTAGTTGAGAATGAAGGACATAAATCTTCATCTTCGAGGCTTTTGTCATCAAATGATCATTGTGCTATTGTATAAAAACCAAAGTCTTAGTCACATACATTACAATTAATATGTTTGGTTTTGGGAATATATATGTTTGCATAAGGATTATGTTGAAACCTGATAACCATACTTTAATATATATAGAAAGACTTTAATATGGAAAGTGCTAATAGTAAGTTACTGTAAAGAAAGAACATAACTACCTAAGAAAGGATCATTAATAAAATCATTATCGTCATCATTATCGCCATCACTTTCAAAATCCAAGTTAACCAAAGGTTTAAAAACATAGCATTTGTTTGGCTTTGAGAATGTTTGTGATGTTTCACCAACATGTACTGTTGGAGAAACTAAAGTTGCAGAGTTGTATAACATGAAATGATCATAAGTCAGAATCAACATCAAATTGAAAAAATCTGGAGTTTGGTAATTCATAAATACGTTATATAGGAGGATTGAGAGGAATTGAATGTCGGCCCTCTGAAGAATTATTTGGTGGAGTTAAATTAATCTGATCTATGCATATAAGGTTGTATGCTCTACCTGGAACTCTAAAAGTCTTTTTTGGACGACCGTAGCACGTTTGTTGTGTGTAGTGTTTGGACAATTTGCCTTTATAGGTGAATTGCTGTATATTTAGATAAGATTAATTAGCTATTCATAATCAAAGAAATTTATGTAACATTGTATCATAACTTACATTGGTGTACCAGAAGAAAATTTGAAATCCGATTGATTAATTGATGTTTGGCCAAGTTGTAGTAGTATGGAAGTGTTTTGATTTTCTTTCCCTACCTTAGTTGCAACTGTGGAAAATACTGAAAGAAGGTTTGTCCTGATGCCATTGATGTCCAACACTTTTGGTGGTGTGTGAAAAGCGTGTTTGTTATGAGAAGGTTGGGTATGTGGCATGATATTTTCCTGGTTTATGTGAGAAACAATTGGTACAGACATATCAGAAAGTGGATTCCTAATGTCGAGAGGGGTGTTGTCAAATGCGGAAGTATCATGTTTGAATTGTTTGAATTTATTATGTTTCATAATGCTAAAACGCCGGAACTTAGCTCTTTTTGAAGTAAATTTCCTCCATAAAAAAGCGTCATTAATAATGGCACTATAATTTGCTGGTCTGCTTTGAAAATGAGTAGCATATAATATAATACATTGAATACATTGAAAATGAGTAGCATAAAAATGGAGTATACTTGATTAATGGGTGATGTTTATAGATTTTCTCCATAAGATGCAAACAGAGTTTAATTATCTACAATTTGAATGGTTGTTGCAGTCTCAAATATTAATAAACTATATCAAGAGTAAATGTGGAAACAAAACTCACATAGCAGTAAAAATTAATCTTACATCTCTATATCCAAACGTTTAAGT
The DNA here is from genome assembly GCA_948472305.1 of Vicia faba. Taxonomy (NCBI): domain Eukaryota; kingdom Viridiplantae; phylum Streptophyta; class Magnoliopsida; order Fabales; family Fabaceae; genus Vicia; species Vicia faba. Next base: position 1,410,700,342 of record OX451739.1, read on the forward strand.
ATGGATGTTTGAACTCCAGTTTTAAACAATGATATTAGTGCAGTGCTAAGATACTTCAGTCACTAACCGTATGATAACAATAATGGTGGGCAAGGTTGTAGTTTATATTGCAAAGAAATGGGAGTCCCTAACTGTATTATAACAATAAAGATGAGTAAAGCTTACAGTTTGAGAAGATGGGTAGAAGTATTGCAGTCCAAAGATGTTGGATGGCACTAGTGCTGCCAAACACCCCTGCATTCACTGTAAACCAAAGACAAAGGGAAAAAGTCAACCAAAAAAACATTTAATACCAAGGGTGTATAGGTTATGTCCATGTAGGCAAACTGGATAAAACAAATAGTAACCTAACTGTAATAAAATGAAGTAGAGTTGAAACTATGCGCAAGTGATTAGACAGGTCACTGTAGACATAGGTGAGTAGAAGGTCTGAAAAACTATCACCAAGGTTAATTGTTGAACCTAGTAAGTAGTACAAAGCCATGAAAAGATGCATTGAAGAGTTATTTTGCAGTAGGATAGAAAATGAAGCCAGATTGTAGTTTATATAGCAAGTAGGATGTGTTGATGATAGTCATTGTTATTAAGGAGGAAAGTACAATAAGTACCAGCCAAAATAGTGCAGTCACTTTCGTTTGGATACATAGCCGTATATTTGGACTACAACGTAACGTTTTAATAGTATAAATGTAATAATTTTATGGTGTAGACGGTACATATGTAAATAAAAAAAGGTACGGATAATTTGTTGTGAAAGTTATAGTTTGGACTGTATTGGTTAAATTTTATGTAACATGTTCATAAAATAAGCTGTTAATGGTTATATAGTTTCATTGGATATAATTCTAAAGCTGAGAGAATGTAACTGTATACTTGTAAAATGTGAAGATTTGAAAAGTTGTTCCCCCTAAATTATACTTAGTTGATCTCCCCAAGCAGGTCAGGAATCATGGACTGTGTTATTGAAAACTGGACGTTTAAATATGTGTTGAATATAAGGCTATCTTACCAAACTGTAGTCTTAATAATGAATCATTGTGAAAATAAATACAAAAAATATACGAATAATGGTTGGACATGAAAATATAAAAGGTATCAAATATTCAATTAACTTAAGGATGACATCATTTGTTAGACGATGTGACGGATCTAGAAGGGGGGGGGGTGGGGGTTGAATAGATCCCTTCAAAAATTTTGCGCGTTTTGTAAAAAAAATTTATCAGAGAGCAACAACCCTGAATCTGATCGTCTAAACTTTACGTATTGAAAAGATCGGATATGCAAACCAACTTGATGAAAATGATGAGAATAGAATCACAATCAAAAATGAATATGATGAATCTCTTTAGCAAGTTTAACAAGGTGTAAGTTATTACCAATTTGTAGCGGAGAAGATAAAGCAAATTTGTGAGTTAAAAATTCACCAAACACTTGGTGTACGTTCTACACAAGGTTTGGTTATACTCAAATTGTAGTGATTATAGCGATTCGAATGAATGCTATGTGAGTTTTAAATTTTAGTTTATCACTACAGTTATCTTGTAAGAATGAGAAAGTTGATAACTCACAAATTTAAGCAGATAGAAATCAAATGCAGAAAACTAAAATGGACACGGTATTTGTTAAGGCAGTTCACCCTGTCGTCCTCACGTGGGCTACTCTGCCCCCAATTCTAGAATCTAGAATTAGGATATGAAATTAATTTTGCAAAGTTTGTAAGATAATATACAATAACCACAATTCAAAATCACTTGATGAATCTTATATGTTGCACTCCTCTTCCCTTGATTCCAGATGAATCAAGTATGCCAAATCTTGAACAAACACTTCTTCTACTTTGAATGATTTTTTACTCAAGAAAATTTGGCCCCAAATCCTTCTTCATGATCCTCCGATTACCGCTACCCGATTGAACACTCTACGGTCTTCCAATCCCTTAGCTCAATTGAATTCAAGGAAGCAAAGATTTATGATAAAAACCCCCAATTTTGGAGGACAAAACCCACAATGGTTTTATTCAAGAAAAAACCCACAAAGATCTCTACCTAAATCTGAAATTTCAATTTCAATTCGAACGTTATCAACACAGAACCAAGAACTTGATCAACAAAAATGATTGTGTGTAGTTGTTGATAATTGATGAGAGGTTGAAGATGAAGAGAACTCTTGTGTATATATTTCACTTTTTCTTGTTGTTTGTAAAACAGAGGCCAAAATAATATTTATAGGTCATTCCCATGCTGTAATAGCATAGCAGAAAAAATGAGACAATTTACCGATGCGTCGACTCATGCAGGATATACAGAAGGCGTGCGCCTTCCCGAGCGAGAGAGATGTTGAAATTCCTTTAGTCATGCACCGACTCATTGTTTTTATGTGCCGACTCATGTTTTCCCAGAACTATACGTCGACGCGTAGAGAAGGCGTGCGCCTTCTTGAGCGAGAGATATTGAAATTCCTTCAGTCATGCACCGACTCTTTCCATGATGCGCCGACTCGTGTTCTCCCAGAACCATACGTCAATGCATAAAGGAGGCGTGCGCCTTCCCAGATGTTTCCAAGCCAAAATCTTCTTCTCATGAGCTGACCTAAGGATCCATGAGCCGGCTCATGCCGTCTGTTTTGAGATAAATGCTTGTTTTTGATGTTTCTCACTTGCACATGGTTGAAGCAAGATATATTTGCATAGATAGGTTTTTGACAATCATTAAAACTCAGTTATTTCACTTTTTCCCTCACATACTCCCCCTTTTTGATGATGGAAAAAACTTCAAATATGAATCGTCTTGCAAATCATCCGATTGCAAATCATCCAATTATCCTCCCCCTGAGATATTACATATTTTTGTTGTGGCTGTATTCCTTTCCTTCTCCCCCTTTGACAACATCAAAAAGAAACAAGGACATGGATTAAGAGAACCAAAAACACAGAGTGACCAATATTTTGCAACTTTGAAAAAAGAGCACAAACTAACATACACACAATATGAAGCAAGTGCAAACGAAAATAAGAGCAATAACCAATAAAGTAAAACAATACGATGTTCATAGTTACAAACCCAAAATAAAACACAAAGTAGTACGGGAAGTAAAGCAGTTTAATACAAAACCAAGATAACATAAGCATAATGAGCAAGAAATAAAGTTCCAAGCATTGACTAATGTTGTTGTTCCTCATTGACATGTGGTTGGTTTGGTGGAAAGCGGGCCATGAAAGTCGACTGAAAGTTTTCCAGGTTTGAGTTTTGCGTTACCATCATTTCATGAAGAGTGTTATATCGGTGGTATTGGAGGCTAGCATAATCATTGAACTGAGTGTTTTGAAGGTTGACTATTCCAACAAGATTGTTAATTCGTTCAGTTGCTAATGCCATGTCTTCATGATGGTGGACGTGCATTTCCTCAAGTTTGCGCATCACTTCATCATAGGATCTATGAGGCTCATGATCATCATTTCCGTTGTCGGTTTCTTCCTCCTCTTGAGCACTTTCTAGATTCTCAGTATCAACTTCATCGCCCTCAGCATCTTCTATTTCATCATCTTGTCCAACATCTTCATTTTGAACCATTACCGAGTTAGACTTCACAAAGTACTTGTAATTACCAATCTGGGGATTTCATTGATGACCCATAACTGCGAGAGTTTTGGAGGTAAAATCAGAATCCGACATAATAGGTGTAAGTGAAATACCAGTAAGATCAAGGTTTGCTTGACTGAGAATTCCATGAATGAATGATGGATACCCCAAGGCAGATCCTCTAGGGGAATCCCTTAATGAAAATAATCGGCTAGTGATGTAATATGGCCAATTTATCTTAATTTTGTTCAGAATTTCCCAAATTAACATAACCTCAGGTTGATCAATACGGGACAACCCACCCTTTTTGGGGCGAATTATCCTTGACACAATCCATTGCATAATTCGAGCCAGAGGAACCAATTGACCTGTTGTGACAGTTTTTGGAAAAGCAATACTTTGCACAAAATTCTCAGGATATGGTCGTTTTAACATGGAGTTCAAGGCATGTTTGAAGTCATAGTCTGCAGGAAGCTTAGTGTCAGTGATTTTAACAGTATCAGTGTCAACATGGAACAACTCAAAAGTTTTCCAGATTTCATTATCTACTTTGACAACCTTATCAGCGATTCTGTATGAAAATTGATGATCAGAGAATTTACCTTGTATACCCTCATAGAATACCTTGACAAGTGCCTCGTTGTAGTCTCCATCCAACTCAAGGAATGGAAACACCTTTTTATGGTCCAACAATTCTACCACATATGAGATATGCAGGCATTTGAGAGTGTTATGGAAGGCATAAAATTGCCTAACCAACCTTCTTCTAGCACACTTTTCATCATATTTTTCAGTGAGATCAGTAGGAAGAAATTACAGAGGAGTAACCTGAGTTTGATTTGAAGATCTACCTATGATACTCCTTTTCTTTGTTTCCCTAGAAGCCATGGATGGAGGTTTGTAGAGATTTGGAGTTGAAGTGACACAATGGGTTTTTAGGGTTTTGAGATTTTGAGATTTTGAGAGGGAGGCCAGATGAGGGAACAACAACACATCAAAAGGATGTATGCAATTTGAGCCACACAGTATAAACTAGGGTATGATGGTCTACCAAACTGCGATGCGTCGACTTAAATAGGGATGCGTCGATGCATTCCAGTAAGATATGTGTAAATGAGTTTCTCAATCAGGTGTGCACCGACCGATCAGAATTTTAGGTCAGCTCATGTATGCAAAGTTTTGAAATTTCTTGTATTTCATGGCATGTAGGTTTTGTAGACATTAATTGAACATAGTAAACAAGTACGCATGCACAGAAGCAATAACACACAAAGCATTTAATCATTTCATAGCACCAATATTTAAGCAAAATGATCACTAATGAGAAAGAGTAGGAAGGATATTACCGAACGTATTTGAATGACACGATGCCCTCACATGTTGCCAGCCCAAGATGATATTCACGAATCATAGATACACAAAGATAAATAAAGGAAATGCAACTCATTTGAGTCGCGATCTATCCGAAATATCAAGGACATCGAGTTCCCTACGAATGTGAAAGAATGGTTCGGTCGCAAGTGGTTTTGTAAAAATATCGGCAAGTTGATTTTTGCTATCAACGTGCTCAAACACGCCTTCACCTTTCTCTACATGATCCCTAAGGAAGTGGTGCCTAATTTCAATATGTTTAGTGCGCGAGTGTAGAACTGGATTTTTGGTTAGATTGATGGCACTTGTGTTATCAAAAAATATTGGAATATGATTAAGTTTTAAATCATAGTCGAGTAATTGTTGTTTGAGCCACAAAATTTGAGCACAACAATTACCGGCTGCAACATATTCCGCATCGGCCGTTGACAAAGCAACTGAAATTTGCTTTTTGCTATGCCAACTAACTAAGGAGTTTGAAAAAAAATGACAAGTTCCACTTGTGCTTTTCCTATCAAATTTGCAACCTGCAAAGTCAGAATCGGAATAGCCAACCAAGGAACAATCACTACCCTTGGAGAACCAAAGTCCATACTTAAGAGTACCACAAAGATATCTAAGTATATGTTTTACAGCTTTTAGATGACTCTCCTTAGGATAAGATTGATATCTAGCACACATGCAAACACTAAACATAATGTCGGGACGAGAAGCGGTAAGATAAAGAAGGGATCTGATCATACCTCTATACCTTTTTACATTAACCGGCTTACCATGTTCATCTCGATCTAGGATAACCGCGGTAGGCATTGGAGTGTCAATAACTTTTGAGTTTGCCATATCGAAGCACTTGAGCAACTCGTAGCAATACTTCGTTTGGCTAACAAAAGTTCCTTCCTCGAGTTGTTTGATTTGAATACCTAGGAAGTAGTTTAACTCCCCCATCATGCTCATTTCAAATTCACCCTGCATCACTTTAGATATTTCTTTGACCAAGGTGATGTTAGTAGACCCAAAAATGATATCATCAACATAAATTTGCACTAAGATGGAATGATTTCCTTGGCGCTTAATGAAGAGGGTTGTATCAACCTTCCCTTTAGAGAATCCCTTTTCTAGTAAGAATTTGCTAAGCCGATCATACCAAGACCTAGGGGCTTGCTTGAGACCGTATAAAGCACATTTAAGTTTATAAACATGTTTAGGAAATTCGTAATTTTCAAATCCGGGAGGTTGAGATACATATACTTCTTCATTAATATAACCATTTAGGAATGCACTCTTAACATCCATTTGAAATAGCTTAAAGTTTTGTGAGCATGCATAAGCTAATAAACAAGCGTATAGCCTCGAGTCGGGCAACCGGAGCATAATTTTCCTCATAGTCGATGCCTTCCTCTTGGTTATACCCTTGAGCAACAAGACGCGGCTTGTTGCGAATTATGATTCTGTTTTCGTCAAGTTTGTTCCTAAATACACATTTAGTACTAATTATTCGATGGTCTCGCGGAGGGGGGACAAGGTCCCAAACCTCATTTCTCTTGAATTGGTTTAATTCTTCTTGCATTTACAAAAACCAATGTTCATCGAATAAAGCTTCCTTAGGGTTTTTAGGCTCAATTTGAGAGACGAATGTGAAATGATAACAAAAGTTACTTATCTTAGACCGTGTAGTTAATCCCTTTGATATGTCTCCAAGAATGTTGTCAATAGGATGATCCTTGGTTTCTTTCCACTTAAAAGGAGGATTTATTTCATTTGTTGGTTGAGTGTCTTCTTCTTCTTTGCTAGACACATGATCCATCTCCCCTTTTTATTTCTCAAGTATGGGCTCATTACTCTTTTCATCTTGATCATTGAGTATCCTTTCCGAAGAAGCACCTGCACCATTAAAAGAAATACCCTTTTCGACCATTTTTGGACAGGATTCATCAAAGGAAACATGTACAAATTCTTCCATAATTTGTAACCTTTTATTAAATACCCTATATGCTTTGCTAGATTGAGAGTATCCGAGAAAGATACCTTCATCGGCTTTTGAGTCAAATTTGCCAGGATTTTCTTTACCATTATTTAATACAAAACATTTACAACCAAAGACATGGAGATGAGAAATATTTGGTTTTCTACCTTTCAAAAGTTCATACGGTGTTTTGTTAAGCATATGACGTATCAAGATCCTATTTAGCACATAGCAAGCCGTATTGATGGCATCGGCCCAAAAGTATTTTGGAAGACCATGTTCATTGATCATAGTTCTCCCAAGTTCTTCTAGAACACAATTTTTATGCTCAACAACTCCATTTTGTTGAGGTGTTCTAGGAGCAGAAAAATTATGACCAATGCCATTTCTTTCACAATATTCATCAAAAAAGTGATTTTCGAATTCGCCTCCATGGTCACTTCGGATGGTAACAATTTTTGTATTCAACATGTTTTGAGATAATTTGGAAAATTTTTCAAAAGCATAGAAAGTGTCACTTTTGTTTGCTAAGAATATCGTCCAATAAATTCTAGAGTAGTCATCGACTATAATGAAGCCATAATAATTTCCACCTAGACTTTTAATTCTAGATGGTCCAAATAGGTCCATATGGAAGAGTTCAAGTGGTTTCGTTGTAGAGATGACATTTTTAGATTCAAAAGAGACTCGTGTTTGTTTACCCATTTGACAAGAATCACATAGATGATCTTTTGAAAATTTTATTTTGGGTAAGCCAATCACAAGATCTTTAGATATGATTTTATTTAGCAAATCAAAGTTAACGTGTGCTAATTGCCTATGCCAAAGCCATGAGTCTTCACTCATGGTGACTAAGCATTTAGCACCTGTTAAGGACACATCATTAAAGTCAAGCATATATACATTGTTTACCCTCAATCCCTTAAACACATCCTCTTTCTTATCGTTATGTTCGATTATGCATTCATCCTTTAGAAAAGAAATTTTATAACCTTTGCCGCATAATTGACTAATGCTAATAAGATTGTGTTTAAGGCCTTCAACTAATAGGACATCTGAGATAGTGGTGGATGAGGGATTACCTACACTACCTCTATCGAGTATTGATCCCTTGTTGTTATCACCATAAGTAACAAAACCTTTCTTCTTTTCCAGAAAGTCAAAGAATAGCGAAATGTCACCCGTCATGTGTCTTGAGCAACCACTATTGAGAAACCATCTTCTCTCGAAAGGCTCAAGACATTCCACCTGGAATATCAAACATGGGAGATAGGTACCCAACATTCATTGGGTCCTTGAGTGTGAGTTGAACATTTGTTTCCTTTGGGGAACCATTGATATATGCCTTTAGGTACTAAGAGTCTCCTAAATCGACATTTAGTAATGGTATGTCCCTTCTTGCAACAATATAGGCAAGACATATCTAAGTGAGATCTACTCTTGCAATCTTGATCCCTTACTTCATAGGTATATTTTTGATATGGATTAATCATGCTTTTTCTGAAGTTTGAGCGATCGATAGCAAATGTAATCTTAGGTTGTAAAGCTTTGTCTAGTTTGGCTTTGAGAGTTCTAACTTCTTTTTGCCAAACATGACAAGTTTCACATCCATGCCAATTAAACCAAGGTCTCTCTTATTTTTCACATTTTCCTTAAATATTTTCTATCATAGATGCTTTAAGAGCTTCTAATTCCTTTTCAGAATTAGAAACCTTTTGTTCTAGATATAAAAAGATTTTCTTGTTTGAGGCTAAGCGTTTGAAAGCTTCCTTTGCCTCTTGATGTAAAATATTGAAGGAATTTAACAATTCTAAATAAGACATTTTATCAACATGATCATACTTAGCATGACTTACATTCTTTTTCTTATGATGATGAGCCATTAGACAAAGGTTTACTGTTTCTTCTTCATCACTTGAGAAACCTTTACTTGAGGAATCACTATCACTCTCCCAAGCAATGTATGCTCTTCTATCTTTGGTTGGTTTCTTTTGATTTTTGGCCTTGGCTTTGTCTTTCTTCAAATAGGGGCAATCCGACTTGTAATGACCGGGTTTGCCACAATGGTAGCATGATACTCGTGACTTAGGCTTCTTACTTTCATCTTGCTTGCTTGGTTGAGAGTGGCGTCTATAATTGATGAGATTCTTATCTGAATGCTGAATTTCGTTTTTCCAGAGAAATCTATTGTATTTTCTTACGAACAGACCCATATCCTCATCCGGACTCTCGTCGTTATCACTTGATTCACTTTCACTCGAAATTGAGGTGGATGACTTGGAGCTTGAAGCCTTTAGTGCTATAGACTTCTTTTCCAAGTCCCTTGACTTTTCCTTCTTTTCTTTCTTTTCATGCTTTCCAAGGCTCATAAGCTCTTGCTCATGTTCTTGAAGCTTACCCCATAGTGTTCTGAGATCTAAAGTATTTAGATCATTGGCTTCCTTAATTGCCATAACTTTAGGTTGCCATTCCCTGCTAAGACATCTCAAAAAAAATTTAGTGGCAACAGAATTGGCAATTATATGACCAAGTGTATGCAAGCGATTCATTATATGAGAAAATCTCTTTTGTATATCGGTGATGGTTTCACCTTGCTCCATGCGAAAGAGATCAAACTCTTGCGTCAAAGTATTGATTCTAGCCAATTTTACATCGTTTGTGCCCTCATGGGTGACTTACAAAGCGTCCCACATTTCCTTATTCATAGCACAATGTGAGACCCGAAAATACTCATCAACTCCTAGAGCTGCTATGAGCATGTTTCGAGCTTTCCAGTCATAAGCATAATTTTTCTCATCTTTTTCATCCCATTGTGCTTCCGATTTAGGAACGGTTATCCCGACACCATTTTGCATATTTATTGCAACTGGCCCATCTTGGATAACCTTCCATATTTTCCTATCAACAGACGTGATATGGACACGCATACAATCTTTCCAATAGCTATAATTTTCACCTGTGAAAATGGGTGCTCTATTGTACGCCCCTTTTAGATCACAATCCATTTCTAGAAGTTGTATGTGAAGCACTGGATAAACCAGTGCTGTTATACCACTTGTTAGACGATGTGACGGATCTAGAAGGGCGGGGGGGTTGAATAGATCCCTTTAAAATTTTTGCGCGTTTTGTAAAATTGTTTTTATCAGAGAGCAACAACCCTGAATTTGATCGTCTAAACTTTACGTATTGGAAAGATCGGATATGCGAACCAACTTGATGAAAATGATGAGAATAGAATCACAATAAAAAATGAATATGATGAATCGCTTTATCAAGTTTAACAAGGTGTAAGTTATTACCAATTTGTTGTGGAGAAGATAAAGAAAATATGTGAGTTGTAAATTCACCAAACACTTGGTGTACGTACTACACAAAGTTTGGTTATACTCAAATTGTAGTGATTATAGCGATTCAAATGAATGCTATGTGAGTTTTAAATTTTAGTTTATCACTACAGTTATCTTGAATGAATGAGAAAGTTGATAACTCACAAATTTAAGCAGATAGAAATCAAATGCAGAAAACTAAAATGGACACGGTATTTGTTAAGGCAGTTCACCCTGTCATCCTCGCGTGGGCTACTTTGCCCCCAATTCTAGAATCTAGAATTAGGATATGAAATTAATTTTGCAAAGTTTATAAGAGAAGATACAATCACCACAATTCAAAATCACTTGATGAATCTTATATGTTGCACTCCTCTTCCCTTGATTCCAGATGAATCAAGTATGCCAAATCTTGAACAAACACTCCTTCTACTTTGAATGATTTTGTACTCAAGAAAATTTGGCCCCAAATCCTTCTTCACAATCCTCCGGTTACCGCTACCCGATTGAACACTCCACGATCTTCCAATCCCTTAGCTCGGCTGAATTCAATGAAGCAAAGATTTGTGATAAAACCCCCCAATTTTGGAGGACAAAACCCCAATGGTTTTATTCAAGAAAAAACCCACAAATATCTCTACCCAAATCAGAAATTTCACTTTCAATTCAAATGTTATCAACACAGACCCAAGAACTTGATCAACAAAAATGATTGTGTGTAGTTGTTGATAATTGATGAGAGGTTGAAGATGAAGAGAACTCTTGTGTATATCTTTCACTTTTCCTTGTTGTTTGTAAAACAGAGGCCAAAACAATATTTATAGGTCATTCCCATGATGTAACAGCATAGCAGAAAAAATGAGACAATTTAGCGATGCGTCGACTCATGTATGATATACAGAAGGCGTGCGTCTTCCCGAGTGAGAGATATGTTGAAATTCCTTCAGTCATGTGCTGACTCATTGTTTTGATGTGCCGACTCATGTTTTCCCAGAACTACGCGTCGACGCGTAGAGAAGTCGTGCGCCTTCCCGAGTGAGAGATGTTGAAATTCCTTCAGTCATGCGCCGACTCTTTCCCTGATGCGCCGACTCATGTTCTCCCAGAACCATGCGTCAACGCATAGAGGAGGCGTGCACCTTCCTGGATGTTTCTAAGCCAAAATCTTCTTCTCATGAGCCGACCTAAGGATCCATGAGCCGGCTCATGCAGTCTGTTTTGAGATAAATGCTTGTTTTTGATGTTTCTCACTTCCACATGTTTGAAGAAAGATATATTTGCACAGATAGGTTTTTGACAATCATTAAAACTCAGTTCTTTCACTTTTTCCCTCACATCATTAACCATGAGTTGTTAACAAATACAAGTTTATTAATTATCTTGTAAGTAGTGAAAAGATAACTAAAACATTGTTTCAAACAGAAGTTGACATAAAATATTTGTTCAACAAAAACATGATTACTCAAAATATACGTTTTTCATGGAAGATCCCAAAACAGAAGCTTGTGTCCCTAACATTTTGCATGGAGATCACAAAAAAGGCAGAATTGATCTTCACTTGTTTTTGGTGTTCCTTCCAGACTTGGTCTTAGCCTCTTTTGTTGCAGAAAGTTTTGGTGATAAAAGATCAGGGACCTCTGGATCTTGAACTGAATCAGGTGACAACCTCTTTGAAGGGGTGTTGGAAATGCTGGCTTCGGGGCTCCAATTTTGTGCTGCAGATGTAGTAGTATGAAACATATGCAACAATCTATGTTAGTGTGTTCAAAATGACCGTATAAGGAGGTTTCATTAACTTAAATGCGAAATGCATAAAGACTTACTTTGGAATGAGTAACATTAGTCTGTGTGGTTACAACATTGTTGTTTTCCAGGTAGAGTACGACCTTTCCCTTAGGAGATTCATCCTTGTTGTTAATGGTTAGACAAGCCTAAAAGCAAGTGTGCAATATGTTAGCATATTGGACTTACAAAAATAAATTGAGTTGGATAGTTAATTGCATACTTGAGTAGGTGTAATAACTTCTTCTATCTGCCGCATCACCTCACGATCCTGAGTTAGTCTAACTACAAATGCTTGTCTGTAGTAAGGCTGGTATTTAGCCCGAAAAGCAAAGTCTTTGTCCAAAAGATGGTCTAGGTGTTCAGGATAAATCATAGGATGATCCTCATTTGTATATGATGTGTAATGCAATTAGTGTAAGTAAGAGTTGTCATGTATAGTATTGAGTAAAATTCAATATGTACAATTATGGAAATTAGGAATTGCGGCCTGTATTGTCCAAGACTTATGTAAATATAGATTGAGGCTTTAGTAAATCAAAAGTAAGACGGAAGCATTACAGGCTAAAGTAGATAGTAAAGCAGAAGTAAATAGAATTATTTGATCATATAAGAGCAAATCATGAAATGTCTAAAAAAGTTTTACATAGGATTGAAGAATATTTTCAGAACAGAAGCAAAATAGCCTGATGAGATAAGACTTATTCATGATTAAAATTAAAATAATTGGAAGAATTATAGAATGTAATAGTTTACTTGCATATTTAGTATGTATCAACAGAAATATGGTGAAATTTAAATTAATATAAGTAAGAGTTGTCATGTATAATATTGAGTAATATGCAATATGTACAATTATGGAAATTAGGAATTGTAGCTTGTATTCTGCAAAACTTTTGTAAATATAGGATGAGGCTTTAGTAAATCGGAAGTAAGACATAAGCATTACAAGGTGAAGTAAATAGTAAAGCGGAAGTAAATAGAATTATATGATCATATAAGAGAAAATCATGACATGTCTAAAAATGTTTTACATAGGATTGGAGATTTTTTTCAAAACAGAAGCAAAATAGCTTGATGAAATAAGACTTATTCATGATTAGAATTAAAATAATGGGATGGCTTATAGAATGTAATAGTTTGCTTGCAAATATAGTATGTATCAACAATAATAGGGCGCAATGTAAGTTTCAGATGGGAATGAATTATAGTATGAGGACATTTCATGTAAAATAAAAAGTATACCTTGGTTGAAAAAACAATTTGTACCAGGAGCAATATTTTCAAATGTAAATTTCAGATGCCAATTGTGTTGTAAAGTACAAACCTTTTTCATTATCTATCTTAGTGCATGAGCGGACATGCCAACATAAGGAATACACTTCTTATCCCAAAACACTTAATTAGCAGTCTTGGATTCATGTTCAACCTCAATCTCAATTTTATACCTATACGGGGGGGACATCAACAATAATAAGGTATACTACAAATATCTTTCATTGATTTGCATAAAATTAAAAAAATGACAGTGTTGTTTAACGAAGCTTACTTAGTTATCGGTGTTGAACTGTTATCAGAATAATTACATTGGAATGGGGAGCCTGGAGATTGGTTGGTTTTGTTACAAGTTTGGCACAACTCATAATACCACCCGAAAGGGTTAGACTTGAACCTCACTGTCTTTCCAACCGTATTGCAGAAGGTTTCCTACATAAATTAAGGTAGTGATTACAATACATGGAAAACAAAAATATAGGAGCCGTAAGGTGAAGTATAAGGAATACCAAAAAGGTATCCCACTTCAGTAAGAGTTGTGATCTCAACAATGCTTCTAATATCCTTGGTGAATGAGAAAGCCCTGTCGTCGGTTGCTTCTTGTGAACATGAATTCAGAGAAATTGACTGGGTAGATGCCTGATCTTGATTACCTTCTAGAAATCTATGATATACACAAGTTTCCATCAAAAATATATAGGCAGGATATTAACACTATATTACTAACATACAAATGATATCATATAACTTTACTTTGTTTTGAACTCCTTAACTTGTGGACGGTCAAGGTTCAGAAGTAGTCTTGAGCCATTACATGCATTAGAAATACTTAGCTTTCCGTTGGCTGCAAAAAATAGGCAATCATTATACTTTAATGACAACATCACATTTGGTCGAAAATAGTATTGCAAAACCTGAGCTCTGACGACACCATGCGTGAGTAAGGATGAGAAACACATGTCCATTTTTAGCAACATAATTCATAAACTGGTTTGCATATGCTTCCCACAGAGTAACATCCATTTCAGCCCCACTACAAATACAAGTATAAATCAGTGTTACTTTGAAAACGTAATCTATATAAATTAGTTAAAGTAAAAACGTAATGTAAAATTAAAGTAACATACCATTCATCAGATAATGTGAGGTTTACGCATGCCTTTTTTCTAGCACCTGATACTTGAGTTCTAACAACTTGCCAAACTGCACCTATTACATCTGAAAGCAATATCATTCAAGGTTAGAATGTTGACAATAAATAACTGAACATTATTAAGAAGAGAGTAGGACAATGAATACCATAAAGGCGATCAATAATGAAATTTCCGTTCTGGAAATCAGTAAAGGACTTAAAGTTGAAGTTGTGTTGTCGAATGTCTAGTATGTCAACAACAGTGATAGCTGTGGAACGATTAAAAAACAACTTGTATTTGTTATCACAAACTTTCACATGCATGTCATACAACATCATTTCACCGTTATAGACCATGTAGGTTTAATTTTCCTGCAAGTTATTCTTTCAAACATCAAGGTCACGGAGAGGGTTACAACATGGATCTGCTCAGTCTGTAAATGGAAAAATATTGAAATAATGTATAAAACTTTTGCATATTCAGGTTTAACAGATGATATAATCAATGAAAAATACCTTTGCATCTTGAATAATAACTTCAAGATGCTGCTGGCCATTGTGTTTCTTGACGTTCCAGACATCGACGACACGAATAACTATTTTCCATACGTTTTGTTTAGTTTTTAGGTCACATATCATAATAGGTGGTCGCGACATGGTTGATCGGTAAACTGAAAAACAAAGGAGGTTTACATGATAATGAAACATTTATAAAAATCCAATCTTTATAAAAACTGAAAAGTGAACAAAACCTTAATAAAAACCATTCCTTTAAAAAACCGATAACTAAAAAACATATATGTTAATAAAAAACATAAACATCAAACCTTTATATAACTCTAACTTAGAGATATAATCAGACAAGAAATAAACAGAAAGGGTGAAAGAGAGAAGAAGCAGGCCGGATATATGAAAAGAGACAAGAAATATCAGAACTTTGTAAATATCAAAATATGATGAACTCAAGAATATTTGATGTTTTACCTGTGGAACCCGGTTGGAAGAGAGAAGAAGCAGGCCGAATTATGTGGAGAGAGATTATGGAGGAAACATGAAGTGAAGAAATGAGAGGGAAAGGTGTCTTCTACTGCTATTTTCAAAATCAACAAGCATGTGTATACTGTGTAAAGCAATGTTACAATAATGGTGAAGGGAAATCCAATGGGAAATGTTGGGAAAAGGGTGCCACTTGGAGTAATGGGTAACTGTGATTGGGTGAGGTTGAAATTTATTTAGCAAATTACCAATAAGTGCAAGAAGTAGTGTAATCAATTTATGGATTAAGGGTAATATTAGGTGTTTAGTGGAATTTTATTTTCTTAGTTAGGTAGTTGATATGCAATATAACTATTACTCGTGCAGGTTAGACATATCTATTTTTCTCTTTTTTCTCTATAATGATTTAAATTATTGCTAAAAGTAAAAATTACATCATTAATAGCGCTTTAAACCATTACCAAATAAGTTATATTTTTAAAATTTTTAAGTAAATTAGAATGCTTGTACTGTCAGGATATCACATTCACGGTTGTTTGAAACCGTCACAATCAAACATAAAAATAAAAAGCAAACGGAAGTTCACGACGGTTGGTAACCTTTGCAATTTTCAATTTATGTTAGTTCCCTACATATTGTGAATGATAACGACAGTTGGTGTGAGAGTTTTAACGACCTTTACAATACAACCTGGCGACACACGTTTTTGCGATAGAAATGTAACCGACATGACTTACAAATTGCGGCGGTTCTAAACGTCGTAACCTACCAAAATGAATATTCATCAATTTTCTTGTGGTGACTCTTACAAAGTCTCTTGTCCATTAATAATATATTGTTTGATCATTAAAAAAAGAGAATTATTTCTGCTTCATCTCTAATTTAAATTATTAAAATTGAGAGATAGAAGAAAATAAATAAAAGAAAAGTGATTTAGAGAGAGATGGGAGAAATATACGTGAATAGATTCCGAAAAAGATGGGAGAAGAATGACTTTTAAGAAATTAAGATTGATAATCTAAAATAAAAATATAAAAATATAATTAATTAAAAATTATACATGGCGGAGTCTATTAACATAATTTTTATTGATGTCATATCATTTAAACTTTACCTTTTGTATTTTTTTCCATTCTACAGATATGCCATTGTACTATAAGTATATAGAAGGGAAGATTGATCATGTGACTTATGATGCATTGTTTCAAGAATGAAGTTAAGACAAGTTAGTTTTAAAAATTCAAAGGGTCTTAAATGCTTTGGATATGTTTAAAGATGTGGAGTACATTTAACAATGAGTATCTCTTTGCATATTTTCTTAGTTTATTGGCATAAAATTTTTGTATTGTATAATACCTTGGCATTCTAACATTGGTAATCATCGTCTAATAATTCATTAGTGTGATGATTACATGTGTTGTTGATGTTAATGTCACTATCTAATTGGAATTAGTTGCTAAACGACCAATTAGTGAGTTGGGGGCATAAGGGTAATTTCACCCCTAAATAATTAAATTAAATTTTTCTCTTTTCTTTCTATTGCCCTTATTCCAATTCCATTCAGTTTAGAAATTGAAAGAGTGAGAAGGAGAAGGACCGTGTTCTTGGGAGGGAAAGAAGGAACCAAGATAAACTTATCTCATCTTGCATGTATCAAGAAGTAGTTTAACTCTTTGATCATTTCATCATCTAAACATGATTTTGAACCAACCTTCTTCCTTCAGCTAACATCTCTTCATCAATCGAGGTGCATCCTTAGTTGGGACTTGGGGGATTTAGAAACTAGAGTTGCATGATCAAGGGAGGGTTTTGTGGAAATGCTCGTAATCATGTGAGTGGTGTGATTAATTGTTTAATCGTGATACTTGTTGTTGATTGCATGCATAATCTCTAAATTTTGCCCTAATGTGATTCATGAATGTTACGTTACGGAATCATTATTGTGTTCTGAATATTTCATTTTCTACATTTTCTACTATTATCGCTTAGCGAGAGAAAGTATGGCTAAGCGAGCCTTGATACGAGGATGAAATAACATTTTTGGGTTTGCTCGCCAAGTGACTCAGGGCTCTCTAGGCGATCCTTCATGCATGATAAATGTGGGTTTTCTGAGTTCCTCGCTAAGCGACCAGAAGTTTGTTAAGCGGGTCACCTTGTTCCAACTCGCTTAGCGAAAACATGTGAATTTGGAAAAATTAAATTCTGACTTGTCTCACTTAGAGCCCGCTTAGCGAAAACATGTGAATTTGGAAAAAATTAAATTCCGACTTATCTCACTTAGAGCTTGCTAAGCGAGACCGCTGGTGCAGGACTTCCTAGTGTCTTTACCATAGTGGAACTTATATGTCCTTTCTCCATTTCAATCCCTCGTATGTCTGTTCAAATCCCGTTTTGGAAGATCGGACGAGTAATACATTGTATCGAGTAAGTTAATTACATATTTTAAAGTGTATGATGAGAAAATTTGACCTAATAATTAATGAACAAGTATAACTTGTAGAACTTGTGAAGATAAACGTGAGTTAATAATGTAAGAACAAGATTTGGTTCTGCAATATTATCTCTAAATTTTGATGATAACAAATGAGTATGTTTGTATGAATAATTTTGATACTTTAATGTTTGTTATTGTTGAGTACTTAACAAACATGTTCTGCTTCTGATGGATGGCGTGGCTAAGATATTAGAAGAGAATTAGTTCCACTTCTGCGCTACACAAGTTCTGTTGAACAGTAGCAAGACACTCCAAAAGGTTCTGAAGTGTAAGCTCTGATGTTTATCTAAAGAAACCAGTCAGAAGATCTGAAGACAGAAGTTGCCACTTAATCCATATGCTAAAGACTCATGTTTCTGAAGACAACAAGTTTTAAAGAAACAGTCTGAAGATCTGAAGACAGAAGTTTCTACTCAAGACTAGATGCTAAAGACTCAAGTTTCTAAAGACCCAAGGTTCTAAAGATAAGGGTTCTAAAGACCAAATGCTAAAGACTCTAAAGACATAAGTTGTTAATACTCTGAAGACTTGAAGCTCTTTTGATCCAAGGTTATCTACAACGGGTTCTCATGACCAAGTGTTGAAGACTCTAAAGACGCAGTTCTGAAGACTTGAAGTTATGAAGACCTTATGTTATGTTCCCGCTTCTAAAGTCATGCTCGCGGAAGCCTATAAAATGCAGAAGGAAAGAAGATAACATTAACATTGTACAAATAGTACATGGTACAATCAATGTTTCATTCCACTACCATGAAAGGACGGACGCGTCGCACAATCTTGTCCCCCATGTTATTGCTCAAGCTGCCAAATGTTTTTGGAAATCCCAAGAGTACCCCTCAATGGATATATTATTTTATTGGCTATATAAAGGCTTGAAGACTAAGAGAGAAAGATTCCAATCAATGAAATATCCACGCACAAAGAGTTGTTCATAGCTTTCATATTCTTAAGTCATTGTTCTTAAAATAGTTTACATATTCAGCTTGTGTAGAAGCAATATTCTTGTAAACAAAACCTGTATTCAAACTATTCTTTTATTTTCCTTAAGGGACCGGGTAGGTCTGTATCCTTAAAAATTATAGGACTTGTGATTTTTAGAGGTTGTTAGTCACTTGTGGGTAGCTTGTGCATTATAATAATCAGGTGGATTATTGTTTAATATCCCTTAAGGGACCAGGTAGGTCTGTATCCTTAAGAAGTCTAGGACTTGCGAGTCTTATAGGTTGTTATTCACTTGCGGGTTGCTTGTGCAAATTATAATCAGTTTGGTTATAGTGAATTAAGTCCTCGTTGAGTGAGGAAAAATCACCTTAGCGGGTGGACTAGACTAGCTTGATAATTTTCAAGTGAACTAGTATAAACATACATTCTTGTTAACTTCCTATTCTTACTTACTGTTATTATCAATAGTGAAGAAAAAAGCATTTTAACTTAAAGGAGAATATTTTTAAAGAAATTTTTTTGTTTTAAAAACCCAATTCAAACTCCCTCTTTCTTGTGTTTTTCACACCTTCAATTGGCATCAGAGCTCCGGTTCTGAGGAGATAAAAAGTTTGAATTTTTATAAACACTTAACAGTGTCTAGTACCGATCTAGTATGTGTGAAAAATCAATGACTATACCTACTTCCACTGTTGATAATATGTATAATGATAGAGATCACTATAGTTTAAAACCTCATATGTTTGATGGGGAGAAATTTGACTATTGAAAGGATAAAATAGAAAGTTATTTTCTAGCATATGACTTGGATCTATGGGACTTGGTAGTTGATGGTTACACTCACCCAATAGACGATAAAGGTCATAAGATTGCAAGAAGTGCAATGATAGAAGCACAAAAGAAAGTATGTAGAAATCACTAAAAATCAAGAACCATTCTTCTAAGTGCTATTTCATATAATAAATATGAGAAAATCATAGATAGAGAGACTGCAAAGTCTATCTTTGATTCTCTTCAGAGGACACATGAAGGAAACACACGAGTAAAAGAAACAAAGGCTCTAGCCTTAATTCAAAAATATGAAGCCTTCAATATGGAAGATGACGAATCTGCGGAAACGATGTTTTCAAGATTTCAGACTCTTATGGCAGGACTTAAAGTTTTGAATAAAGTTTACTCTACCGCAGATCATGGTAAAAATATTATCAGAAGTCTGCCTGTAAAATGGTGACCAATGGTAACTGCTTTAAAATTTGCAAATGATTTGAACAACACCTCTCTTAAGGAGCTGATTAGCTCTTTAAGAAGTCATGAAATAGATCTAGAACAAGATGAACCTCAGAAGAGGGTAAAATCAGTTGCTCTAAAGTCTACTTTTGGGGAAACCAAGGCTTATTAAGCTAAGGAAGAATTTGAAGAATATGAAGAAGATTCAGATGATGATGAACTTTCTCTGATATCTAGAAGAATAAGTCAAATCTGGAAGCACAGACAAAACAAGTTCAGAGGTCAATTAAGGACATGTGGAAGGGGTGGATTTACTTCTGGTCAGAGGAATGCTTCTGGAAAAGAAGTTACTCGCTTTGAATGCAACGAGCCTAGAAATTACAAAAATGATTGGCCAAAGCTTAAGAAAGACAAGAAGCCTAAGAAGGCTTACAAAGCTAAGAAGGGCTTCATGGAAACATGGGATGATTCAGAATCAGAAGATGAAGATTCTGATGAAGAGCATGCAAACATGGAATTCATGGCCAGGACCAGCAAGGGAGAAGTAGCATCAGAAGACAAACTGACACTTAACTATGAGTCAGACTATGATGACGACAAAGAGGTACTGTCTTTCTTATCTCATTCCAAACTTGAAATCGATTTATCTGAATTAATGAAAAGGTATCAACTTCTTCTAAGTAAATAAAAAATCTTGAAAGAGATTTGTGGATACTTCTGAGAACATTACTATAGATGAGCAAAACATTTCTGACATAATTGAAAACTAGTCGCTTTAGAAAAATCAAACATCGCTCTGAAAAGTAAAGTCTCTATATTGGAAGAAGAGACAATCTCTACCACATCTATTACTGATGAATTAATCAAATATGGTATAGTTTTTCAGCATTTCCTAGCTAAGAGTATATATAGAAACAAAATGGCTTCAATGATATATGGTGTTAGTAGAAATGGAAGCAATGGCTTGGGATATTCAGGAAAATCAAAGAAAATTTATGAGACTCTGTATATCAAACCAAAATCTCTTTCTGAACATAGCATGCTTACTGGCACAAAATAGAAATGTGCAGAAATAGAAGGTTCTGATACTACTATAGCACAAACACAGACACTAAAGGAAACTTCTAAACCAAAGTATCATGCACAAATTTCACATAATTATCCTGTTGCACATAATTCCAAAGGTATCAGAACCTCTGGAATTGCTAACAAGAAAGGACCCAGAAAATGGGTACCTAAGGATTCGATAATCTATGTTGAAAATGTCCTTGATGGCGCCACTGAAACACCAATCATGGTACATGGATAATGGATGCTTGCAACACATGATGGGCGGAATGCATATGTTCCAAGATTTGGAACTTAAGTCTGGAGGCATGAATAGCTTCAGAAGTAAATAGAAAATAAAGATGATTGGCTCTGAAACTCTTGTAATAAAAGATGTTATTGTCAGAACAAGACCAAACTTTAAATCTTCTGGAGAAATGATTTTGAGCTTTGATGATCTCGCTTGCGCCAACTCATCTTCTAAATAAAGTCTGGATTGTGATAATTGTTTGAAAAATCAGCTGATAGACTATCATACTTCTATTAGTAACATTTCTATTCTCTTTAAACGTTATTACTACTATTGTATTTCCCTCAGAACCTCAGTAACCAGAAGATGTTTTGGTCAGAAATGTCTTTGATTAGATGAAAACCTTTTGGTCCTCCAGACTCTGAGGATATCAAACGTGTCACTTAGTTAGATGTATTTATTAACATGTGTAACCCTTGGTTATGCTTAATCATTACACGCTATCTAAGCTATGCAATAAGCAGTATGCATATCTCTTGGAATTGGATTGATATCATAATTATTAATTTCATTTAATGCTCCTAATTATTATGTTTAATTGTATGTATTTTTATTTTTACTTTATTTTGTCACTTCTCAAACACTATAAATCACACATGTTTGCTTCACTTCCACATTTTAGAAACCCTAAACCCTCTTTTTCTGTCAAACCATTTGTAAGTGTTTGTTGGCAGCAATTTATGTAAAACACTGACTTGATAATATTTTTTTAAATGTCTTGACATTTGAAGCAAACTGGTTTTGAATGATGTCAAAGCAGATGTCTTGACATCTGCTTCCTAATCTGAATGTGACTTCATATCTGTTTCTAGTTTCTGTTTCCTGTTTTTATGTGCGCCATTATTCAGGATTTGTGACTCATAGTTTGCGAAAAATATGGAGGAATATTCTTCTATTTGCTTTATCCTTATGGATTATATCTTGGTCTATTTTCATGGAAATATTCAAGGGATTGGAATATTTGTTTTTCAGCCCAAGCCCACCGCTGCGCCTTTATAAGGACTTGCATCCTTATTCATTAACTTGCAACTTTTGAAGAAGAATATATTCTTTATGTTTAAGAAGTCTAAGTCTTTTTAATTGTAATACACTCTAAGTATTGGTTTAATACTCGAGTTGTAATTTGAGTTGTTAATTTTGGATCATTCATAATCTTTTAAGTGTTGAATGATTGAAGTCTTTAAAACTTAATATTTCTGTTGTTCTTCACTGTTATTGATTGAAGGGATTCGAGGAGGGACTCATACCTAGGTGTGTCTTAGGTATAAGTATAGCATGGTTAGTGATTAAGTGATTAGATCGTAAGCCTGTTGTTTACTGAGGGTCTATGAATTGATACTATTTAGTGGACTTGTCCCTGGCTTGGTAGCCCCTAGAGTAGATGTTGTTGTACACCGAACTAGGTTAATAATCCCTTGTGTTTTTACTGCTTTTATTATTGTTTCATTTTATAGTGTCCTCAGATATTTGTGTCATGACATCTCCTTCGACATCAAATATATGATACCAGAATTTAAATTGGTATCAGAGCATGCATCCTGCTCTATATCTAGGGGAGATATGGGGAATATACTTTCTGGTACTATGGACAAGGAAGGAGGATTTGTGAGCAGACCACCCATTCTGGATGGAAGAAATCATGACTATTGGAAACCACGTATGGTGGCCTTTCTAAAGTCTCTGGACATCAGGGCTTGGAAAGCTGTCTTAAAAGGATGGAAACACCCTGTCAAATTGGGAGAAAATGGAGAACCTACTTATGAGTTAAATCCAGAAGAAGATTGGTCTAAAGAAGAGGATGAAATTGGTCTTGGAAATTCTAAAGCCTTGAATGCTATATTCAATGGAATTGACAAGAACATTTTTAGATTAGTGAACACATGTGAAGTAGCTAAGGATGCCTGGGGGATTATTCAATCTACCCATGAAGGCACATCCAAAGTGAAGATGTCACGACTTCAGTTGCTCACCACCAGATTTGAAAATCTGAGAATGAAGGATGATGAAAGCATTAATGACTTACATATGAACATTCTTGAGATTGCTAATGCTGCCAGTGCTTTAGAAGAAAAAATTAAAGAAGACAAATTGGTGAGAAAGATGCTTAGATCTCTTCCCAAGAGATTTGATATGAAAGAGATTGCCATAGAATACGCACAAGAAATTGACAAGATGAAAGTGGATGAACTTGTTGGATCACTTCAGACATTTGAATTAAGCATCAATGAAAGATCTGAAAAGAAGAACAAAAGCATAGCTTTTGTAACCAATACTGAAGATAAAGAGGAGGACTGTGATCTGGATACAGATGAAGGAATATCTAATGCCTTAGTTATGCTTGGAAGACAATTTAACAAAGTGATAAAAAGGATGGATAGGAAACCAAGATCAAATGTCAAGAACATCTCATCTTACATCCTTAAGCCAAATGAGTTTGGAAGAAAAAGGGCTGAAGAAAAATCCACTCAAGGGAAGGGAATACAGTGTCATGGATGTGAAGGTTTTGATCACATTAGAGCTGAATGTCATACATATCTTAAGAAATAGAATAAGAATCTATCTGTTACCTGGTCTGAAGAGAAGTCTGAGAGTGATCTTGAAGAGGAATCTGCAAAATATGTTAAAGCATTAACAGAAAAATATGTGTCTAATGAAGATTCTAGTGATGGTGGAATAACCTTTGATGAGCTAGCTGCCTCGTACAAAGAACTGTGTCTTAGAAGTGCAGAATTTTTCCTAGAAGGGGAGAAACAGAAAGCACATATAACTCAGCTGAAGGTAGAAAGGGAAGAGCATCTTAAAACTATTTCTAATTTCGAAAGTGAAGTGACTTCTCTGAATTAAAATCTTGATAGAATGGTCAAATCTCTCAAGATGCTGAATAATGGGTCTGACACATTAGATGAAATTCTTCAAGCAGGAAGAGTGACTGGAGACAAGATTGGTCTAGGGTTTAATGAGAAAAAGGTACCTAATTCAGAAGAACCTTAATCAAAATCCACTCATGTCAAGTCTAAACCAAAGATGTCGAATCAAATGTCTCAACATGATGGTCATCATTATGGCAAGAAAGGACATCATGGCAAGAAAAAAATTAATCACACCAGAGAGAAATCCCAGCCCCAGAGATGTTATCATTGTGGAAGACTGTCATATAAGACCTTTCTGCTTCAAGTTGTATGGGTATCCTAAAACTACTCCTCTTTCCAAGACTGATCAGATTTCCCAAAATAGAAAAAAGAAGAAATAATGGGTTCCAAAGTCTAATGTTGCTAGTTTTATAGCTCATACCTCTCTCAGAGTATCAACCAAAGATGACTGATACTTTGATAGTGGTTTTTCTAGGCACATGACAAGTGTCAAGAATCTATGGTAGATATCAAATCTCATTCCACTAGTTATGTGACTTTTGGTGATGGAGCCAAAGGTGAAATCAAAGGAGTTGGTAAGCAGGAACTTTCAAGAGTCCCTAAGCTTAATGATGTGTTACTTGTTAAAGGGTTAACAACTAACCTAATAAGTATAAGCCAATTGTGTGATCAAGGGTTCAAAGTAAACTTCACCAAAACAGAATGTCTTATTTGCAATGAAAAAGATGAAGTTATTATGAAAGGAATTAGATATAAAGATAACTGTTATTTATGGGTTCCTTAAGAGTTGAACTTCTCCTCAACATGTGTTTTAGCCAAAGAAAATGAAGTTAAACTATGGCATCAAAAATTGGGACACTTGCATCTGAAAGGAATGAAAAGAATCATATCTGAAGAATATGTGAGAGGGATTCCTAAGCTCAAGATAGAAGAAGGGAGAATATGTGGTGACTGCCAGATTAGAAAGCAAACTAAGATGTCACATCAGAAGATCCAACATCTTACTACATCAAAAGTTTTGGAACTTCTTCACATGGACTTGATGGGGACCTATGAAGGTTGAAAGTCTTGGTGGAGAGAAGTATGCCTATATTGTTGTAGATGACTTCTCTAGGTACACATGGATAAGTTTTATCAGAGTAAAATCAGAAACTTTTGAAGTGTTTAAAGATCTTTGTCAAAAACTTCAAAGGGAAAAAGATAGTCATGTCATCAGAATCAGAAGTGATCATGGAAAGGAATTTGAAAACAATAAATTTGCTGATTTTTGCTCTTCTAAAGGAATCAATCATGAATTTTCCTCTTCCATTACTCCTCAGCAAAATGGGATTGTGGAACTCAAGAACAGAACCCTTCAAGAATCCTCCAGAGCTATGATTCATGCTAAGAAGTTACCCTACTACTTTTGGGCTGAAGCTATGAATACTACGTGCTATATTAATAACAGAGTTACTTTAAGGAAAGGCACCTCAACCACATTGTATGAAATATGGAAGGGAAGAAAACCTATTGTCAAATACTTTCATGTTTTTAGAACTAAATGTTACATCTTAGCTGATCGTGAACAAAGGAGGAATATGGATCCCAAGAGTGATGAAGGAATATTTCTGGGTTACTCTACAAATAACAGAGCTTACAGAGTCTTTAACTCCAGAACCAAGGTCATGATGGAATCCATAAATGTTATTATTGATGATAGAGGATGGAATGATGAAGAAGATGTTGGAACATCTTTGTCTGATATTCCGACAAAATCAAATGACAGAAGTATTGATTCTAATTCACCTCAAGAATATCCTGAGCCTAGTCATCTCAATAAAGGGCCTTTAATTAGAACCTATAAAGATCATCCTAAGGAGTTTATCATAGGAGATATAAATAAAGGAGTTACTACTAGATTAAGAGAACGAATATCAAACTCTTGCTTTATTTCAAAAATTGAGCCTAAGAATGTCAAAGAGGATTTAACTGATAAGTTCTAGATTAATTCTATGCAAGAAAAGCTAGAACAATTTAGTAGAAATGAAGTTTGGGATCTAGTTCCAAGGCCTGAAGGGACAAATGTGATTGGCACTAAATGGGTGTATAAGAATAAAACTGATGAAAAAGGGGTGGTAACTAGAAATAAGGCAAGATTAGTTGCACAAGGATACACTCAAATTGAAGGAGTTGACTTTGATGAAACCTTTGCCCCTGTGGCTAGACTTGAATCAATCAAACTACTCTTAGGAGTTGCATGCATTCTAAAATTTAAACTGTTTCAAATGGATGAAAAGAGTTCCTTCTTAAATGGCTATCTGAATGAGGAAGTTTATGTGGACCAACCTAAGGGATTTGTTGATCCAAGTTTTCCTAACACATGTTTACAAACTGAAGAAAGCTCTGTATGGATTAAAGTAGGCTCCAAGAGCTTGGTATGAAAGATTGATAAAATTTCTTGGTGAGAATGGATATAGGAAAGGTGGCATAGGCAAAACTCTTTTTGTCAAGGAAGAAGAAGGGAAGATCATGATAGCACAAATTTATGTTGATGATATTGTGTTTGGTGGGATGTCAAATGAGATGGTTCAACATTTTGTCAAGCAAATGCAGTCAGAATTTGAGATGAGCCTTGTTGGTGAATTAACCTACTTTCTTGGTCTGCAAGTTAAACAAATGGAAGATTCCATATTCTAATCTCAGAGAAAGTATGCAAAGAATATGGTAAATAAATTTGGGATGGAAAATTCCAGTCACAAAAGAACACTTTCTCCCACACATCTGAAGTTATCTAAAGATGAAAAAGGAGTAAGTGTGGATCAAAGTCTTTACAGAAGTATGATATGAAGTCTTCTATACCTCACAACTAACAGACCTGACATTACCTTTGTTGTAGGGGTGTGTGCTAGATATTAAGCTGATCCTAAAGTTAGTCATGCCAACCATGTGAAGAGAATTATTAAATATGTGAATGGGACAAGTGACTATGGTATGCTATATTCTCATGAATCTAGCTCGGCCTTAATTGGTTATTGTGATGCTGATTGGGCAGGAAGTGCTGATGATAGAAAAAGTACATCAGGAGGATGTTTCTTTCTGGGAAATAATCTCATATCTTGGTTTAGTAAGAAGAAAAATCATGTGACTCTATCCACTGCTGAGGCTGCGTATATTGCTGCAGGAAGTAGTTGTTATCAGTTGGGTTGGATGAAACAAATGTTAACAGAATATAATTGAGGAAAGAAGCAAACCGTGAAGGCTGGTTGTGAGGTTTTATGAAGCTTTAGGGCTTGGTAATGATGGTAAACACTTCAGGGGACCTCCAGGAGTGGATTAGGATCCTTGGTTTGGACTAAGGAAGGCTGGAACCTAAAACTTGAATTTGACAACTTTGATATTTTTTTGCAAAATTTGTAGAGTTTTTCCAAGATGTGTGTGCATGGCTGGAGCTTGCTAATGGTTTGGTATTTATGGATGAGATGGGAGGAGATAAGAAAACAAAGTTTAAACAGCCTTAAACATGGTGTTTCAAGGCCATGCATGATGATTTGTAACCTTGGCCAAAATCAAGGAATCTTGTCCATTTTCAAATTTAAATGCACCTAGATAATGTTGGCCTTGCTGCACACGAAATATGGGGCCTCTCCATGCATCAAACCAAGCCCAAATAATAATGGCCCATATAATTTGCAATAATTTTGATTTATTTGATTTTCAATTAACTAAAATTAATATAAAATGAAAATAAAATCAAGACTATGCAAAAATGGTTTTAGGTGTCCTCTATAAGCTTAGGAAGATGTTTGAAATCCAATAAGTTAAACCCTTGCCTTAAAACTTCAAATTTGCTCAATGCATCATTCTTGAAAATTCCCAAATTTTCCCAACTTGGGAAATCCATAAATTGCTCAATTTTTATCTCATCATGACGATCTTATACTTTTTATAAACCCAAGATATCTAATTCAATACCTATTTTGATCAATTTTGCATTTGAAAATTTTATCTTGATGTAAAAGGTCTTGGGAAAAAAGTGGCTTTTGTTGACTTTCTAAAAATGACCTGTAATGTATGAGCTTGTATCCTTCAAATGGTGCATTTCTTGGGCTTGAGGGATGAAGAGAAGTTGTAAGGGATGAGATTCTATTCAATATGAGCTTTTGTTGGGGAAAATGGATGAAGTATGTGAAAGTTATGCCTAGTCAAAGTTCAGCTGACTTTTCCTATAGAAACCCTAATTTAGGAATTTTTGGCTTTTGATGAATTAGGAGCATGTCTTGAGGAATCATGATCAACCTTTGATAAAATGATGGATATCACATCAAAATGTTGATGTTGACCAAAAATCATGAAGTTTGACTATATTTGGGCCACAATTGACTTTTGACCTAGTATAGTTGATTTCCAAGCATTTGAGCAATTGACTGAGCAAACTTGTAGTGCAAGGCATGAAATTTGTCATGGAAAATATTGAAGGCATAATAGGACCATGGAAAAAATTTGGGACCTTTGGAGCTTACACATCTTGATGAGAAGTGAAACCCTAGTTAGAGGTTCATTTCTTAGGAAGAGAATTTGTCTGGTCAATTCTGTGTCAACCTCGAACAATTAAGGATCTCTAGGAGCATGCTTTGAGTAAAAATGGGAGGGAAAATTTTGGGGTACAACAATATGAGTCTCCAAAGGTCGAGCTGTGGCAGAAGGCGGAATTAACATTATTCATAAAAAATACAAAATAAACAAAACATGTGAGCCAATTTACGGTAACCCTGATTCCTCAAAAAGGATACATAGGCATCGGGGTAGGGCCCAAGCGAGCACAACTTTATTTTACATACATTATTTTCTCTTTTCTTTTGCATGCATTCTTCCTCGGTAATAATATCTTAAGCATATATTAATCACACCCATAAGATAGATAACACGAGTGGATACCAAAGAGTACTACCGGCGTGTTGGGTGCTAATAACTTCCCCTCGTGTAACAGACTCCCTTACCTGATCTCTCAGTTGAAGGACCATGAATTCTCCCTTCTCAGGTTTTATTGATGTTTACCTTTCCCCTTATGTGGGATAAAATACGTTCGATGGCAACTTCATTGTTTGATGATTTTCAGGCGGTTATTTCATCGAGTGTACACCTTTGATGCTAAAAAGGTCAGGGGAAACAACGACCTTGTTGCGGGTACATGTCATGTAAATAACCAACCTTTGTTTGTGCTAGTTTATAGTTGTTAAACTCATTCCTTTATTTCTACCAAGTGTGTATAACAACTTGGGTTTAAATCTATTTCTTTTCCTAATTTGATGGTTATTACCATCACTAAGGATGGCATTAGGGAGACTCAGTGGATTTGTAAGAATTGTTTTGTTTCCTTTAACGGATGTGAATTCCTAATTACTATAATTTGTTTACCACTCAAGAAGATTGATGTTATATTGGGGATTGATTGGTTGTTTTCCAACTCAGTATATATCGGCTACAAGGAAAAGGCTATTTTCATTCATTTCGAATAGACTACTCCGATTAACATGATTGGTAAACTTATTGAAGGTACGACTAATATGGTCAATTACCTATTTACACAAGAGAACTACTTTCTTTTGATTCTCACCATAAATTCAAAGGATATGAAAAGTGCATTAGAGATCCTAGTTGTGATTGAGTTTCTTGAAGTCTTCCTTGATAAATTTTACTTCCCTCCTACCAGAGAGAGAAGTTGAGTTTTATATCGACCTTTTCCCGGGAACTACCTCAGATTCCATAGATTTGTATTGAATGTCTCTGGTGGAGTTAAGGAAACTGAAGATCCAATTAGAGGATCTTCTAGAAAAGCATTTCATTCGGCCTTGTGTTTCTTTGTGGGGAGCACCAGTCTTATTGGTTAAGAAGAAAGACAGTGGCATGCACCTATGCATTGATTATCGTTAATTGAACAAGGTTACCATAAAGAACAAGTATCCCCTTAATAGGAAAAAATAGAAAGTGTACTATTTTCCCTCTTTTAATAATAGGGAGATTCCCCGAATGCCGATCTCAAGGACTGCATGCAATTATCAAGTTTAATGCGTGATTCAATTCAACAAAAACTTAACTTGGGGTCTTGGTTTTAGAAATTGTCACTAAATTATAAGCTAAAATATAAATATACTTTTTCACATATATGACGAAGATGCTAGGGTGTGATGTGTAATTTGCCCTATAACGACCATGAATACTAATTTCTTCAACAAGTTCATAACATTTAACTACCATCCCTTTAGATTATTTTCCCCTAAGTCCTTAGTGAGAAAACCTTAAACCATCCATCCTAAATCCTAAGTCCTTAGAGATATCTGATTGAGTCAAGCCTTTATTTTATCAAGTTTAAATATGGTGACTATAGGGTATCCCTAATCCTAGGTTATATCTACTATAGTCTAATTTTACAAAAAACAACCGTGGTCCAGTTGGTTGTTAACCATAAATCAATCCTAATTTGTCTGATCAGGAAAGCATACAAAACATTGCACAATTAAATTTAATAGACAAGACTTTATTAAAGAACTCATGAATTCATAATCATTACAAATTCAAATAAGGGACACCCTCTAGCATTTGGGGGTTTAGCTACTCATATTGTTCAAAATATTTTCAGAATAAAAATTAAACATTACACATAGATGGTGAACTTTGATCTTCAATCGCTTCCGCTCATGAAAGGTCTCCGTTCTCCAACATTTGCATAGCCTTCAATCTTCTATCCTCAATTCTTCGTGTGGCAAAAAGTCTTGGTTCTCATCGTGGAAACTTTATTAAATAGTGAATAATCCATTTGTCTCGGTCTAAAATGTCCAAAACGCCCATAAGGGTCCCAAATCATGAAAAATCATAAAAACACTTAAAATCAGTGTCACTGGCCGACACGGCCTGTGTCAGGCGACATAGCTGCCTGTGTTGGGCATCAGGAGTTTTCCTGCTCCAAGCTTGCTGGCACGGCCCGTATCAAGCGACACGGCCGACCGTGTCAGCCCCTATTTTCCATGCTTTCCTAGTCTTCCCCCTGGCACGGCCCAGTCAAGTGACACGACCACTCATGTCAGGGCTCCTGTAGCATTTCCTCCAAAACTTTGAATTAAGCACTTTTTCTGCCCCGATTTGTCTTGTTTTATTCTTCTGAACCTGAAAACACTAAACGACAAAACCAAAGCATATATGCGATAAAACGAAATAAAACCTCGATAATAAACAATAACAATGACTATAATAAATGCTAAATATATGTGTAAAAACCACTGATCAAACTCCCCCAAACTTAAAATGTTGCTTGACCTCAAGCGACCATTACAAGAACTCATGAAAAATTACAGCAGACCGGTACTCATACGTGAGACATCCGTTCAATTTGATCAAAAAGAATTTCGTTTGATGTTCATATGATGCGAAGAGTTTGTTTAAGAACCTTCAAATTTTGAGCTTCCTTTTCTGATACCTCTCTAACTATGCTTTGTACTTATGTCTCTTTCTGATTTTCCTCCTTTTTCATTCGAACAATAAAATTAAGGCAATGAGAATTATGATGATTATCACATGCACAAGACTAATCAAGAATTTTTGTTTCGCCAACAAATAAGCAGCATTGGCTACTTTTAATTACCGATGAAATTTTCAAACTTTGCAGTTATATATTGTCCTTTTGGACGATGTTTAGGGATCAACCCCCTTTGAGTTGAATAACCGGGTGAGGGCTACCCAACTTAGCGAGTCGGTTTCCTTTTACCGCCTTTTCATTATTTGATTCCAGCTTTATTTATTTCTCAACCAATCATACCTGCATGTGAATCTAGATTATACCAGACTGTATTGATAAACTACTCAAGGAGTACTTCTCAGAATTCAAGCATTATGGTACAAATCTACATGTTAGACTCGTATCCTTGTCACTTTATTATGAACTTCCTACCCTTAACCAACCATCTCTTTATCTCTATATGCTATTCTCGAACTCTATGAGAACCAAGTTCTAGAATAAAACAAAAAGTTTTGGCTAAAATTTGGAGGACTTCAACTCATGGATTTACATAGCAATTCGCATAGAACTAACAAATAATTCAAAAAAGAAGAAAAGTAATAACCTCCCCCCCCCCCAAACTTGAATTAAACATTGACCCCAATGTTTCAGAAGAAGCTCGAGAAAGGTGGCTCATAGAGGGGAATGTAACACATGTTGCTGCCTCCTAGCTTTCACCAGTAAGATTCCTTTTTTATTATTTGCAGAGAAAACTAAACAAAAACTAATTTATTAAAAGTGTGATTTTCCTCCCACGAAGCGCTTCATTTAATGTTACATGGCTCGACGGTTCATCCCCTTACGGGGGTACTTCCTCTTCCACACCTTGTTTGTCCTTTCTGTAACATAAAACTCATCTAGATCAAAAGCGTTGACCACTTTGTACTTCCAATACCTTCCAACTTCCTTCTTCTCACCTTTGAGTTTCCCTTTCTTTCTCTTCTTGACTTCTGGATTGAACTTAGAAGTTTTTGTTGATGCCACCTGAGAGCTTATGCTGGAGACTTTTTTTTAGGGTGATTTTAAACTTTCGATATCTCCTGCTAATTTGATCATACCAGTTGAAGCTTGATTCTTTTCACCTGCACCCTGCTTTTTAATCTCCAACACCTTCAAAGTTATCTCATCAAATGATTTCAGTGTCAGATTACCTGTCTCGATATCAAAATTGCATCAACTAGTCAACATAAATGGTCAACCAAGAATGTTATGAGTCTCTTCATCTTCAGGGATGTCCATGATCTGAAAATCAAATGGGAAAAATTTTTCAATTTCTACTAATACATCCTCAGCTATTCCATATGACTGCTTAATGGTGTGATCAACAAATTTCAAATTTGTTCCACTCTCGCTTATCTTCTTAATACCCATCTTTTTGAAAATAGACAATGGAATCAAACTCACACTAGAACTAGAATCAATTTGAATCCTCTTGAAAGTTCTGTATTTTATGGTGCATGGTATTGCAACTGGCCCCAAATCCTTCTGCTTGACAGGTATTTTTCCTCTCGAGTGCAATTACACACAATTTCTCATCACAGGGTACTGATCCCTCTCCCGTTGATCTCTTCTTTGATAATACATCCTTCATGAATTTAAGATACAAATGCATTTTCTCGAGTGCTTCAAAGAATGGTATATTGATCTCTAGCTTTTTGAACAACTGGACAAATTTATCAAACTCTTTCTCTTTTGTGTCCTTATTTGCCACTCGAGATGGATACGGCAACTTGATTTCTGGTTTAGTTTTCTCTTCAACTAGCTTCATAGGTGATATTACTTTTTTCTGTTTTTCCTGTTTTCTCTCACTTCCAACTCTAATTTTATGATACTACCATCAAATTTACATCATCTTTCTTCTTTTCAGCAGCTTTCTCATTTGTTGTTGTGACAGCATTAACATTCTCATGATTTTTCTGATTTCCTTATACTTGCAACACAACTTGTTGTGTAAGCTGTCTCATTTGCACTTCCATATTTTTGATTGCACTAGTGGTATTTCTATAATTGCTCCTTGTCTCTTCTTGAAATTGAGAAGTGTGAGAAACCATCTTTTCAATAGCTACCTCCCACTCTATCTTCTGAGGAGCTTGTTGTTTTCGATCTCTCCAGGAGAAATTTGGATGATTCTTCCACCCAAGATTATAAGTGTTAGAATACAGACTATTCTGCTTCAAGAACTTTATCTCCTCAATTTGTTGTGGAGTTGTAAGACAATGGACAGTCATGTGTGGTCCATTACATATTTCACAACTTTCCTTGTGTGCCTGTTGAACCTGAGCTACCCTGTTGAGTACCCATGTTCATTGCTTTTAGCTTTTTCTCTACTTTTGCAGTAATTGCTTCTTAAATTTTGAGTTGCTTATTAGTTTCTAACTTTAGATCAATCACCCTTTCTGGTTTACTCATAACTCTGTCATATAGCTCCAGATGCTCATTTGCAGCAAAAACTTCAATAATTTTCTTCATACCAGTGGCTATTGTAAAGTTTGATGAGCCACCAGCTGATGTATCAATAAGCCGCTTTGTCTTCATTCGGAGGTCATTCATAAACATCTGTATTTGTTAAGTTTGATCCATTATGTGGGTGGGGTAAGCTACCAATAACCTTTTGAACTTCTTGTAAGCATCACCTAGTGACACTCCTTCATTCTGCTTAAAATTCACAATATCATATCTTTTGCGAATATAAACAGAAGCAAGAAAGTATTCATCAAGAAAAGTCTTCTCCATCTGCTCCAAAGTAGTAATACTCCCAGCAAGTAATGAGTAAAACCACTATTTAACATCTTCAGAAAGCATGAATGGGAACATCCTCAATTTTTTGGCTTCTTCAGAGTGTCCCTCAATCTTCAAAGTGATAATCATGGCGAGGAATGTCTGCAAATGCTTATTGGCATATTCGTTGATCTTTTCGGTGAAATATCTCTTCTCGAATCGACATATGGTTGAAGGATGCAGTTGAAAATTTGCAACATTTACTGGTTGATTCACAATAGTCAACTAACTTGTTGGAGCATTGGCTCCTCCGTAATCCCCAAGAAGTCTCTCTTGTGGTGGTGGGCTTTCACCCAAAGTTTCGGGTTCTGATTTTGAACCTGACTCTGTTTATCAAAAGGAAATTAAGCTAAGGGTTTTCCTCACATGCAAAGGTTAGGAAAAATCAGTAATAAAAAAAAAATAATAAAAATTACAGCTCCCTGGATCCTCAAGTTTTCTTCCAAACCTGGAACTGCAAAATTTCCAAGGAAATCCCTCACAAGGGAAAAATGGTCATTTGCACACTTAAAAAGTTAGACTTTGACTTTTGCATTAAAATCAAGCTTCAAGAATCATATTTCATCAAGACACGTTGAAATATGAAGTTTTGTTTCATCAAAAATCCAAGAGGTCAAAATTCTAAATACTTAGGATTTTTTCTAAGTATTTAAGAAAAATGACACTTCAGAACTTCTGAGCCAGCCTCCAGGCAGGTGCAGTCAGAAGATATAAACATGGTTCAACACTTAGTCTCCAGTTAGAACATGTCTCTTTAGCATCTACACAAGTTCAGTCAGAATTTGCTAGGGTAATGCAAAGAAGGTTAAGGAGCGTGCTGCAAGCTTTATAGAAAGTCTAAAAGCCCCTTCAGAACATGATGGAGCCAGAAGATTCAAAGATCATAGGATAGATGCTACGCTGAAGCAGAACTTCTGATCCAGAACAAAGCCTTGGTGTAGAGTTTCACGTTGCAGGATTCCTGGTTGTGATAAGTCTCATCATCATTTAATGCTCATTTAATGCTCAAAATCACCTTCTGAGTCTTTATCCAAAGGATCTTCACCACGTGTACCTATATTGTCTTGGGATAACAACTCTAATACTAAGCCCATTCTTTGCTTTTTGCTTTTCCTTAAATCATGCTGACAACCACCATGCTTGCTTCAAAAACAAGGCAGCGCTTCAGCACATGAAGGCTATTTCAACAATTTGGTCAGAACTTGACCAAATCCCAAAACCTTGTCTATGCAACTTGCTGCAGACCTATAACTAACAACTAGCTCAGCCTACGCCTGTATCCCATGATTACACCAAACTAGCATACGAAAACTATGATGAAAAAGCAAAGGAACAGGATGCCAAAACATGTTCAAATCCTATTTGTTTTCCCCCAAAAATCACAACAAATTCATCTATAAATACTTGGCTTCATCATACGTTCAAGGGGGCTTTTTTGGACGAGAGGCTGAAGGCTGTTGGCTGGCTTTTGGAAAGAGAGAACTATCAAGAGAGGAAAAGAAGTTGCCAAACCTTCATAAAAATACAAACTTCTCATATACAAAAACAAACCTTTGTTCTTCCCTTGGAGCCAAAAAATACAACCACTCTTCCATCTCTCTTGCTGACTCAGAACATCTAAAAGTAGCCACTCAAAGCTCCAAGCACGCCCCAGGTAAGTCTTTCTGACTTTACTTGCTTTTCATTCTGAACATCATTAACATGTAAATATCATAGTATTAATGTTGTACATATCATTGTATGAATAGAAAAAACTATGGATCAGAGCTTCTAGAATAATGCTAGGCTCAGACTTAGGATTGGAACTTCTGTGATTTGTTGTGCTGTGATCATGCTGATTTGCTGAACTGAATAAATTACTGATGTGCTGATTAAGAGTTGAAACGTAACACAAAACTTCTATTTTTCACTCACTGTTAACACACACTGAACTTCTGATGCTTACATACTGTTAGCACAACACATAACTTATGAGTTCTCCTTGCATGTCAAATATACCGAACTTCTGATGTTGTCACTCGTTGTTTTCAAACACTCAGAATTTCTGATTTTTTACACGCTGATAACCACTGAACTGCTGACGTTTGCTAACTGTTTTAGTGTAATACAGAACTTTGGGCTTGTGGCTGTCTTCTAACATTTCTCACTGTGTTCTAACATTTCTTGCAGGACCTCAAAGTATATCAACTCAGAACTTCTGATGCCCACTGTCGTCTCCTGCTGTGTCACAGCGCTCTTAGCTTCAGAACTTCTGATTCTGACACTTCCTTCTGAGTCACCACGCGGCTAACCTTGGAACTTCTGATCCTTATTATTTTCGCTCGCAGCAGCGTTGTTTCTAATTTTCATTTATTTTCTTTTTCATCATTTTTAATATTAACTTGTTTTTAACATAAAAAACATAAAAATATTTTCCTTTTAATTTATTTCCTTAAGTCAAAAACATTTTCTAAACAAGTTAATTTCACATTTCTTGTACACTATTTCAATATGGATTTAATAGTAACTTAGGACTTATTTTTTTACTTAGAATCCCCATTCGTACATATGTACCCCCATCCCCTAAATATTGTAATAGCGTAGAATTTCATTTTCGGCAATTTATTGTTTTCCTTATACTGTATAGTAATTAGGTGTGTATGGCAAGATAAAACCAACAAGTAGACCACCAAAAATCAAAGACAAATGCATGCAATCAAACACACTTGCACACATGCACCCTTAAGGTTAACTCCAATTGTTGCCTAAAAAATGGCCATGTTATGCATGTGGGATATCTTAGCATAAACAATCGAAATACAAGATCATAGACCCTCGATGATGCTATTAAAGTTGCCTTTCAAAATGATCTTAGTCCCTAAAAGAAAAGTGCTAAGTCATCTCACAACATTGCTATCATGGTCATACGATGACCCAACATCCGTCCCTTCACATCCAACGATGGGGCTTCTTACCAAATCAATGGTAAGATAACAACATCTAAAGGAGGAGGAAAAGCACATCTAAGACCTTTTGAGTAGGTAGGTTTGATCTCAGTTACTCGATTGCTCACAACAAAAACATTTTATACACCAATACTCTCCATTTGAAACATTTTCAAAAGACAACACTTTGTACGAGTTCTTACAGAGACGAGAGCCATTACAAAGACACCTTTTCAAAATCACTTTCAAAAACACATCTCACAAACACCTCTTTGAACTATTTTCAACACAAACACTTTGTATGCGTTCTTATAGAGACGAGAACCATTACGGAGTTTCATTTTCAAAAATAATTTCAAAAACCACCACAAGCACACATTCAAACAAAAGC
Source organism: Vicia faba (assembly GCA_948472305.1). NCBI lineage: Eukaryota > Viridiplantae > Streptophyta > Magnoliopsida > Fabales > Fabaceae > Vicia > Vicia faba. The sequence continues at coordinate 1,410,738,276 of OX451739.1, forward strand.
AAGTGATCTAGCAAGTAACTAAGAGCCCATGGAAAACCATGGATGAAAAGGGTGCTAATACCTTCCCTTTTCATAATCTACCCCCCGAACTCAAGAAAACATCTCTAAAGGTCTTTCCTGTGCTTTTTCACCTTTCCTTATTGGATAAAAGAAAAGTCGGTGGCGACTCTTGCTAAACCGCAACATTTGCGAATACAAATGCAAAACACCCAAGTCAGTTCTCCCACCGTATCACAGAACTGGCGACTATGCTGGGGATTTCTTAAAAGTGGGGTTACCTTAGGGTTAGATCACATTTATTTGTTTTCATTGTTTGATTTGTATGCTTTACACTTGGTTCTCTATTTGGGCTTGCTTTGATCCTCCACCCGGATCTGGGACACCTTTTTAGGTAAATAGTAATAGATTATGGAAACTGTACGACATAGACCGATATGATTGAAACAATAGCTATGTTAGTGTGACACATTTATGGGTACCGGTATCCCTTGTGGTGAATCGAGGAGAATACGGGGCCACTGAGTGGCGTCATGAAGTACTAACGGACTTTAGAACCCTAATTGAACAAACTTGGCCATTAGGACGTAGTGAGATAGCCGGTTTTGGTGTAGAGCTGAAAATTGGTTGATACTCGATACTACACTCATTAAGGCTAGACTTTTGGGATATCTCGGCCGCAAGAAAAGATTGATTGTGCTGAGACAACGTCCAAGAGAAAGGTCGGTGATATTGAGACCCTTTAGAACCCGATCATTATTACTAGGACAAGTTGAGCCAACTAAACTTCAAGAGGGAACTTACCTACAAAACTCATGAAAGCCTAAAACATAGGGATCTGTTTGTTGAGTGTGTATATATTTGTTTGTACATAACATCATAACATCATACCATAGCATTTTAAATAACCATTTCAAGGATCTCGAGGGTCTTTAATGCAGGGTCACGTTGAACCAAACGCCGTTAGAGATCAAGTACAACAACTTGAGTCAAGGGCTATGACCCACTTGGCATGGTGAGCTTAATTCTCGCGGAAGGACATCCACCGGTACAAAGTTCTCAAACCAAAGCTGTTGATCAAAGTTCAACTTCTAAATCTTTCTTATGTTTACCCCGCGAGATCCTTGAAAACATGCATCCACATATCATGCATCATATCATGACAGGTTTCTCCCATACAGGTCTCCTTACCTTCCTACTGTTTATTTCAGTAAGATGGATATGGAACAGACAATGAAAGATCTCCAAGCTCAAAACGCTCAATTCCAACAAATGTTCCTGGCTATGGATAAGGGGCAAGAGGACCTGAAAGCTCTCCTTCTCAAAGACAAGAGGAAGAAGTCCAAGAAATCAGTAGGTATCCTGAACTCGAGAAGAAGACCTGGAGGACCAGTCAAGAGAGCTCTAGATATTTCAACTCCATCTAACATGGAAGATAGTCTTGAAGAAGACCACAATTTGGAGATTGATGAAGTTGAAGCTGACTACTCTGAGGAATAATATCCTCCCACTGATGACAAGTACAAACAGTTGGAGGATCGCCTCAGTGCTATGGAGATTCAACAAATACATGGCTTGGATTTAGGAGACATGGGTTTGGTTTATAGAGTGGTCATCCCTCCAAAGTTCAAAGTCCCTACCTTTGCCCTATACGATGGAGTCTCTTGCCCTAAGATGCACTTAAAGTCTTATGTCCTCAAGATTCAACCATACACAACTGATCTAAAGCTTTGGATTCATTTCTTCCAAGAGATCCTAGTAGGGACTCAACTCGAATGGTTTTATCAATTGGAGAGTTCTCGCATCCACACCTGGGAGGATTTAGTTGCTTCTTTCTATAAGCAGTATCAGTACAATGCTGATCTTGCACCAACTCGTGTGCAATTGCAGAACATGACCATGGGTTCCAACGAGAGCTTCAAAGGGTATGCTCAAAAGTGGAGAGATCTGGCTAGTAGGGTGCAACCCCCTTTAATTAACAGGGAGATGATTGACATCTTCATGGGAACTTTGACAAAGCCTTTCTTCAAACACTTGATCGGAAGCTCCTCAGCCGGGTTCATCAAGCTAATACTAACCGGAGAAAGGTTCGAAGCTGGCATCAGAAGTGGAAAGATTCAAGAAGCTACAGCCTCTATTGCTCAGAAAAAGCCATATAATGGGAAGAAAGAGTCCAATGCTGTGTACAATCAAAAGAGTCGTCATGACCAATACGTGGGGGCAGTCCTGATCTCGGGCTCAGTATCACACTGACAACAACAAATGGGAAATCAACGAAGGCCAGATGAGCCCAAAAGACAGTTCACCAACATCAACATGTCGTTGTGTCAAGCGCTACAACACTTGTTGAGGATGAATCTAATTGCATTGATAGGACCTCATCCAAGCCCCAAAACTTCTTCTCCTAACTACAATCCTAATGCAACATGTGCTTATCATTCTGACAGTCCCGGGCATGACACTAACGATTGCTGGGCATTAAAGTACAAGATTCAAAATTTGATTGACGCCAAGGAGATCGAGTTTGACCCTCCGGAGACTCCAAAATTGACCACTACTCCTATGTCAAATCATTGAGAGCGTCTTGTTCATTTTGAATTTTCAATCGTAATTTCTTTTGTTGTTCAAACAATTATCTATTAATGTCAAACTTTGTTTCATTAATGCATTGCGTATGTTTGTCTTGATTTGATCCACTCATTTTCATTACATTTAAACTATGATTTTTACTCACTTTATGACATTCAACTCTTGCTAAAAGTTACAAGCCTTTAGAGGGAGGATGATGAAAACAATGCCATAATCTCATACAGTATGCTTTTGGACAGACCTTGCTAACGATGTACAGGCATTATTTCAAATCCTAAACATTGGAGTTATAAGGAAGATAATCCCTAATCCACCCCTTCAAGCCAAAGAAGTAGAAGTTTTCTGTTAACACAAATTAAAACCTCTAAACAAAACCTGGGGCAGAGTAGTCTCTCAGTTAATTCAAACGCTCGTTAAGCAGCAAACTCCCATCTCGTAATACAACGAATGACATCAACAACATTCCTATGGAATCAAAAGACAGTGATTGTTCCCTATCACATAGGTAGTCATTATCTCTCAAAATGAAAAGCCCACTAAGTCAAAACCTACAAAGGAGACTTAGGAAAACCGGGGCATCTCGCTGACTGTAATCTCAAAACAATAACAGTCATGCAAAAATCAGGGATAACAAATAAAAGGAGGTCACTACAAATCCTCAACAACATGAAAAACATGTTGCAAAAATGACTTCCTTCCGATAAACTAAACTTGTCTGAACCATCACCCAAAATGTCATTCCAGACTCAATTGGAGTTCAAACGCACAATTAACTGAGTTTAGGACCGAAGAACATCACGAAGAGCGGGTGGGTACAAATACACTTTGAGCCTTTATCCTTTGTTTCTTAAACCGTGAACCAAGCCACATTACAACCCTTCAAAAGTCCTAATTGAAGCATGGGTTAGTTCGAAAGCATACTGTTACAAAAGGTATCTTGATTCCTGTAAGGCTTTACTCAGAAACCAGAGTTGAATTACAAACTTCTTTACTTGCTAAAAACTCATTTTTCAAAACTTCAAGACAAACATAAACTTTGCATTTACTTGAATATCGTTGTTTGCATATGGCTATTTGTTTGACAGCCGAGAAATTCACAAAATGAATATCCAGTGAACGAAAGCTCTCTCAGTGAACAAAATCAATTCAAGTGGGGTGACACTTCCATTGATAAATCTACTATCAACAAGGGGACATGACATGTCACTATCCAGCACACCAGGGGCAGTCTAGTCAAGATTCCAAGAAATCTCTCGAGAAATGCAGAGTAACCAGGGGGAGGTCTCCATCTCCGTCACTTGGGGCATTGAATGTCAAATCCCGACAAAGGTTTACATACAGTCAAATATTTCCAAGCAGTGCCACAAACACTTCTTACTAGGGGCAGTGACAAATCTCCCCAAAATCCTTCTCATAGGATAATTCCCAAGCCAGAGTTTAATCTCTGAGAACCTTTCCCCAGCTGAGACAACTTCAAGAGTCCTCGAGGACCTTCCCCAACGAAGTCATCACCTCTCTAGAAGACCGACAACAGGGTTTATTTCCCCAACAAACTACAAATTACCCAGCTTAAGTTTGCCTCTCCGACTACTACAAATCAAAGGACCGCAAATCCTCTTCCCCAGTAGACTACTCCACAATCCCCAGCAAGTTACTGTAAAACCTGGACCCGACCAAATATCAGTTCAACTTCGACTCCCCAGTAGAGCAACGGACAACCGAGACTCCTTAACTCTTTTCCCAAGCAGGAATAAACATTCTCCCCACAGAGTTTTCAATATTCCCCAGCGGAGTTCTCCTCACACAACAAAACAGGAATCCCCAGTGGAAACATTCCAAGCAAAGTTTGAAGACACACATACTCTTCAATAGCAGTCCAGGATTTAACGACTCCCCAGCATTTTTCAAGGATTTATTTTCCCAGAAAAAATATATTCATAAACATATCACATTTCATACATCCTATCTACATACATGATAAAGTGCATACGACACAATCTCATTTATTTTGAGAACATCATGCATTTCATACATCATGACATTGCATACAACTAACGTTCTACCTTTTTCAGGAAAAGGTCAATCAACAGATGGCTACCGTCAACCTTTTCAAAGTTCCAGATTAATACATGTAACAAGCCAGGAAAACTATCTGTGGACGACTGATTATAGATTAATACCTGTAACAAGCCAAGAAAACTATCTACATGAAGAGATTGAAGATTCACACCTGTAACAAGCCAGGAAAACCATCTTTCTTTCTCAAGTCAAAGATTAATACCTATAACCAAACAGGACAACTATCTACTCGACCAGCTAAGGCAACCCTACACAGGTTCCTCCTTTCCAGATGCAGTTTTACACTGACTCATCATGAAGAAACCCTACACAGGTTCCTTCTCAGGAAATTTCAGATGCAGTTTTACACGGACTCATCATGAAGCAACCCTATACAGGTTCCTTCTCAGGAAATTTCAGACGCAGTTTTACATGGACTCATCATGAAGCAACCCTACACAGGTTCCTTCTCAAGAAATTTCAAATGCAGCTTTACACGGACTCATCATGAAGTAACCCTACACAGGTTCCTTCTCAAGAAATTTCAGATGCAGTTTTACACGGACTCATCATGAAGCAACCCTACACATGTCCCTTCTCACTTCCAGATGCAGTTTTATACGGACTCATCATCAGGAAACCCTACATAGGTTCCTCCTTTCCAGATGCAGTTTTACACGGACTCATCATCAGGCAACCCTACACAGGTTCCTCCTTTCCAGATGCAGTTTTACACGGATTCGTCATCAGGAAACCCTACACCGGTTCCTTCTCTTTCGAGATGCAGTTTTACACAGGCTCATCATGGGGCGACCCTACATCGGTTCCCTCTCTTCCCAAGATGGAGTTTCACATGGACTCATCATCAAACAATCCAACCTTCCGATGCGCTCCAGACACGGACGCCATGCTGGAAATCATCCAGTTCCAGCTTATAGATACAATCCAACAATCACCTCTGGATGGCATCTTTAAGCCCATCTCCAACAACTATCCATCATCTCTCCAAATGGCATTTTTAAGCCTATTCCCTACATAATCAGCTAACACATCTTCGAGTGCAAATTTTCTGGGCACTCTAGTGTTCAATCATCTTCCAACTTCAAGTCACGAATGGAAGATTTACCAATCTAACTCTTCAGGTGTAAGAAGATTGAACAGGGGCAGATGTTGCACCCTAAAATTTGCCCTCTAATGTCACAAGGGATCACCCTGGATCCTCAAGTTTGCTTCCAAACCTGGAACTGCAAATTTTCCAAGGAAATCACTCACAAGGGCAAAATGGTCATTTATACACTGAAAAGTTAGACTTTGACTTTTAGATCAAAATCAATCTTCAAGAATAATATTTCATTAAGACACATTGAAATATGAAGTTTTGTTTCATCAAAAATCCAAGAGGTCAAAATTCTAAATACTTAGGATTTTTTCTAAGTATTTAAGAAAAATGACACTTCAGAACTTCTAAGCCAGCCTCCAGGCAGGTGCAGTCAGAAGATATAAACATGGTTCAACACTTAGTCTCCAGTCAGAACATGTCTCTTCAGCATCTACGCAAGTTCAGTCAGAATTTGCTAGGGTAATGCAAAGAAGGTTAAGGAGCGTGCTGCAAGCTTTCTAAAAAGTCTGAAAGCCCCTTCAGAACATGATGGAGCAAGAAGATACAAATATTAGAGGATAGATGCTATGCTAAAGCAGGACTTATGATCCATAACAAAGCCTTGGTGTAGAGTTTCACGTTGCAAGATTCCTGGTTGTGATAAGTCTCATCATCATTTAATGCTCATTTAATGCTCACGACCACCTTCTTAGTCTTTATCCAAAGGATCTTCACCACGTGTACATCTACTATCTTGGGATAGTAACTTTGATACTAAGCCCATGCTTTGCTTTTTGCTTTTCCTTAATTCCTGCTGACAACCACCATGCTTGCTTCAAAAACAAGGCAGAGCTTCAGCACATGAAGGCTATTTCAACGCTTTGGTCAGAACTTGACCAAATCCCAAAAGCTTGTCCATGCAACTTGCTGCAGACCTATAACCAACAGCTAGCTCAGCCTACGCCTGCATCCCATGATTACACCAAACTAGCATACGAAAACTGTGATGAAAAAGCAAAGGAACAGGATGCCAAAATAGGTTCAAATCCTATTTGTTTTTCCCCCAAAAATCATAACAAATTCATCTATAATTACTTGGCTCCATCATACGTTCAAGGGGGCTTTTTTAGACGAGAGGCTGAAGGCTGCTGGCTGGCTTTTGGAAAGAGAGGACTATCAAGAGAGGAAAAGAAGTTGCCAAACCTTCATAAAAATACAGACTTCTCATATACAAAAACAAACCTTTGTTCTTCCCTTGGAGCCAAAGAATACAACCACTCTTCCATCTCTCTTGCTGACTCAAAACATCTAAAAGTAGCCACTCAAAGCTCCAAGCACCCCCCAGGTAAGTCTTTCTGACTTTACTTGCTTTTCATTCTGAACATCATTAACATGTAAATATCATAGTATTAATGTTGTACATATCATTGTATGAATAGAAAAAACTATGGATCAGAACTTCTAGAATAATGCTAGGCTCAGACTTAGGATTGGAACTTCTGTAATTTGTTGTGTTGTGATCATGCTGATTTGCTAAACTGAATGAATTGTTAATGTGCTGATTAAGAGTTGAAACGTAACACATAACTTCTGTTTTTCACTCAGTGTTAACACACACTGAACTTCTGATGCTTACATACTATTAGCACATCACAGAACATCAGAGTTCTCCTTGCATGTCAAATATACCAAACTTCTGATGTTGTCACTCGCCGTTTTCAAACACTCAGAATTTCTGATTTTTTACACGTTGATAACCACTGAACTGCTGACGTTGGCTCACTGTTTTAGTGTAATACAGAACTTCGGGCTTGTGGCCCACTGTCGGAATGCAACCCAGAATTTTTGTGTGTCTTCTAACATTTCTTGCAGGACCTCAGAGTATATCAACTCAGAACTTCTGATGCCCACTAATGTCTCCTGCTGAGTCACAGTGCTCTTAGCTTCAGAACTTCTGATTCTGACACTTCCTTCTGAGTTACCACGCGGCTGACCTCAGAACTTCTGATCCTTATTATTTTCGCTCACAGCAGCGCTGTTTCTATTTTGCATTTATTTTCTTTTTCATCATTTTTAATATTAACTCGTTTTTAACATAAAAAACATAAAAATATTTTCCTTTTAATTTATTTCCTTAAGACAAAAACATTTTCTAAACAAGTTAATTTTACATTTCTTGTACACTATTTCAATATGGTTGTAATAGTAACTTAGGACTTATTTTTTACTTGCAATCCCCATTCATACATATGTACCCCCATCCCCTAAATATTGTAATAGCGTGGAATTTCATTTTCCGTAATTTATTGTTTTCCTTATACTGTATAGTAATTAGGCGTGTATGGCAAGATAAAACCAACAAGTAGACCACCAAAAATCAAAGACAAATGCATGCAATCAAACACACTTGCACACATGCACCCTTAAGGTTAACTCCACTCGTTTCCTAAAAAATGGCCATGTTATGCATGTGGGATGTCTTAGCACAAACAATCGAAATACAAGGTCATAGTCCCTCGATGACGCTATCAAAGTTGCCTTTCAAAATGATCTTAGTCCCTAAAATAAAAGTGCTAAGTCATCTCACAACATTTCTATCATGGTCATACGATGACCCAACATCCGTCCCTTCACATCCAACGATGGGGCTTCTTACCAAATCAATGGTAAGATAGCAACATCTAAAGGAGGAGGAAAAGCACATCTAAGACCTTTTGAGTAGGTAGGTTTGATCCCAGTTACTCGCTTGCTCACAACAAAAACATTTTATACACCAACACTCTCCATTTGAAACATTTTCAAAAGATAACACTTTGTACGCGTTCTTATAGAGACGAGAGCCATTACAAAGACACCTTTTCAAAATAACTTTCAAAAACACATCTCACAAACACCTCTTTGAACTATTTTCGAAACAAACACTTTGTATGCGTTCTTATAGAGACGAGAACCATTACGAAGTTCCATTTTCAAAAATACTTTCAAAAACCACCACAAGCACACATTCAAACAAAAGCAAGTGATCTAGCAAGTAACTAAGAGCCCATGGAAAACCATGGATGAAAAGGGTGCTAATACATTCCCTTTTCATAATCTACCCCCCAAACTCAAGAAAACATCTCTAAAGGTCTTTCCTGTGCTTTTTCACCTTTCCTTATTGGATAAAAGAAAAGTCGGTGGCGACTCTTGCTAAACCGCAACATTTGCGAATATAAACGTAAAACACCCAAGTCAGTACTCCCACCGTATCACAGTGGGCTTTCACCCAAAGGTTCAGGTTCTAATTTTGAACCTGAGTCTATATATCAAAAGGAAATTAAGCTGAGGGTTTTCCTCGCATGCAAAGGTTAGGAAAAATCAGTAATAAAAAAAATATAAAAATTACAGAAAAGAAAGTTTTAGTTGTAGAGTGTTGTACCCTAAAAGTTTCTCTCTCTTTTCTCAAGACATTTCTCATAAAGATCTTCAATGGCTCAAGTTTGCACAAGTGTTGACTAGGTCAAACCACCTCCTAAATACTGATGCCTCAAATTAGGGTTTTGATTTTCACAAAGACAATTGGACTTATAATGCCTAAAATGACCTTCATGGATCATTATAGGTCTCCAAGAGTGCCCATTCCAAGTTTCAAGTTTTGCATCACAAATTTGCTCAGTCAATTGCTCAGATGACTAAAAATCAGTTGTATTTGGTAAAAAGTCAACTATGGTCAACCTATAGACAAACTTCATGATTTTTGGCCAACGTCAACATTTTAAAGTTCTATTCATCATATTATCAAATATTGATCACAATCCCTCAAGAAAAGCACTCAATTTACCAAAAGGGCAAAATGGTCAAAATTAGGGTTTTTGTTGTAATTGACTGATCACTGACTTTTGACCTAATACATGATCCAATGGCTTGAAGCATAATCTCAAGGATTCAAATACAACATGTTGACCTAATATAATGGCTCAAATCATCTTTTAAATTCAATGGATTGATAGTTGAATTTTGGGTCAATTGATGAAAAGTCAATTCATGCACAAAAAGTCAAACTTTGACTTTTTGATCAAGAGTTGATTTCAAAGATCACAATTCACCAAAACATTCAAATTTATGAAGCTTGATCATCAAGAAATCAAGAAACTTAAAAGTCAATTTGAAAAGTCAAACTTTTCAAGACTTAGAAATTTTTCTAAGTGTTTTTGTACATGATAATTTCACTACGTCATGCCAATTTTTCACTAAGAAGCAAGATGATTCAAAGAAAGATTACAACATGAAAGTTGTAGATCTTGATGATAACTACAAATTTTCTTTATTTATAAAGTCATATAAGTGCATGGATTTTGAGTTATAAATTCATGAAGTCATGTACTTTTTCTAAAACACTTAGTGAACATTTTGATCAATTTGGTCAGGATTTTGCCCTAACTTCTTGGCCAATTTTCTCCTAGCTCCAATTTGATTTAGCAAAAATGGAAAAAAAATTAAATTTGTATAGGATGTTTCAAGCTTTCCAAAATGTCCAAGAACTTGAAGAGATCATTTTTTAGCTAAGAGAATTGAAGAGTAGAAGTTGGGCATCCATTCTTGAATTACAAGGCATTTTTATGATGAACACTTGACCAAATCTCTAACCATGCTGCATATATCTTGTTTTGAAGGATTCTAACTTTCTATTCACTCCTTAATTAATTGTTTACACAACTGATGAAGCCATTATCCAAGTGATTGAGCCATTATCCAAAAGAAATTTCCATTTTGGCACACAGTTACCATTTCATTCTTGTAAAGCAAGCTTTACGCACAGAGTCAGCTTGTCTTGAGCTTCTAACACTATGCCAAACAAGACATTAGACAATGTTTTTTTTTGGTATTTAACAGCGCTTAAAAGAACTTCCTAAAGCAGCGCTGCTAAAAGTAAAGATAACACTTTTTTCAATGTAAAAGCGTTGTTTTATGCCCACTTTAGGCAACACTTTTACATTAAAAGCGCTTTCTTAAGCACCTCCTTTAGACAATGCTTTTAAAATAGACAACACTTTTTTATATAACCCTTTATACAACGCTTTATGTTATTTTTTGAGTTAGACTTTAGACAACGCTTTTCTTTAAAAGCGTTGTCTATTCCCCCACTTTAGACAGCACTTTCCACTTTAGGCAGCACTTTTTTTTTTACTTTTTACAACGCTTTTCTCTTAAAGTGCTGTCTATTGATCACAATTTTTTTAAAAAATTAAATACCTATTTTGACTTACAAAAGCACTGTCCAATATATATAATGCATTTTAATCAGATTTTAACCATATTTGAACCAGGTTTTCACCATATTATGCACCATATTTTGTAGCTTCATCCCAATAAAATATGCATATGTAAAAATTATATATATATATATATATATATATATATATATATATATATATATATATATATATATATATATATATATATATATATATATATATATATATATATATATATATATATATATATATATATATATATATATATATATATATATATATATATATATATATATATATATAATTTGATGATATATACAACAACATCTACAAAATTTATGATACAAGTTAAAATTCTACAAGTTGAAAATCCTAACATTCAAAATTGATGTTACATCTACATCTTACTATCGAGAATTCTCATAAAACAACAACAACATGAATATCTTAGCTCTATCTTCTACACATGCACCTATAAACCTGGAAAAAAACCAAATGATTGAAATTCATTACATGATAATATTAATGTTGCACTTTATTCGAATTTATTTTATACTCAAAACTCGGTAGTTCTCATTAAAGGAAATAAGACAATATACCCTAGCTTATAAAATTCTCAACCCGATAATGAATTAACACCATTCCTCCTTAAGTTCATCTAATTGACCTTTTGAGTAATGTGCACAATTGAATCCCTCAAAGTACTACATATATAATAATATAACATAGTATGTGATTTAGTTAAAACAATATGTCATTTTATGAGAAACACAAAATATGAAAATAATATGTAATTCCAAAGTTAGAAATCCATACCGTGGATGGAATCTCTAATCGATCCAAAATAGTAGTTTCTTTCATAAACCTCAACATGAAATAGCCGCAATCTATACCGTTATGCTGGTGAGGACACTACACATGGAAAGAAAATATGAATATATATCATGATATATCCCTTAAATTATTTTATCAAGTATCGTCACTAATGTAATCAAAACTGAATATCTCTTTGTGAAAATATACCTCCACTCTGATCCATGTAATGTTGTTGGCTCTACTTGTTGGCACTTGAATATCTCTTTGGGAGTGAAAAGCTAGTAGAACGCTATAATATAAACGACTGTTTAGAAAAATCTCACATAGAAACATAAACATAAACACAAATCCAGATATATATCTTTGGGAGCGAAAAACTTACGTGTCAATCATCTTATTCAAATCTGGATATGTTGACCAATCATTGTATAACGAATCCAGATAATACATTGTATCTCTTATAGGATTAATCTCAACGAATAACCATTGTCCACTGTAAGATTAAACAAAGATTAAACAATGGACAAAAACGAAAAATTATAATAGATCAAGTTAGGATGAAAATCTAACCCGTTGCCAGTATTATATGGCAAAAAGAACAACTTTTCAGTATCTTTGCTTGTCACAAATAAACCGAGTACATATGATATGACATTATCTGGTCTTGTTATGATTAACATTGAATTGACAGTGTTGGGAGCTAAGAAGCCAAATCTTGCTTCTAATCCATGCGGGCGCACAATGTTGTCATACAAAAACCTTAAATTAAAACATCATTAACATTATACTATATTCATTGAAATGAGGAAAAATTGTTCATCTAATTAAACAAAGTTGATCAGAGTATACCTGATGTATGTACCGATAACACCGAGGCCTAATTCCAAATATTTAAAAACTTGCTCCATATCCTCTATACCAATAACTTCCAGGTATTCAAAACCAAAGTTGTCTTCACTCATAGGTATAAGGAAGGTACCACCATCCGGAATATCTGTTATTCCTAAATATGTTTGAAGGCATGACCTGAACTGAGCAGTAGTTTTTCTGCTAGCCAAGGTCTTCTTAGAAACATTGGTTTTTTGTGTGGAAATATTGCTAATTTCAGGCGCCTTACCCCTACTGATTTGTGCAATCTCTTTAGCACGAATCTAATTATCATATAATTAGTTAGGTGAAGTATAAAATTAGAATTTTTCATTGCATAAATGTCATATAATTGTGTTGTACCTCAATTGATGCAACTGACTCGGTTTCCCGCCTAATCCCTTTATCTTTTGGAATGGATTTTGTTGGAGTCTAACATTACCATGCAAACAAAATGTAAGTAAAATTGCCTTAAATTTTTTTAATAGTAAACGGTTTTAAGCATACCTCTTCATCTACGCAAATGAGGCTTGACGGCCATGCAACAAATGATCCTATTGCATCTGCCACCAATGTGGCATCCGCCACATCGTCAGGTGGTGGTAACAACGTACCCCCTCTAAAACAACATCAATCGATACTTTTAAAAATCCATTTGGGAGCGGTTTATGGTGAAGCATTTCTCCTGTAGTGTTATACACTTTTCCCTTGCCAACCATCTGATAAGTCGGTAACGACAAATATATTTGACATCGGGAAATGCCCTATAACCATTAATAAATATGGTTATATAATTAATAAATATGGTTATATAATTAATAAATATGGTATATAATTACCTTGGGAATATTCGGTCCAAAGTTACCATTGATACTACCTTTGTCACTAGTATCTTTAAAACCTGTAGCTTGATCTATTTCTTTTTCCTTTCTCAACTCATAAACTTCTTGTTGTAACTTTTCCAACTTTTCCTGAAGTTCTTTATTTCTAAGAGATTTTGTCTTTGATTTTTTCTTCAAGGATGTTGGAGTGATCCCAAATCCCTTACTCCTTACCCGACCAAAATACTCACGAATATCTAATGATCGACTAAGTATTCTCCTGCAATTATCATCTTCATATGGAGATATAGATTGAGAAAGAGTCTTCTGAAATTCATATGAATATTGTAATTAAAGAATGATATGTTAATAAAAGAATGATGTAATTATATAAATAAAATAATGGTGTAATTAAACAAATAATGTTATACTTACACATCTCTCGAAAATTTGTTGAACATTTTCTATAACAGCTCCATCCTTACACACACAGGCTTCCTTCCACAAAACATGTTCCGGAAGAGATCTTTCAGAACTAGTCTCCTTCGTTAATTACACATTAAGCCAAATAACATGATCAAATATATGCGTGCATATATTATAGATACTTTGCAATTTATATATACTTATAATAGATTGTTGTAAGCGTGCATATCACATACGCCCTTTTCTGTATGGATATGCGGGAATTGATGCTCATTGTTGATTTACGACACTAAAACTCTCAAATTTATGGGTTTTTCTTTTGGATTTAAAAGTTTCCCATTCTTCAGGTGTAATCAAATCTTTATATTTATTTGAAAGCTCTGCATCAACAAAAATTTTATCCGCATCCCTAAGAAACTTGTTTGATAAAAAAGCTCTAAACCCTCTATGTATGTTTCCGGCCAATTTGAGTATATAATCTCTCCTGGTATCCTCAATGTTGAACGACCTCTACGAAAATCATACACAAAGTGCATCAGTATAAGTAATTTAAAGACATAATCGTTATTAAAAACAAATAACATCACATATGGTACCTGTATCTCACTCCATATTTTATCTTTAGCATCGTCTAACACTATTGCTCTCCAATCTTCACAAGTAATTGGAATTTCTCTCCTTACCACTGAACCAAGATAACTCGTCAACATTGAACCGTTAGGCTCAATTAGTTGGCCTTCTTGACTCCAATGCACATCATACTTTATGCCTCGATCTCTATCTCGAATGATTCTCTTCATTATTGTTATTCCTCGTCTAATTTCCATTTCTGTTTTATTAACGGGCTTATCTCCAACATGCCTAGAATCATCATGTGGGTGATCCTTGTTAGTAGCAATCTAAGCTATAATAAACATAAACCTAATATAAAATTCCATAGTCATTTGAATATATATATATATATATATATATATATATATATATATATATATATATATATATATATATATATATATATATATATATATATATATATATATATATATATATATATATATATATATATATATATATATATATATATATATATATATATATATATATATATATATATATATATATATATATATATATATATATATATAAAATGACAAACACAAACATTAACATAAACATAAACTTAAATGTAAACACAAACATAAACATAAACATTTTAATTTATTACATATTTAACTAACATCTCTTTCTTTTCTTGGTTGGAACACAAATTACTTGTTTCTTAACAATGCGGACAGATGGATTTATCCAAATTCCCTCATTATGATCATTTCTGATATATGATTCATCCTCTATAATATTCTCATCTTGATCATTTATAATATACGACTCATTCCGTCTAATACATGACTCATTCTCATCATCAATATCACCTTGGTCTACACCGTTATCATCAACCACTTTGTCAGATAAAAGCACTATAGACCATTTTGTACTCACCGGGTCAGTGACATAGAACACTTGTTTAGCTTGAGAGGCTAGAATAAAAGGCTCATATTTGTACTCCTCCCTATTAAGATCCACTTGAAAAAATCCTGACTTATCCACTCATATGCCACTACTACTTACCCACTTACAACCAAAGATAGGAATCTGAAACTTCTCGTAATCAAACACCCAAATATGCTCGATAACCCCAAAATATGGCAGATTTGCATATTTGGGGTTTAGGTCCTTCATACTTGAAATATGCATTAATTCAGCAAGCACGGTGACACCACTGTTTTTCATAGTACTTTTATCATCTTGTTCTTTGGTATAAAATGTGTATCCATTAATTGCGTATGCGCTATAAGAAAACACATGCAAACTTGGACCATATGCCAAAAATCTGAACCTTTCTATTATTGAAGCGGGGTCTGAATGAAGCTTTGAAAATATGATCCTTAAACCATGGTATAAAACTTTGATTATGCTCCCGTACTATCTGATTTTCATTTCTATTCTGATTTAACTCTCGAAGTACATCCTTGTGCATTTCAACATATGGCTCAACCTCACTATCATTGTGTAGAACATACAGATGCACTTGATCCTGTTCATCCCTTGATACTGTCACAATTTTATTTCCAATTAATCTTTTACCTTACTTTTTTTCAAAAATATGACTTTTGGGGAGTCCAATGGATTGAACTTTGGACAAATATTCAACACAAAACTCAACCGCTTCTTCAACAATGTATTGCTCAACAATACAACCCTCTGGGCGACTTTGGTTTTTCACCTACCCTTTTAATATTTTCATATAATGTTCAGCAGGGTACATCCATCTCATATAAGCTGGTCCTCACAACTGTGTCTCTTTCACAAGATGAACAACTAGATGTACCATTATGTCAAAAAATGAGGGAGGAAAATACATTTCAAGCTCACACAAGGTAATAACAATTTCTTTTTGCAATGTTGGTAAGGTCTCAGGATCTATCACCTTACTACAAATTGACCTAAATAAAAAACATAACTTAGTTATGGCGCTCCTTACTTTTTCAGGAAAAATAAAACGTATACCTATTGGTAGAAAATGTTCCATTATAACATGGCAATCATGTGTCTTTAAACTCTTTAAATTGAGGTCTTTCATAGACACAAGTCTTCTAATATCTGAAGAGTATCCTTATGGAACTTTAACTTCACTTAGAAACTTACACAATACTTTTTTCTCCTTTCTAGATAGAGTAAAAGCAGCAGGTGGTAGATATGTTCGGATTCCTTTCTTCACGGGTCCTAGTTGAGTTTGCATTCCCATCTTTAACATGTCCTCCATTGCTTTAAGGCCATCCTTAGACTTTCCTTTAATATTGAGTAACGTACCAATAACACTTTCAAATACATTTTTTTAACATGCATAACATCAAGAAAATGTCTCACATACATAAACTTCCAATATGGAAATTAAAAAAAATATCGATCTCTTCTTCCACTCACCTTTGACAACCATATGCGCAAAAGGCTTGCCAAACTGAGTACACACATCTTTCACCTTTTCAAAAATTCGGTCACCTGACAATGCAGGTGAAGCTTTACGTTGTTTGGTGTCTCCATTGAATGCTTTTCTCCACGCACGGTAGTTATATTTAGAATGTAAGAATCTATGATGACCGAGAAACACATTCTTCTGACAAAGTTCCAAACGCGTCGTATCGGTTCCATCTTCACAAACAGGACACACATGTTGACCTTTAATGCTATACCCATATAGATTCCCGTATGTTGGAAAATCATTAATTGTGCCAAACAACATCGCCCTCAAATTGAAACTTTGTTTCCTATATCCATCATAAACCTCCACCCCGTTCTCCCACAAAATATTTAAATCTTCGATCAAAGGTGTCAAGTATACGTCTATGTCATTCCCTGGTTGTTTAGGCCCAGAAATTAACATAAATAACATCCTGTACTTACGCTTCATACATAGCCATGGAGGTAGGTTATAAATCATAAGAATTACAGGCCATGTGGTATGTGAGATACTTTGAAGACCATGCAGTTCATTCCATCAATAGATAAAGCCAAGCGAAGGTTTCTTGCTTCTTCTCCAAAATCAGGATAATCATTATCAATTTTCGACCATTATAGTGAATCTGCCGGATGTCGATACTTTCCATCAATAATTCTTTCATCTGCATGCCAAGTTAGGTGTCTTTCATAGGTTTCACTACGAAACATGCGCCTAAATCTCGGAATTATAGGAAAATACCATAAGACTTTTGCTGGAGACAATTTTTTCTTATATCGAGACAAACCGCATTTAGGGCACTCATATAACGATGCATATTCATTTCAAAACAAAATGCAATCGTTTGGATAAGCATGTATCGTATCATAGCTCACGCCAATATAGCACAACATTTTTTTGGCCTCATATGTTCGATTAGGAAGAACATTATCATCCAGAATCATATCTCTCATAAGGGCTAATAACTCTGTGAAACTTTTATCTGACCATCCATTGTCCTCCTTTAAGTTGTACAACTTTAATACTGCATACAATCTTGTGAATTTAGTGCAACCATTATACAACGGTTTCTCTGCATCGCTTACCAACCTCTCAAACATTTTGGGACAATCCTGAAGATCTTCTTCAAGTGCATCTGCAATCTCTTTGACTCGATCAAAATCGTATGTATCTGTGTCCTTGTCGTCTGAAGCATAGGACGTACTACTTTTCTCCCCCAATTCAACATTGTCGTTACTTTTTTCACCATGAAATATCCAACACGTATAACTTCTATCGATTCCATGCATTAGTAAATGCAATTTCAATCCATCTACGTCAACCCGACCTACATAACAACAACCCAAGCAAGGACACTTCATTCGAATGGGGTCTTTGGCGTGTTCAACAACAAACTTAACGAATTCCAATACCCCATTCTCGTACTCTTTTAACAATTGATATGCAGACATCCATTTTTATCCATTTTTATACTAATTAAAGTAAACAAAAACACTATAAACGGATTATTCTCTTTTTATATGAATTAAATGAATTATTTCTAGAAATTTATTTCTAGAGTTATTAATATGGATTAAAAATAAATATATCTATATAAAAATAATTGTGTTTTTTAATTGATATAGATAGAATGTTTTATAATATAGGAAGGAGATAGTAAATAAATAAAAGAATCAGTAATGTTGAATTTGAACTTGACTTACCAAAGAGAGAAAAGGGGTTATTGGTGTCGACGGCGGATGATGCGGCTTTGATGTTCTTCGAATCGGTGATGGTCTTCGACTAACTACACCAATACAAAGGGATCATCAAAAACAAACAAAAACAGTCCATTTAGGAAGCTAATGAATTTAGGTGTCAATGCACATGAAAAAAATAGGGAAAATAGTATATACACTATAAGAAGATTAATAAAAACTTTTAGAAATTTTGTATGATTTAAACGGATTATTTCTAGAAATTTAGTACCTATATATCTCATAATCAAACTCTACTAACTATATATATATATATATATATATATATATATATATATATATATATATATATATATATATATATATATATATATATATATATATATATATGAAGTGAAGTAACTAGTCCTTATGTTGTAGTTATGCTATTAAAATCATGAAAATTTGGATATTTACTATGATTGAATGTCTAGTGAGATGAAATAATTTAGAGGACTAACACCCTATATGATTAAACAACTTATTTTCGCATTTATCATATAATTGCTTATATTGTAAGTCATTTATATGAAACAAAGAAGAAGAGGCAATAAGTTACTACCTTTGAATTGTGGATGTCAACAAAGCTTCTTAGCAATAATACTTTGCCCAGAACAATACAAACCAGTTAAATAATGATCTACACCATAAAAGAAATAGAATCCGACATGTATCTGGTATCAAAATTTTACACAGACAAATCAATTCAATATCAACTTCATAAACTTATGCCAACAAGAATCATGCTACAAACTATTTCTCTATTAGCTTGCTCTTAGCCATGTTAATGCACTCTAACAAATAAAAACACTTCCCAAATTGATTTTATGCAGAACAACATTGAGCATTTTAGTTTATCAAGATTTTAGTAAAACTCGAATTCAAGAAAGAACCTACCTTGAGAAAGGACCGGTCGGCGGTGGAGGACAACCGGGAGAGACGGTGGAGAACGGAGGGAAAAGGCTGGTCCGACGAAGGATGACGAACGGAGCTTGGATGATGGTGGAAGGAGCTTAGACAGGGACGACTTAGGGAAAGGTTTTTCATTCGTAAGGTCTCTGAGAGAGGGAAACAAGTTTATGAAAATAGAAATAGTAGGGTATTCTATTTTTTAATTTTAAATATGACTTTAGACAACGCTTTTTAGAAGCGCTGGCTAATATGGGCCTTTAGCAGCGCTTTTGAAAAGCGTTGGCTAATGTGGTCCTTTAGCAGAGCTTTTGAGATTTTTTTTTATAAATTTTATATGATTTTAGACAACGCTTTTGAAAAGCGTTGTCTAAAGTGGTCCTTTACCAGCGCTTTTGATAAAGCGCTTTCTAAAGCAACACTTTTGGCAGCGCTTTTTAAAAGCGTTGTCTAACGTCACATTTTTAGAAGCGCTTTTATTTATTATTGTATACAGTTTCCGTGTTTTTTTTAAATTCACTTATAGTAGTGCTTTTGTATAAAAGCGCTGTCTAATGTGCGCTATTAAAATCCCTTTTTGGCGTAGTGTAACTTGTTCCTTTTGCATACATTAAACCTATAAGATCAGAAAAGGCATGTTTAAAGTACTCCACCACTCTACAAGGCTTGTACTATACATTGGAATAATGTTTGTCAAGGTTACTTAAAAAACAAGTCAAAATCCCTAAACATGTGATCTTGTACTTATGATCACCTCAAACTCTCAAACCTTTTCCTATAAATTGAGGCATTGTTTACAAGCCTAGGACAAGAATTCACAACCCCTAAAATTACCTCAAACACTCACAAACCATAAATTGCACAAAAACTCCATTTTTACCACATTTATGACCTTAAACATCCACCTCTCATTTCCCTCGTGCGTTTTCCATTTTTATCCATCACCAAGCTTCTAATATACATATAGAGGAAATCTAAATACCTGCAACACAACTATAACAACATTTCCTCATTTTCCATTTTCAAAAACAGTTACTTGCAGGTTAACTTCTCCATAACATTTCAGACACTCTCAGCTCAAAGTAGCCATTGAAATAGCTTTCTGGAAGTTCAAGGAAGCTAACCAGATCATTGCAGCATCTTGAACAAGATCAAACTCAAAACACTAATTCCATTTTCAAGATGAATTTTCTGACTTTTGAACTCTTCATATAGGCATCATTTGGTTTCCGTTTTCAAAGATAAAATATAGATATCATAGCCCTGAAACTAACCATGCCCTTAGAAATCATTTATGTTGTCTGAGTAGTAAGAATTTTGAACCTGAACTTTCTGGAAAAATTAGGTTAAATTTGGTACCATTTAAAATGCGTGCTCATCTTTGATCCATTGCTTAAGTTATTACATATTTGAAACCATGGTGAAATTTCTAATAAATTTGATGTTCATAATTTCTGAAATGGTTAAGAGTTGAGAAAGTTACAGAGTTATGGCTGGCACGAGGAAGAAGATGAAGTTGATCTCATGAACTTGTTTTATGTTACGTTTATTGGTTGTTGTTTCTATACCATATGAAATATCCACCCCAATGGCAGCAAGCGCACGCGTAAGGCTTACCTATGGAAGGTCCTGGGTTTGAGCCCTAGCGAGACCTTTTGTATTTTTCACATTTTCACTTGTTTCATTTTTTGTTTGGACAGGCTTGCACGGGTCTCATGCCTTTGGGATTTGATACATTTTTCTGACCATCACTTCCTGTTTACTTGTCACCATGAAGCCCAACCTTTTTTTTATTTATTTTATTGCTGATTAACGAAAATACACTTTGGGCCTTAACCAAACAGAAATTGTATTTTACTTTCTCACACCTATTTTCATTCTTAAACCCCATGACTTAATTTTTATATTTTTACTCTATTTTATTTTCTTTTATTATTATTTTTTATTATTTTATTATTATTTTACTAAAAAATACAAAAATATATTTTTAATACTTAGACCAATCTTTTATTTCCTTAAACATAAAACCCTAAAAATATTTTCTTAACAAATTTAATTTCTTTTCTTATTTAAATTAATTTAGACTTAGTTTTATTTTAATTTTACTTTTAATTAAATTAACTTAGAATTTAGGAGTTTAATTAATTAATTTCTTTCCATTCATTTTAGTTTAACTAATTAGGTTAAAACCTTTCATAAAAAACCATGAAAAAAAACAATTTTCCTTTGTTGTATATTATCTTTATATTCTTGTACATTTTATTTTGAATCATTAAATTTGGTTGTAAAAGTAATTAGGTTTTAATTGCTTTCATGCCCATTTTTAATTTGTGCAAAGTGATGTAATAGCGTAGGACTTTTAATTTCCACAATTTATCGCTTTCAATATTATTGCTAGTAATTAGGGTTTGTATGACAAGATTTAAAATCAACATTAGACAACCCTAATTCAAGACAAAATGCATGAAAACAATACACTTTGCACACTTGCACCTCTAGGGTTAACCCACACTTGTTGCCTCGAATAAAAACAGTCATGTCCCCCGAACTTGGGATACTTTAGCAAAGACCCTCGAATACAAGATCGTAGTCCCTCGATGACCCTTCAATGTTACCTTTGGTAAATGATCTTAGTCCCTTATGAAAAATTACTAAAGGAGGACCCACGCTTGTCCCACGCTTGTCCCTACAATGTTGCCTTCTATAACTATACGATGACCCACGCTTGTCCCTTCACATCCAATGATAAGGCTCTCTACCAAACAATGGTAGGCAAGCAATATCTAAAGGAGGAGGAAAATAACAAATACTTTTTGAATAGGTAGTACGCTCGTAGTTTCTTGCTCACAAACATTTCAAAACAAACATCTTTCAAACACACCAACACTTTTCAATGAAATATTTTCAAAAGTCAACACTTTGTATACATTCTTATAGAGACAAGAATCATTACAAAATTCTCCTTAAAAAATGCACTTTTTTAAAATACTTTCAGAACAAATCACAAACACATTTACAAAGCATTTCAAAGTGAGCTAGCAACTAAGAGTTCGTAGATAACTACGGATGAAAAAGGTGCTAACACCTTTCCTTTTCATAAATTACCCCCCGAACTCAAGAAAGTTCTCAAAAGGTCTTTCCTGTTCTTTTCACCCTTTCCTTTATTAGATAAAATAAAAGTCAACCTCGACTCTTACTATCTATAATAATTGCGATAAAACACAAAACACCCAAGTCAGTTCTCCCACTGTATTATAGAACTGGCGACTCAATTGGGGATAATAAACTTACGAGTGGGGTTACCTTATGTGATCGGTGGGAACAAGAACTGACTGTTTTTTTTATGCTGGTTCGCGTTTGCATTTGTTTTCGCAAAGTGTCGCGGTAAGCAAGAGTCGCCACCGTCTTTTATTTTATCCAACAAGGAAAGGACAAAAGCACATAAAAATTTCTTTTCGAGATTTTTCTTGGGTTCGGGAGGTAGATTATAGAAAGGGAAGGTGTTAGCACCCTTTCTATACATGGTTATCCACGGGCTCTTAGGTACTTGCTCACTATGTTTTCAAAAGGTTTGCTTTTCTTTGTGATGGTGGGTTTTTGAAAAGATTTTTGTATTTGAAGAAAGTGTAAGTGCGAAAAGTTTTTGTTTTGTTTTAAAAGAGAGCAAGTACTTAAGAACCTCTACCTACTCAAAAAGGAATTAAACTGTGTAAATGTCCTTTAGACAATGCTATCCCACTATTGAGGAGTAGGTAGCACCGTTGTTGGAGTTTTCGGGTCAATTCGACTTAAGGGACGTGTGGTCACTAAAGCAATGTTAGGATGCTTTAGCGGTAACCCTAATGTCTTAGATCATTTTTATCGAGGAAACCATTTTGAGGCAACTTTGATCTTTAGACAGGAGGGCGACCTCTAAGACTTTCTATACTCAATGACCACGTTCGAGGCAACCAAGTGAGGTGTAACCTAAGAGTGGCATGTGCAAGTGTGTTTTTTTTCCAGTTATATTATCTTTGTTTATTTAGGTGTTCTACTATTTGTTTTTAGATCTTGTCATACAATCCTAGTTAGCATACATCTAAGCAGTTAATATATGTACAGGAATTTAAAGTGCAGAAATTGTAAATCCTACGCTATTACAAGGCTTCGGGGAGGGGGATTATTTACATGTCCAAAAATTGGGGGAATAAAAAGCAGTAAAGTAAAAGTCTTAGTTAAGCTATTACATCCAAGTAGGCAGTTACAATAAACACGCGCAAATATCAAAATAAACTCTAAAAATCCTAAGAATAAAATCTTTTTGTTGTTTTATTTTATTTTGGGAAATGCTAAGTCAAATTTAATTAATTAAAAATACTGATTAAAATTAACTCTAAAACATACCTAATATTTTTTTGCATTTTTTGTTTATGAAAAGGATTGAATTCAAATAAATCCTAAGTCTACTGATTTTAAAAATTGAAGAAAATAAGTTAAAATAATTAACTAAATTAAATCCTAATTCTAAGTTACTTATTTTTATGATTTTTATGTTGATTAGAAAAAAAACAAGCTGAAAGAAATAAACAAAAACAAAGTAAACAAAGTACAAATGGGCCAGGCAGCAAAACGAGAAAAAATATAATTCTGGAGGTCTGGGTCGAAAGAGATGCAGGCTGTCTTTCGACCCAGTGAAGAGTCTTGATCGAAGGTGCATGAGGGGCTGCACTCTGAGGGTGTTCGATCTGGACATGTCATCCTTCGATCTGGAAATCCTGGGTCCAGTTCGAAACTAGACTGCTGAGCTTCGAAACTCTGAACAGGAATCTGAGAATGTATTTCCTGCAAGAAACGAAACACATGTTAAAGGTCCAGGGGGGATTTTACCCCCTGGTTCGAATCTCCTCCCTATTCGCACCTGCTGAATCTGGGTCTGGCTTTATTTTATCCTGGGAATCGAAGGAGAAACTCAGATTGTGCCCAAGCAATGGCACAATCTCATCTCTGCGCTGTAGCTTATATGTAGCACATTAAATCATTCACAAACAACAGTAATAATATGAATATGCAATCAAAATTAATTTAAAAATGAGTTTGAGATTAGATTTTTTTAACAAGCAGAGGTGCTTCGACCTGTAGTTCTGAGGGTGGAGGTGTTCGCTGGGTGGCAGCTTTGGCTTGGAAAATTCTGGGCAGCGTCTCTCCAAGTTCTCTATCTTTCTGTATATTTTCGTGTGTGTTCTTGCAACATTTGTGATTTCTTTATATAGAGGGGGTGGAGGGGACAGGAAGATAAAGGTTTAAATGACCTTGATTATGTGTTTGACAGCCATGAAGGAGGATTTGTAACGTTAACTATGTGTTTGAAAGCTATGAATGAGAGTTTGTAACGTTGGCTAAACACATGGGATCTTGTCCCTTTTTGAATTTTGAATGACATGTAGTTGGCCTTCGAATGCTCCCTTTCGAATGGGCTGATGGACTCCTTCGAATGCGTTTCGAAAGCTTCTTTGAATGGACCCTTTGAATGCTTTTTCGAATGGACCTTTTTGGAATTCCAATCGAAGGACATTGTTATAATGCCAATCGAAGTACTCCTTCAGAATGTCAATCGAAGTGCTTTTCAGAATGCCAATCGAAGTGCTCCTTCAAAATGCCAATCTAAATGCTCCTTCAAAATACCAATCGAAGGGTTTCTTCAGAATGCCAATCGAAATGCTCCTTCAAAATACCAATCGAAGGGTCTTTCAGAATGCCAATCGAAGTGCTCCTTCAAAATACCAATCGAAGGGTCTTTCAGAATAACAATCGAAGTGCTCCTTCAGAATACCAATCGAAGTGTTCCTTCAGAATACCAATCGAAATGCTCCTTCAGAATACCAATCTAAGGGTCTTTCAGAATGCCAATCGAAATGCACTTAAAGCACCACTCAAAAATTTTCCTTTTCCTTAGGCAAGAGTTCGTGATCAACCATGCAGGGGAAGACTTTGGAAAACATGAGAGGGAAAATTTTGGGGTACAACAGTTGCCTCTGTTCAATTTTCTTAAACCTGAGGATATAGATTTACTTTCGAGCCTTTCGTGATCCGAAGGTGGAAGATAATTGAACACTAGAGTGCTCAGAAATTTGCACTCGCATGGTGTAGTATCAGCAATGTGATGTCGGGAATGGGCTTACAGATGCCATTTGGAGATCTGTTGGTAGGAGATGGGCTTAAAGATGCCATCCAGAAGTGATTGCTGGACTGTATCTATAAGCTGGAACTGGATGATTGCCAGAATTGCATCTGCATCTGGAGCGTACCTGAAATGTATTTGAATGAGTGACAGAATGACATCTGAATATGAATCGCATCTGAACTGTCTCTTCTGACAGGGTGTCTCCTTTGACGAGTTGTCTCTATTGACGGGGTGTCTCCTTTGACGAGTTGTCTCTATTGATGGGGTGTCTCCTTTGACGAGTTGTCTCTATTGACGAGGTGTCTCCTTTGACGAGTTGTCTCTATTGACGGGTTGTCTCCTTTGATGAGTTGTCTCTATTGACGGGATGTCTCCTTTGACGAGTTGTATCCATTGACAGGTTGTCTCTAATGATGGGTTTGGCCACAGAAAAATCTTTAGGAATCAATTTAATTGACTTTGTCTCCATTGACTGGCTTCGCCTCAGAAAAATCTTTAGGAATCGATTTAACTGATTTTGTCTCCATTGACTGGCTTCGCCTCAGAAAAATCTTTAGGAATCGATTTAACTGACCTTGTATCCATTTACTGGCTTCGCCTCAGAAAAATATTTAGGAATCGATTTAACTGACCTTGTCTCCATTGACTGGCTTCGCCTCAGAAAAATCTTTAGGAATCGATTTAACTGACCTTGTCTCCATTGACTGGCTTCGCCTCAGAAAAATCTTTAGGAATTGATTTAACTGATTTTGTCTCCATTGACTGGCTTCACCTCAGAAAAATCTTTAGGAATTGATTTAACTGACCAGGAAAGGTCTTGGAATCTTCAACTGGATCGGCATCAGGAAAATCTTTAGGAATCGATTTAACTGGACCAGAGAAGGCCTTTGATATGGCTGAGAATTTAACGGTGTCCTTCCTGAAAGGTAAAGGCCAGTCATATGAAATGCATGATATGGATCAAGAAATGATGTTATCAACATAAATGAGATTGTGTGGTATGATGCGTTTATGCATGTATCATGATGTATGGAAGTGTAATGTTTTAGCTGGGGATAATAAATCCCAGATAACTTGCTGGAGAATGGAGTTGAATTCTTCGGTTCCGCTGGGGATGACGAACGAAGATGATTGCAAGAATAAACCTGCAAGAGAGGATGACTCCGTTGGGGAATTACTCTGTGGGGGAGAGATGTTCTGCTGATGATTTTAATGATAACTCCGCTGAGGATTCCATTGATAAGCTCTGTTGGGGGTTTCAATGATGAACTCCGCTAGGGATGGATTACCGTTGCTGGCGATATTGAATCTGTTGAGGATAGAAGTCCTGCTTGGGGAAAGAAAGAACTTCGCTAGGGATGATCTTTTAGTTGCAACTTGCTGAGGATAACCCAGTTAGACTCTTGTGAGGATGACCTTCTGAGTTTGGCTGGGGAGATTTATTTTGTACTCTGAAGGGGATGAGTTTCCAGAATCTACTGGGTAAGATGACTTAATCCTGGCGGGGAACCTTTTTTAGACTGCGCTGGGGAAATGGCTCCACTGGGGGTATCTTGCACTCTGCCGGGGAACATTCTTATATTCCGTTGAGGAATATTAAGACTGCCAGGGATACTCTTATGCTTACTGGGGAATATCCTTATACTCTGTTGGGGAATATTAAGACCTTCTGGGGATACCCGACCTTTTCAAGGCTGATGGTAGACCAACTCTGCTTGGGGAGAGTATTGCCGACTTGTCCGTAGTTGCAAGTTTTAGATGAGAGAGCTACCATTACTGTCTTATCCTACAGGGAGTGAAGGTATCTTAGCCATATTCTTCAGCTGAATATATACCTTGGTACCTGGTGGACAGAGCAACTAGATCGCTCAGACAATTCTTATTGCCCCTACTTCTGATATCACCCGTAATTTGTCTTTTGTTTCGTATGTAAATATTTATGAGCAGCAATTAATGTCAAATGCATATATCAAAAATGAACATTGGACGTTCTTTGCAAAACAAAACAGATAAAGGAAAAACATTTTGAAATTTGTTTGAAAATGAATTTGTATTGACTTTGAAGTTTGGCCTGTAAATAGGCGTTTTGTACAAGAGGCTGACGTCCTAGTAAGAGAACGCCGCCGAACAAATAGAATTTATACAATTTGTGAAAACAAAATAGCTATGTGAATAGTCCCACTGGGTTCCAGCTCTGCTATTGCCTTTATATCTTCAAGCATCTCACCACTTTGCTACTTAGTTGAAGATGAATCTGATTGACTGGTGTCATCCGAGCCTGATAGTTGATACCGAAGTCCGGATGCAAGGTGATCCAATGTGACATAGTGTTACGCTTTAATCCCTAACTTTTTCCGGGACCGCCCTTTCGGGTTTTCAGTCCACCGGGATACCCATTTTTTCCTAAGCCGCCTTTTCAGGTTTTCGACTTGCCGGGTGTACAGATTTTTTTATTATTTTCATCCCTTATTTTTACCCGAACCCTTTTGGTTCGCCGGGAAGCCCTTATTTTTGCCTAGGCCAGTCAACCTAGCGGGTCTTTGATTATGCGTAGTATCTTTTTACTATGTCTGTATTGACGGGGTGAGGAAGGTCGTCACCATCCATGGTGGTTAGAATCATCGCTCCTCCTGAGAAGATGTTTTTAACCACAAATGGCCCTTCGTAAGTAGGGGTCCATTTTCCCCTGGGATCACCTAGAGGTAGAATAATGCGCTTGATTACCAGATCCCCAACTTGATACTCTTGTCGTCTGACCTTATTGTTAAATGCCTTGATCATTCGTTTTTGGTACGTCTGACCATGACAAATAGCAGTAAGTCTCTTTTCGTCAATTAGATTCAATTGATCAAGTCGAGTCTGGATCCAGTCGTCTTCGCTCAAACCTGCATCCTTCATGATCCGAAGAGAAGGTATCTGAACTTCAATGGGCAAGAATGCCTTCATGCCATAAACCAAGGAATAGGGTGTTGCCCCTGTTGACGTCCGTGCTGAGGTACGGTACCCATGAAGAGCAAATGGTAACATCTCGTGCCAGTCTTTGTATGTCACTGTCATCTTCTGCACAATCTTCTTAATGTTCTTATTAGCTGCTTCTACAACCCCATTCATCTTCGGCCGGTAGGGAGAAGAGTTATGATGCTGTATCTTGAATTGCTCGCAGAGCTCAGTGATCATCTTGTTGTTAAGATTGGTACCATTGTCCGTAATGATTCTCTCCGGTACACCGTATCGACAGATCAGGTTGTGCCAAATGAACCGGGCCACGACGTTCTTGGTTACGGTAGCAAAGGAAGCTGCTTCAACCCACTTTGTAAAGTAATCAATCGCTACCAGGATGAAATGATGCCCGTTGGATGCCGTAGGTCTGATCTCGCCGATCATATCAATTCCCCACATTGCAAAAGGCCAAGGTGCTGTTAAAACATTCAGAGGAACTGGAGGTATGTGCACCTTATCAGCATAGACCTGGCACTTGTGACATGTCCGAGAATGCCGATAACAGTCGGCTTCCATTGTGGACTAGTAATATCTTTCCCGAAGGATTTTCTTTGCCATGGTATATCCATTGGAATGAGTTCCGAAAGTACCTTCATGCAGCTCTGCCATGATCCTTTCTGCTTCAATTTTATCCATACAACGCAGTAAGGTTGAATCATGGTTACGTTTTTAAAGAATGCCATTGCTGATGAAGAACTTTGCCGCGAACCTTCTCAGAAACTTTTTGTCATTAACAGATGCACCCTCGGGGTATTCTTGAGTTTCAAGGTACCTCTTTACTTCATGATACCAAGGCTTTTCTGTTACCTCTTCGGTCTCAAGATCACAGTAATGTGCAGGCTCATCCAACTTCCAAATAATGATCTGGGGAGCCTCGTTGTCCCATTTGACTTTGAACATAGAAGACATCGTAGCTAACGCGTCCGCCAACTGATTCTCCTCTCTTGGGAAGTGTTCAAAGGTTATCTCCTCGAAATGGGGAAGCAACGTCAACACATACTCCTTGTAAGGAATACGATTTGGGTGTTTCGTATCCCACTCTCCTTTGATCTGACTGATCACGAGAGCGGAATCTCCAAAGACACTTAGAAACTTAATCCTTAGGTCAATTGCAACTCGGAGACCCATAATGCATGCTTCATACTCTGCCATGTTGTTGGTGTAGTTAAAACATAGTCGGGCGGTAAACAGAGTATGAGAACCTTTAGGAGATATGATTACAGCGCCAATGCCATTACCCAAAGCGTTTGAAGCTCCATCAAAGTACATAGACCATCATAATCCTTCCTCAGGTCCTTCATCCGGTCCAGGTGTCTCACAATCAGTCACTATCATGATATTCTCGTCTGGAAATTCAAAGTTCATAGACTGGTAATCATCCACTGCTTGATGTGCCAAATGGTCTGCCAATACACTTCCCTTGATTGCTTTTTTAGTCGTGTACTGGATGTCATATTCAGTCAAGATCATCTGCCATCTTGCTATTCTTCCGGACAAGGCAGGCTTTTCGAAGATATACTTGATTGGATCCATTTTTGAAATCAACAGAGTAGTGTGAGTCAACATATACTGTCTCAACCGGCGAGCAGCCCATGCCAAAGCGCAACAAGTTTTCTCGAGCAGTGAGTATCGGGTCTCACAGTCGGTAAACGTTTTGCTAAGGTAATAAATAGCATGCTCTTTTCGGCCAGACTCATCATGCTGTCCCAGCACACACCCCATTGAGTTGTCAAGTACTGTCAAGTATAAGATTAGAGGTCTCCCTTCCACTGGTGGCATCAGAATGGGTGGCTCCTGGAGATACTCTTTAATTCTTTTGAAAGCGGCCTGGCATTCATCGTTCCAACGTACCACTTGATCTTTCTTCAGCAGTTTGAAGATTGGCTCACAAGTAGCAGTTAGGTGCAAGATGAATCGGGAAATGTAGTTCAGACGTCCTAGAAAGCCTCTGACCTCCTTCTCTGTCTTGGGAGCTGGCATCTTTTGTATGGCTTTCACTTTGGCAGGATCCACTTGAATACCTTTGTCGCTTACGACGAAACCCAGCAGTTTACCGGACCGTACCCCGAAGGTGCATTTGTTTGGGTTCAATCTCAGCTTGTATAACTTCAACCTGTCAAACAACTTCTGTAGATGGTCAAGGTGTTCCTCCTCAGTTTGGGACCTCGCAATCATATCGTCGACGTATACTTCAATCTCATGATGGATCATGTCATGAAATAAAGCAACCATGGCACGCTGATATGTTGCCCCAGCATTCTTCAACCCAAAAGGCATGACCTTGTAACAAAAAGGTACCCCACTGGGTAACGAAAGTGGTCTTTTCCATGTCTTCAGGAGCCATTTTGATTTGATTATAACCGGAGAAACCATCCATAAAGGAGAATACCTTGTGCTGAGCAGTATTGTCAACCAGAACGTCGATGTGAGGCAGAGGGAAGTCATCCTTAGGGCTTGCCCTGTTCAAATCCCTGTAGTCAACACACATTCGGACCATACCATCTTTCATCGGTACCGGAACCACATTGGAAACCCACTGAGGGTAAGAAGTTACTGCTAGAAAACCGGCGTCAAATTGTTTCATGACTTCGGCTTTGATTTTCTCAGACATCTCTGGACGCATACAGCGAACCTTCTGTTTTACCGGAGGGCAGTCTTCCTAGGTAGGCAGGCGATGAACCACAATGTCGGTGTCCAACCAAGGCATATATTCATAAGACCAGGCAAAGATCTCCATGTAGTCATGCAGCATCTGAATCAACCGTTGTTTCACACTAAGCTCCAGATTTGCACCGATCTTGACTTCCTTCTTGTCTGTCTCGGTACCTAGATTCACTGTTTCCACTGGCTCTTCATGTGGCTGAATGACCCTCTCTTCCTGGAGTAGTAGTTTTATAAGTTCACCAGGCACTTCGCAATCATCTTCACCTTCGTCTTCGGCTAAGTTGATCGGATTTTCGAAGTCATAACTGGCAGTAGCAGAGTCATTACCAGTGAGATCCAGAGTGGATTGAGACCTGTATATGTGAGTGTGTGTAAAATAGTTGTTTTGCAATATATAATAAAGAAAGACAAGGAGCGCAAAATTTGAAATGCAAAAACGTCCAATGCTTTTATTAATGATATATGAAAATGGCATACAAAAGCCCTCACAAATGAAGCCACGGTGCCCCGGGTAAGACACCGGGCCATAAAGTTTCAAAACATTGTCTGTTACAAATTCGAAACAAAGAGCTCATTACTGAGTAATAAAAGTAATAGGGATGAAATCGTAATAGGCATGAAATCCTGCTTTCCAGTTGTTTGGTCCACCGTTGGTCATAGGATAGATCCAGCTGTCGAATTAAGACTCCTCCACGTCATATTCGATGGCATTTACTCCCGAGTTGCTGATGAACACAGGAGGTCTTCCAATCCTTTCACTTCGAACAGCCCTCTGAGCTTCTGCAGTGAAACCCAAACCGAATTTGTTAGTCTTCTGAGTGAAATCAGGAAGTTGGCCCCAGTTTGCATACTCACCCTTCTCAATAACAGCCCGGGCATCCTTTAAGGAAGCCATCTTCATGGGAGAATCTTCCATCACAGTCTCAGCTGACGCCAGTGTCTGAGGGACCTCTTCAAAGTGTTGAAATGGGGTCTCAATGAACTCCCCATCCATCTCTACATACCGGAACGAGTTGAGGTGGATGACCATGTACTCCTCCTCCCCTTGAATTGTCACAATCTTGCCTTTAACCGGGTACTTCAACTTATGATGGAGCGTTGAGGTTACGGCTCCCGCTTTGTGGATCCATGGACGACCCAGCAAACAAGAATAGGATAGCCGAATGTCCATCACATAGAATGTAGAATTTAAGACATGAGAACCAACTTTGATTGGAATATCAACCTCACCGTGCACCATCCTCTTAGACCCATCAAAGGCCCGGACAACAATGTTACTCGGCTTTAATTCCAAACCTTCGCAATCCAGCCTACCTAGGGCCTTCTTGGGCAAGACGTTCAACGAGGAACCAGTATCAACCAACACATGTGCAAGAGTAGTGCCCCTGCATTCAATGGAGACATGCAGGGCATCATTATGGTTCTTCCCTTTAGCAGTCAGATCAGTGTCGGACAAGCCTAAACCATTATCAGCAGTTAAATTGGCCACACAATCGGTAAACTGATCAGCTGACGTCTCTTGTGGCACGTGGGCCGTCTTCAGGAAGGTAATGAGAGCCTTGGCATGGGCCTCTAAGCACAACAACAGTGATAACATAGAAATCTTGGATGGGGTTTGCCCCAGTTGCTCAACTAAATTATAATCACTCTTCTTAATAATCTTCAGAATCTCTTCCATCTCCTGTTTGGAAGCTTCAACAGTGATTGTCTTTGGCGCCTCCGTCTGGGAAGGTATATCGGTGGTGATCCCTTTGCCCCGAGCGTCAGAAGACTCGGCGACAGGGGGAAGGATAGGAATTTGATCAGGAACAACAATAGGTACACTTGCAGGCTTAATGACAACGGGTCTTCGGACAACTGGTGGAGCAATATCAGGTGAGAAAAGTCTACTGCTGTGGGTGACTTTAGCAGGCCCAGTAATGTTGCTGACGCCGGTATCAGCATCAAACTCTTGCTTAATTCCAAGAACATAAATATCTTCCCCATAGTGCCAAGGGGCAGCTTTGTCAGAGGTATATGGGATGGGCCCCGGAACAGTGATGATTATAGGTGCGGTCTTCGGAATAGATGTAATTCTAACAGGTGTCCTCGAGGGAGCCTTGGAAGAATTGTCGAAAATGGTAACGATGGCAACTTCTTCAGAATGAACGGGTGGAACAACAATTTTCTCAAAAAGAATCTCTTTACTATCCATCAGGTTCTGGACACCTGACTTCAGAGATGGGCAACCAATAGGTAAAGCAGAACACATAGGGCAACCTTCACCACAGCCCGAAAATAAACCAGCTAGCAACAGGTTCTTCTTGATAGTCATCAGAGGGGTAACAACATCATCCACAGAAACTACGAACAAGTCTTCCTCTACAGCATTCACTCCATGCTTGGGCATGGGAGCAGTCACAACATTAGGCCTCTCGAGCGCCTCAAATTCAATCTCCTTTGCATCGATTAGGTCCTGAACCTTGTTTTTCAGACTCCAACAATCATCTGTATTATGCCCCGGGCTCTCAGAGTGATAAGCGCAGCGGGCGTTGGGGTTATATTTTGATGACGTTGTGTTTGGATTCTTTGGGGCTTCCCTTAGAGTCACCAGATTGGTTCTCAACAACTGTGGCAGAATCTGAGACAAAGTCATGCTGAGACGGGTGAACTGCCTTAGAGGTCTCTCGTCCTTTTGTTGATTGTGATGCTGAGGAGCACCAGCAGGTTTTGAGATAACAACCGCATTGACAACTTGGCGGTGTTCAGGTCTACTCTGTCTTCTTGAACTGTATACAGCACTGGACTCTTTCTTGAATGGTTTCTTCTCGGTGCTCGATGAGGCACCCTTCTTTATCTTCCCAGCTTTAATACCCGCTTCAATCCTCTCACCAGTCAAGATAAGGTCTGTAAACCCGGCTGAGGAGCTTCCAATAAAATGGTTAAAGAATGGACCAGACAGGGTCCCCAGGAACATATCAACCAGTTCACGATCAGCCAAAGGTGGTTGTACCCTTCCGGCCAAGTCTCTCCATTTTTGAGCATATTCTTTAAATCCTTCACCCGTCCCGATTGACATACCCTGGAGTTGGGTACGCGTAGGAGCGTGGTCGGAGTTATATTGATACTGCCTATAGAAAGTAGCAGCCAAATCCTCCCAGTTGCGGATACTGGCTCCGTCCAACTGATAGAACCACTCAAGCCGAGTCCCTGAAAGACTGTCTTGAAAGAAATGGATCCACAAGTTCTTATCAGCAGTGTAATGTTGGATCTTCCTCACATATGACCGGAGGTGCAATTTTGGACAGGAAGCTCCGTCATACTTGGCAAAGGCAGGTGCCTTGAACTTGTGGGGAATCACCACCCCAGATGATAAACCCAAATCCCCGAAGTCCAGACTGGGCACCTTCTATACTTCCATAGCATTCAAACGGTCTTCCAGCTGCTTGTACTTATCCTCAGCAGGAGGATACTGTTCTTCATCATAGTCCGTCTCGTTGTCGGAGACTTCAGGGCTAGGAGCCCTCCTTTCTTGTGGACTGTCTTTCTCTCCAGATGGGGTGGCCAAATCAATTTCATTCTGCAACTCGTTTCCAAACCTGCGTCCAGTGTTGAACAGGATGGTCCTCTTCTTCTTCTTCTTCCTCTCTTTCAGAATCAATGTCTTCAGGTCCTGCTGACCCTTAGCTAGATTCATGACCAACTCTTGAAATTGGGCATTCTGGGCCTGGAGGGCCTTGATAGCTTGCTCGGTGGAAGGTTCAGTAGACATGATGATTGCTGTAATAAACAACGAAGAAGATAAGAGACCTGTAAAAGGGAACCTGTTATGCATATGATGAATGGTATGCTATTTATGTAATGCATTCAAGGGTTCAAAAATTCATACTAAGAAGAAATTTGTTAGTACATAAGTGCCCCATGGGAGAAATATTACAAAATTCTTAATGTAAAAAGACATTGCGCATCCTCTTTGGAGTGATGTAAGTGTTTAGGGTCTCCTCCTCGTGAAGTCGGCGGGTAAGCTCCAAAACCTTCTTTTCACTGGCATAGAAGCTGGTTTCAAAAGTATTCCACTCTTCCTTGAGTTGGATCCAACTCTTTTGCATTTCTTCCCATGATGTTGGCATGTCAGGATGTAGGATGGCGTATGGAACCTCTTCTTCCATAACATGCTCTTTGATCAAGGGGAAAATGTAAGGATATGGCATCATAAGATTCTGGGAGCGGGTTCGTACCCACTTGAGGTAAGGTTCAAGGGGGATTGAATTCCTGTGCCCCAGTGTCTTACTATCCACCTTATTGGGCATCCTCCAAGCTCTGATGAACCTTTGTCTAAGTCCTTGCGTATCGTTGTCAAAGTCAAAAACTAAGTCAGGAATCAGCATGTCATGAGGGCCATCCCTCCGAGCATATCCAAATTGTCTCAAAGCTAGACAAGGGTTGTAGGTAATGCCTCCCCTAATTCCAAGTAATGGAACATTAGGAAATTCTCCACAACGATCAATGATGGTGACATTTTCTATGGACCGAGAACACCTATGTACATCAGAATGTGTGAGGGTCATCAATCGTTGTGACCACCTTAAACCCTGCTCATTCTTCAAGACTGATTGTGGAAGGTGAGAAATAAACCACCTTGCTAGGAGAGGAGTACAGCACATGAGAACACCTCTTTTCCTCATTGTTCGTGTGTAAAATGAGTGGAGGATGTCCCCAAGCAATGTAGGTATGGGATTCCTGGATATGAAAATCTTGACAGCATTCACATCTATAAGTTGATCAGGATTTGGGAACAAAACCAAACCATAGATAAGGAGTGCCATAATCTCTTCAAAGGCTTGTAGATCAAGAGAATTCCAGCATTCTCGTGCCTTCTCAAACAGAAACTTTGCCAAGAATCCTTTTATGCCACTTTTGGTTTCCCAATGCCCTTTGATGTCGGATGGTTGCAAGTATAATGCTTGAGCAACATCTTCAAGTTTTGGTTCCTTTTCTGTACCGTTGTAGGGTAGTTGACTAAGAATAGGAATTCTCAGGAGTTGAGAAAATTACTCCAAAGTAGGTACCAATTGATAATCAGGGAATGTGAAACAGTGGTGTAGGGGGTCAAAGAACTGGAAGAGAACTTTCATCATGTCTTCTTCAATGTTGGTGTTGACCAAGCTGAGGAGTCTACCATGTCTTTCACTGAAGAGAGAATTCTCGGGAATCCTGGATGTAAGCTCTTTGAGTTGAAGAGGGACCCTTACAAGGTTGACTTGAATTATTTTCTTGCAGAGAGACTCCATGTCCTGCAAAACAAGAACAAAGATGAAGATCTAAACCCTTGAAATGGTTAGCGGATGCATATGATGCTTTATGATGTATGCAAAAACACATGTACAAGCAAGTCACACAAAAACCCTAGATTCAGGCTTGCAGGAGGTTTCATAGGTAAGTACCCTCTTGAGTTTAGTTGGTTCAAAACTTGTCCTATAAATAGTAACCGGGTTCTAAGGAGCTCAATATCATTGGATTGTTTTCTATGTTCATCGTTTCGGTTTAGCCACTTAACTGGCGACCAAAATATTCCAAGAAAATAATCCTCAATGAGTGTAGTATCGAGTATCTACCAACTTCGGACTGCACCAAAGTCGGTCATCTCACTACCCCTAAAAAAGGCCAAGATGGTCAAGTAAGGTTCTAGGTCATTAGTTCTTAGTGACATCACTCAGCGGCCCTGTATTCTCTTTGATTGACTCAAAGGCTACCGGTACTCACAAATATGTCGCACTAATATAGCTATTGCTTCAACCGTGTCGGTATACCCCGCACAGTTTCCATAATGTATTGCTATCTATGAATGTTTCCCAAATCCGGGTGGAAGATTTATAGAACTCTGATACAAAGCCCACAAATTTAAAAGCATATAAAGCAATAAAATTGAAAACACAATTGATCTAGTCCTAAGGTACACCTCACTTAATATTCCCCAACAGAGTCGCCAGTTCTGTGATCGGTAGGAACGAGAATTGACTGTTTTTTTTATGCTGGTTCTCGTTTGCGTTTGTTTTCGCAAAGTGTCGCGGTAAGCAAGAGTCGCCACCGTCTTTTATTTTATCCAACAAGGAAAGGACAAAAGCACAAAAAAATTCCTTTTCGAGATTTTTCTCGGGTTCGGGAGGTAGATTATAGAAAGGTAAAGTGTTAGCACCCTTTCTATCCATGGTTACCCACGGGCTCTTAGGTACTTGCTCACTATGTTTTCAAAAGGTTTGCTTTTCTTTGTGATTGTGGGTTTTTGAAAAGAGTTTTGTATTTGAAGAAAGTGTAAGTGCGAAAAGTTTTTGTTTTGTTTTAAAAGAGAGAAAGTACTTAAGAACCTCTACCTACTCAAAAAGGAATTAAACTGTGTAAATGTCCTTTAGACAATGCTATCCCACTATTGAGGAGTAGGTAGCACCGTCGTTGGAGTTTTCGGGTCAATTCGACTTAAGGGACGTGTGGTCACTAAAGCAATGTTAGGATGCTTTAGCGGTAACCCTAATGTCTTAGATCATTTTTATCGAGGCAACCAT
Source organism: Vicia faba (assembly GCA_948472305.1). NCBI lineage: Eukaryota > Viridiplantae > Streptophyta > Magnoliopsida > Fabales > Fabaceae > Vicia > Vicia faba. The sequence goes on from OX451739.1 coordinate 1,410,776,204, forward strand.
TTCGAGGCAACTTTGATCTTTAGACAGGAGGGCGACCTCTAAGACTTCTTATACTCAATGACCACGTTCGAGGCAACCAAGTGAGGTGTACCCTAAGAGTGGCATGTGCAAGTGTGTTTTTTTTCCAATTATATTATCTTTGTTTATTTAGGTGTTCTACTATTTGTTTTTAGATCTTGTCATACAATCCTAGTTAGCATACATCTAAGCAGTTAATATATGTACAGGAATTTAAAGTGCAGAAATTGTAAATCCTACGCTATTACAAGGCTTCGGGGAGGGGGATTATTTACATGTCCAAAAATTGGGGGAATAAAAAGCAGTAAAGTAAAAGTCTTAGTTAAGCTATTACATCCCAGTAGGCAGTTACAATAAACGCGCGCAAATATGAAAATAAACTCTAAAAATCCTAAGAATAAAATCTTTTTGTTGTTTTATTTTATTTTGGGAAATGCTAAGTCAAATTTAATTAATTAAAAATACTGTTTAAAATTAACTCTAAAACATACCTATTATTTTTTTGCATTTTTTGTTTATGAAAAGGATTGAATTCAAATAAATCCTAAGTCTAATGATTTTGAAAATTGGAGAAAATAAGTTAAAATAATTAACTAAATTAAATCCTAATTCTAAGTTACTTATTTTTATGATTTTTATGTTGATTAGGAAAAAAAAACAAGCTGAAAGAAATAAACAAAAACAAAGTAAATAAAGTACAAATGGGCCAGGCAGCAAAACGAGAAAAAATATAATTCTGGAGGTCTGGGTCGAAAGAGATGCAGGCTGTCTTTCGACCCAATGAAGAGTCTTGATTGAAGGTGCATGAGGGGCTGCACTTTGAGGGTGTTTGATCTGGACATGTCATCCTTTGATCTGGAAATCCTGGGTCCAGTTCGAAACTAGACTGCTGAGCTTCGAAACTCTGAACAGGAATCTGAGAATGTATTTCCTGCAAGAAACAAAACACATGTTAAAGGTCCAGGGGGGATTTTACCCCCTGGTTCGAATCTCCTCCCTATTCGCACCTGCTGAATCTGGGTCTGGGTTTATTTTATCCTGGGATTCGAAGGAGAAACTCAGATTATGCCCAAGCAATGGCACAATCTCATCTCTGCGCTGTAGCTTATATGTAGCACATTAAATCATTCACAAACAGCAGTAATAATATGAATATGCAATCAAAATGAATTTAAAAATGAGTTTGAGATTAGATTTTTTTTACCAAACAGAGGTGCTTCGACCTGTAGTTCTGAGGGTGGAGGTGTTCGCTGGGTGGCAGCTTTGGCTTGGAAAATTCTGGGCAGCGTCTCTCCAAGTTCTCTATCTTTCTGTATATTTTCGTGTGTGTTCTTGCAACATTTGTGATTTCTTTATATAGAGGGGGTGGAGGGGATAGGAAGACAAAGGTTTAAATGACCTTGATTATGTGTTTGACAGCCATGAAGGAGGATTTATAACGTTAATTATGTGTTTGAAAGCTATGAATGAGAGTTTGTAACGTTGGCTAAACACATGGGATCTTGTCCCTTTTTGAATTTTGAATGACATGTAGCTGGCCTTCGAATGCTCCCTTTCGAATGGGCCGATGGCCTCCTTCGAATGCGTTTCGAAAGCTTCTTCGAATGGACCCTTTGAATGCTTCTTCGAATGGACCTTTTTGGAATTCCAATCGAAGGACACTGTTATAATGCCAATCGAAGTACTCCTTCAGAATGCCAATCGAAGTGCTTTTCAGAATGCCAATCGAAGTGCTCCTTCAGAATGCCAATCGAAATGCTCCTTCAAAATACCAATCGAAGGGTTGCTTCAGAATGCCAATCGAAATGCTCCTTCAAAATACCAATCGAAGGGTATTTCAGAATGCTAATCGAAGTGCTCCTTCAAAATACCAATCGAAGGGTCTTTCAGAATGCCAATTGAAGTGCTCCTTCAGAACACCAATCGAAGTGTTCCTTCAGAATGCCAATCGAAATGCTCCTTCAGAATACCAATCGAAGGGTCTTTCAGAATGCCAATCGAAATGCACTTAAAGCACCACTCAAAAATTTTCCTTTTCCTTAGGCAAGAGTTTGTGATCAACCATGCAGGGGGAAGACTTTGGAAAACATGAGAGGACATATTTTGGGGTACAACACCTTAGATACTAGATCTTATTTAAATGATTTCATATGTTTTATTTATTTGCTTTATATTTTGGGTCCATGTTTGGGTTTTGAATAGATCCTCTACCTGGATCTGGGAACATCATTAGATAAGTAGCAAAGATTGTGGAGACTATATGGCATAAACTGATATGGTTGAGACAATAGCTACGTTAGTGTGACACATTTGTTGGTACCAGTATCCCTTGTGGCGAATCCAGGAGAATACAGGGCCGCTGTATGGTGTCATGAAGCACTAACTGACCATAGAACCTTTAGTTGAACAACTTGGCCATTAGGAAGTAGTGAGATAGTTGGCTTTGGTGCAGTCTGAAGTTGGTTGATACTCGATACTACGCTCATTGAGATAGGACTTTCGGGATATTTTGATCGCCAAAACAGAGGCTTGCGCTAAAACAATTCCCGATGAAGAAAGATCAATGATATTGAGATTCCCTAGAACTCGATTACTTTCTAGAACAGGTTAAACCAACTAAAGTTCAAGAGGGTACTTACCTATGAGCTTCTTGCAAGCCTAAACCTAAGGACTTGTTTTTTTTTGCTTGTATATGTTAATTTGTACATAACATCATGACATCATACCATAGCATTTGCACTAACTATTTCAAGGACCTAGAGGTTTATCTTTATTCTGTTTTATAGGATATGGTTTCCGCTTAAAGAAATACCATCTGATCGAACCTAGGTCCTTATGATCAATACCAATGCCTCATTGCTAGTTGTTCTACGCGCTTTTGTTATCAGTGTAAGGAAAACAAAACATATTATATAATAAATAATTGGATTAATGAATAAACAAAAAAATGCGCCAGCTTTCAAATGGTCCAATGATGCTCGGACACGTTATCTTCTTCTTCCTCATCCTTCGTTTTAGATCTTCATACCTTTACCTATAGTCAACTTACTTTGCTAAAGACCTTTGAAATTCAAAAATTCACGAGACACGATATAAATGGAATTGAAGACCATGGTTCGACCGGTCATGATTTCCCGGTCATCCCAGTATCCATCTTATGGTCTAATTTTTTCTGTAGCAAAAAGCCCTAAACTGCACACCCAAATCCTAACAATGGCAAAGTCACGTATAGGATCCAAAAATGTAATTAAATCATTCACTCAGTTTGCAAACATGATGAGGATTACAAATATATAACTTAAACATGCTAATGATGCAGGAATTATGATAATCGTTTCTGAAATTTTTTGCAAACCGTGTGACTGCTACACGATGATTCTAGACTTGGGGCGGCTTGCAATTGATTGGGATGGCTTCCTGAGACGTCCAACAATTGATTGGCAGTGCTAGGATGACTTGAGATGGCCTGTGGAGTGAAAACCGATTCACACTTTTCTTTGAATTTTTTGAAGTTTGTTCTGGATTTTTACACGACTGTAACCGTTGTTTTTTTCTTTGTTCTTGTTCATTATATACCATTCAATGAATTAGGGTTGCAAAATAGATTGAATCTTGAAGTTTTGATGAGATTTGATTTGATTCTTTAGCCATATGCAAACTTGCTATTTTGAGCCAAATCATCCCTTTTTTTATCCATTATGCTTGATTCATTTTGACCTTGATATTTCAGCATATTCTGATTGCCAACCTGTTCAAAAACCAAATCAAATCATATCTTTGCTATTATTCATCAATTATTTGATTTAATTCAATTTTTAGTTAATAAAAAATAAAAATAAATTGAAACATGAAGCAAGTAATGGGTGGATGAATATTTGAGTCGTGGACCACATTATAAGGGAGGTTCAAGCATAAAAAGTTAGGCCCATTTAGCAAAAGAATGCATTTTTGAGCACATTTGACTTTTGGCAATTTTGCAAAAAGGGTCAACTTTGACAAAGCACATCTCTTCCAATTTTAACCCTAGAGGGGTGTTCTTGGACTTTTTAGAAAGCTTAGGATGTCCCCTAAGCAACCCTTTTGGTCTTATCATAATTGAGTCTTCCATGTTCATGTAAGAAGCTTTGACCCAAAAGATGTTTTTGTTGACTTTTCAAAAGGACCCATAATGTAGAAATTCATATATTTTTTTGGGTGCATATTTTGAACTTGTGGGATGAATATGAATTGTAGGGAATTGAATCCTCTTCAAAATGAGCCTTGGATGGAAACTTTCTGGTAAATCATGTGGAAGTTATGCTTGGTCAAAGTTTGGTTGACTTTTACTAAGAAACCCTAATTTAGCAACTTTTGAGTTTTGATGAATTTGGAGCATTCCTTGGGGAATCATGATCAACCCTTGATAAAATGATGAAAGTCACTTCAAAATGTGGATGTTGACCAAAAATCTTAAAGTTTGACTGTATGTGGGTCACAATTGACTTTTGACCTAATATAGTCGTTTCTCAAGCATCTGAGCAGTTAACTGAGCAAACTTCTTGTGCAAGGCATGAAACTTGACATGTAGGGTCTTGAGAAAATATTAATACCATGGAGAGAATATGAGGCCTTTGTGGTTCACTCATCTTGATGAAAAATGAAACCCTAATTTGAGGTACACTGCCTTAGGAGAGAGTTTGTCTGGTCAACTCTTGGGGAACCTTGAGCAAATTGAGGATCTCAATGGAGATGTATTGAGTAAAATGAGGGTGAAAATTTTGGGGTACAACGGCTTCCCCTGTTCAATCTTCAAAAAACCCGAGGATGTAGATTGGATCGTCTACCTTTTGTGATCTGAAGGTGAAGGATGATTGAACATTAGAGTGCCCAAAAATTTGCACTCGCATGAAGTGAGACTTGATTTGTGATATCGGGAATGGGCTTACAGATGACTTTTGGAGGTTGATAATAGAAGATTATCGAATATGGTCTTAAAGATGCCATCTGGGATGTGACGGAGAATCGTCGGAGATGGGCATAAAGATGTCGTCTAGAGAATGTTAATTTCCTGAGATATTCCTTCGATGAGAGTTCCTGTCATTGTTATTTATGAGGAATCTGCTGAGGATCATTGGTATCTGCCTTAGGAGAAATAGAATTTTAGGAGCTTCAGTCGTCCGTTACTCTATTGGGGAAATAGCTCCGACTTGAGGAAGCGGAAGTGACCTGCATATCTGGTCAGGGTATATGCGGAACTGTGACTTACTAGGGAAATGTGAAACCTATCGTGTTTGATCGGGTCCTGGTTTTACAGTGTTGTGGACTGTGTTGTGGAGTGTGTTCTGGAGATAAGAGAGAAGGAACCTGGATAGTAAGGTTATGAGAAGGAACCTTAATATTAGGGTTACTTCAATATGAAATCCTAGATAGTAGTGATGTTAGAAGGAACCTGGATAGTATGGTTACTTCGATATGAAAGCCAGGATAGTAGGGCTGTGAGAAGGAACCTGGATAGTAGGGTTACTTCGATATGAAAGCCTAGATAGTAGGGCTGTGAGAAGGAACCTGGGTCATAGGGTTACTTCGATATGAAAGCCTGGATAGTAGGGCTGTGAGATGGAATCTGGATCGTAGGGTTACTTCGATATGAAAGCCTGGATAGTAGGGCTGTGAAAAGGAACATAGATCGTAGGGTTACTTCGATATGAAAGCTTGGATAGTAGGGCTATGAGAAGGAACCTGGATAGTAGGGTTACTTCGATATGAAATCCTGGATAGTAGGGATGTGAGAAGGAACCTGGATAGTAGGGTAACTTCGATATGAAAGCCTGGATAGTAGGGTTGTGGGAAGGAACCTGGGTAGTAGGGTTACTTCGATATGAAAGCCTGGATAGTAGGGCTTATGGGAAGGAACCTGGGTAGTAGGGTTACTTCGATATGAAAGCCTGGATAGTAAGGCTATGAGAAGGAACCTAGATAGTAGGTTTACTTCGATATGAAAGCCTGGATAGTAGGGCCGTGAGAAGGAACCTGGGTCATAAGGTTACTTTGATATGAGAGCCAGGATAGTAGGGCTGTGAGAAGGAACCTGGGAAGCAGGGTTACTTCGATATGAAAGCCTGGATATGAGGGTTGTGAGAAGGAACCTGGATAGTAGGGTTACTTCGATATGAAATCTTGGATAGTAGGGCTGTGAGAAGGAACCTGGGTCGTAGGGTTACTTCGATATGAAAGCCTGGATAGTAGGGCTGTGAGAAGGAACCTGGGTAGGAGGGTTACTTCAATATGAAAGCCTGGATAGTAGGGTTGTGATAAGGAACCTGGGTAGTAGGGTTACCTTAAAGCGATAGTGTAGATTAGTTGACCCGTTTGGTTTCGGGAACCGAGTTTCCGTTAGTCGTCTGTAGATGTAGCTTGTATAACTGCTGGATTCGTTGAAGCTAATCATCTTTTCCTGCAAAAGATATCAAGGTTAGTTGTATACGATGCATGAAATGCTGTCGGGGTATGCTCGTGTCTAGGAAAATAAATCTCTGACGGTTGCTGGAGATTTGTGAATATTCTGTCGGGAAGAGATGCTGGAGAATAGCTCTGTGGGGACCAAACTATGGGGGAAGAGATACTTTGTTGGTAGACCTGCTGATCTGGAGGAATAAACTCAGCGGGGGATGAAATTCTGTTGCTGGAGATGATAAGCTCCGTTGGAGATTGAGCTTCTGTATCTGGAGAAATAAACTACGCTTAGGGATGAAATTTATTGATTCGCCCGCGATTATGAACCACGGCTGGGTACAATTATGTCCTATTTCGAGGAAGCTGACATCAATGCCTTTGGATACTTTTACTTTGTGGGGGAGTGTATGTAACAATAATTATGTTCCCAAGCTGGCTCTATCCCAGTACCTGTTGGGCAAAGCAACTGTTGGGTTTGGCACCTCGTTTTTCTCTGTTTCTGGAATTACGAGTAATTGTCTTTTGTTTCTTATGTAAATATTTATGAGCAGCAATCATTTTCAAATGTATATATCAAAAATAAATCATTGGACGTTCTTGCAAAACAAAACAGAAAAAGAAAAAAACAAATTGAAGTTTCTTGTGAAAATGACTTGTATTGATTTTTTAAGTTAGCCTGTAATAGGCGTTTTGTACAAAGAGGCTGACGCTCTAGTAAGAGAACGCCGCCGAAAGACAGAAATTATACAATTTGTGTAAAAGAATTAAAAACAGTTATGTGAAACAACCCCATTGGGTTCCAACTATGCTATTGCCTTTATATCTTCAAGCATCTCATCACTTTGCTACTTGGCCGAAGGTTGATCAGATTGGTTGGCATCGTCTGAGCTTGACTTTTGACTTTCTTTATTTCTTGATGATAAAACTTCATATTTTTGAATTTATTTATGAATTGTTATCTTTGAAATCAAATCTTGATCAAAAAGTCAAAGTTTGACTTTTTGTGCATCAGTTGACAAAAAATTTAACTACCAATCCGTTGTTTTGAAAGATAATTTGAGCCATGAGATTATGCTAACATGTTGTATTTGAATCTTTTAGATTGCGCTTCAAGCCATTGGATCATATATTAGGTCAAAATGTCAATGGTCAGTCAATTATAATCAAAACCCTAATTTTGACCATTTTGCCCTTTTGGTAAATTGAGGGCTTTTCTTGAGGAATTGTGATCAATACTTGATAAAATTATGAGTAGGACCTTAAAATGTTGATGTTGGACAAAAATTATGAAGTTTGACTATAAGTTGACCACAATTGACTTTTTACCCAATACAATTGATTTTCAATCATCTATGCAATTGACTGAGCAAATTTATGATACAAGACTTGAAACTTGGCATGAGTATTCTTGGAGGTCTATAATGATCCATTAAATTCACTTGAGGCATTATAAGTCCAGTTGTCCTTGTGAAAATCAAAACCCTAATTTGAGGCATTAGTGTTTAGGAGGTGGTTTGACCTAGTCAACACTTGAGCAAACTTGAGCCATTGGAGATCTTGTGAGAAATGTTTTGAGAAAAGAGAGGGAAAATTTTGGGGTATAACAGCTGCCCCTATTCAATATTCTTAAACTTGAAAAGTTAAATTGGCAGGTCCGTTATACATTGACTTAAAGGTGGAAGACGATTGAACACTAGAGTACCCAGAAATTTGCACTCGTTGATGCACGAAGTAATGTGTTGGTTGATTATATCGAGAATGGGATTACATATGACATCTATGAAGGTAATAAATATTTATAGAAGATGGGATTGTAGATGCCATCCAAAGTTAATTGCTTGACTTTAACTGGGAGAAGTGTCAGAATAAATCTTGGGTTGATTTAAAACTGAACCAGAGAAGTGTTTTTGTCTTAAGCCGAAAGAAGTATCAGAACTTAATATGAGATGGAGAGTGATCCACTGAAAGAGGTATCAGAAATTAATCTGAGCCACAAGATGCCTATATCTAAAAGCAGTATCAAAAATTAGTCTGAGCCAGAGGAGGTCTTTATGTCTTCAATCGAGCAAAGTATTAGAACTTAATCTGAGCCAGAGAAAGGTCTACTGAAGGAGGTATCAGAACTCAATCTGAGCCAGTAGATAATCTTGATATCTTTAACAGAACAAAGTATAAGAACTTAATTTGAGCTGGAGAAAGGTCTACTAAAGGAGGTATCTGAACTTAATTTGAGCCAGCAGATAAACTTGATGTCTTTAATCGAACGAAGCATCAAAACTTAATATGAGCCAGAGAAAGGTCTACTGAAGGAAGTATCATAACTTAATCTGAGCCAGTAGATAATCTTGATGTCTTTAACTGAACGAAGTATCAAAACTTAATCTGAGCCGGAGAAAGGTCTACTGAAGGATGTATCAGAACTTAATATAAGCCAGCAGATAATCTTGATGTCTTTAACCGAACTAAGTATCAGAACTTAATCTGAGCCGGAGAAAGGTGTACTGAAGGAGGTATCAGAACTTAATCTGAGCCACCAGATAATATTGATGTCTTTAACCGAACAAAGTATCAGAACTTAATCTGAGCCAGAGAAAGGTCTACTGAAGGAGGTATTAGAACTAAATATGAGCGAACAAATAATCTTGATGTCTTTAACCGAATGAAGTATCAGAACTTAATCTGAGCTGGAGAAAGGTCTACTAAAGGAGGTATCAGAACTTAATCAGAGCCAACAGATAATCTTGATCTCTTCAACCGAACGGAGTATTAGAAATTAATCTAAGCCGGAGAAAGGTCTATTGAAGGAGGTATCAGAACTTAATCTGAGTTAGCAGATAATTTTGATATCTTTAGATGATCTTCCTAGAAATAGGTAAAAAAAATTAGTTGCATGAAGATGCATGCATTGCGTAATGATGTTCTCAAAATAAATGAGATTGTGTTGTGTGTTTAGTATACATATGTCATGATGTATGAATATTGTTGAAATGTATCTTTGTCTAAGAAAATAAATCCCTGACTACTGCTGGAGAGTTTTGGGAAGCTAAATCCCGGACTACTATTGGAGATGAGGAGTATATATATCTTCAACATTGTTTAGAGTGCTTCTGTTGGGAATTCCTATTTGTTGTTTGAGGAAACTCTGTAGGGAGTGTTGATTTCTGTTTGGGGAATATAGTTTAGGAACCTTGGTTGTCCATTTCTCTACTGGGGAATCTAATTCTCAGAGACCCTGACTGGGGATAAAAGAGATGATTAGACTTCTGATTGTCTGGGGAGGACGAAGTTAACTGGCATCTGGCCAGATTCCAGGATTTTAAGTAACTTTCTTGGGATGGTATCAACTTTATTGGAGAAGAGGAATTTTTCCAGTGAGTGGTCTGAAGAATAGACTTAAGCTGGGGAGGTCGTAATCCATTGGGGAAATAAAACCTATTGAGGAAGGAATTCTGATGATCTTACTGGGGAAGAATTTTGCAAGGCTTTGTCTTTATGTTTTGGAAGTCCAAACTTGGTTGGGGAAAAGAACTTCCATGGAATATGTCGATTGGAACTTTGGATGGAGAATGTATGAATTCACTCTGTGGGGATAATTTTAGTGAAGTAATTCTGTGGGGATATCCCAAATCCTTGAGTAAATGCTTATTATTGTTCTTGTGTGTACATTTTTTAATAGTTAATCATGTTCATATGCATATGTTCATTCAATTTTAGTCATTGGACGTTTTTGTACTCAAAACAGAGAAAAAAACAAAAAGTTTACACTTCAAAGTATATTTGTATTGGTAATTGCCTAAAAATAGGCGTTTTTGTACAGGGAGACAAAAATCCTAGTAAAAGGAAGTCGTCGAAAAATGAAAAGAATACAAAGTGAAAACAAAAATTGTATAGCCATGTGGAAGTGATCTTATTGGTTTCCAACTCCGCTATTGCTCTTATGTCTTCGAACATCATCCATTGTCGTTGAAAGAAGTTGATTGAATTGATCTTGTACCATTTGAACTTTTGACCTTGGTAATAAAGCTGGTTGTAGTGATCCAAAGGGACATAGTCGTACGCTTTAATCCTTAACTTTTTCCTGGACCGCCCTTTCATGTTTTCAGACCACCAGAATACCCTTTTTGCCCAAGTCACCCTTTCAGGTTTTCGACTTGTCGGGTGTACAATCTTTTGTATATATCTCTAAATTTTTCCCCGACCCTTTTCGTTCGCCGGGATGCCCTTATTTTTTCCTAGGTATGTCAACCTAGCAGGTCATTCTTTATCCATAGTATTTTTTGACTATGTCTACGATCACAGGATGTGGGAAATCTTCGTCGTCCATAGTGGTCAGCATCATAGCACTTCCAGAGAATACTTTCTTGACAACAAATGAACCTTCGTAAGTGGGAGTCCATTTGCCCCAGGGATCGCCTTATGATAAAGAGATGCATTTTATTACCAAGTTGCCAGCCTGGTATACTCGAGGTTTGATCTTTTTGTTGAATGCCTTGATCATACATTTGACTATAACAAACAGAAGCCAGTCTCTTTTCATCAATCAAGTTCAATTGATCCAACCTAGTCTGAATCCATTTGTCTTCACCTAAGTCTGCTTCTTTCATAATCCTTAAGGAAGGAATCTAAACTTCAACATGAAGAATAACTTACATGCCATATACTAAAGAGAATGGGGTTTCCCTAGTTGATGTTCATACCGAGGTACGATAGCCATGAAGAGAAAACGGTAGCATCTCATGCCAATATTTATAGGTCACCACCATATTTTGCACAATCTTCTTTTGTTTTTATTAGCAGCTTCCACTGCACCATTTATCTTAGGTTTGTATGAAGAAGAGTTGTGATGCTTGATTTTGAACTACGTACAGAGTTTAGTGATCATAGCATTGTTTAGGTTGGTTCTATTGTCAATGATGATCCTTTCAGGGATGTCGTACCAGTAGATGAGGTTATGCTTGATAAATCGGGCTACAACATTCTTAGTGATTAAGGAAAATGAAGAAGCTTCGACCCATTTGGTGAATTAATAAATGGCGACGAGGATGAAGTGATGTCCATTAGAGGCATAGGGCTTGATCTCTCTAATCATGTCAATTCCCCACATTTCTAATGGCCACAGAGAAGTCATGGCGTTCAAGGGTATTAGAGGCACATGAACCTTGTCAGCATAGATCTGACACTTATGGAAAGTTCCTGAGTGGTGGTGACAATGATTTTCCATAGTCAACCAATAATAGCCAGCTCTCAGAATTTTCTTGGCCATAGTGTGTCCACTAGAATGAGTTCCGAAGATACCCTCATGCGTGTCCTCCATGATCTTTTATGTTTCCTTCATGTCCACACAACAGAGCAAAGTAGAATCATGGTTGCGCTTATACATGATCCAATTTCTTATGAAGAATTTAGCTGAGAATCTTTGCGGGAATTTCTTATCATTGACTGAAGCTCCTTCAGGATACTCTTGTGCTTCAAGATATATTTTTATTTCACAATACTAAGGCTTCTTCTCATAAGTGTCAATCTCACAATAGTGCGCTGGTTCGTTAAATCTTTCGATGGTGATTCTAGAAGCCTCGTTGTCCTAATTGACCTTGAACATAGACGACATAGTTGCTAAAGCATCTGCCAACTAATTTTCTTCCCTCGAGATGTGTTCAAAGGTGACTTTCTCGAAGTATGGGATCAAGGTTAGCACAAGCTCTTTGTAAGGGATCAAGTTCGGATGTTTGGTATCCCACTTTCCTTTAACTTGACTGATTACTAGGGCTAAATATCCGTATACGCTTAAGAATTTGATTCTTAGGTCAATGGCATCCTTTAGACCCAAGAGGCAGGCTTCATACTCAACCATGTTATTTGTATAGTCGAAGCACAACCTAGCAGTGAAAGATGTATGGCAACCTTTAGAGGAAATGATCACAGAACCAATTCTGTTACCTAAAGCATTGAAAACTCCATCAAAAACCATATTCAATTGGGATCCTTGCTCAGGTCCTTCATACGGTCCAGGGTTTTCACAATCGGTTATTAACATGATATTCTCGCCCGAGAACACAAAGTTCATGGATTGTTAGTCCTCAACAGCTTGATGGGACAAGTGATCCGCCAGTACACTTCCCTTGATTGATTTTTGTGTAGTGTATTAGATATCATATTCAGTCAAGATCATCTGCCATCTAGCTATTCATCCAGAGAGAGTTAGCTTCTCGAAGATATATTTGATGGGATCCATTTTAGAAATAAATAAGGTAGTATGAGTCAACATATATTTTCTTAGCCAGCGAGCAGCCCATGCAAAAGTGCAACAAGTTTTCTCGAGCAGTGAATATCTAGTTTCACAGTCGGTAATCTTTTTTGTAAGGTAGCATATTGCATGCTCTTTTCGGCCAGACTCGTTATGTTGACCCAACAAACACCCCATTGAATTCTCTAATACAGTCAAGTACATAATCAGAGGTCTTCCTTCAACTGGAAGCATCAGGATTGGAGGTTCTTATAAGTACTCTTTGATCTTATCAAAAGCTATTTGGCAGTCATCATTCCATATGACTAGTTAATTTTTCTTTAATAGTTCGAAAATTGGCTCACATGTAACAGTTAAGTGAGAGATGAATCGAGGGATGTAGTTGAGTCGACCTAAGAAACCCCTGACCTCCTTCTCAAAATAGGGAACTGGCATCTCTTGTATGGCTTTGACTTTTGTTAGATACACCTCAATAGCTTTTCCACTGACAACCAATCTTAGAATTTTCCAAACCTCACCCCAAAGGTGTATTTGTTAGGATTCAACCTTTCAAATAGCTTGTGTAGATGATTAAGGTATCCTTCCTCAGTTTGCGACCTTGCAATCATGTCATCAATGTAAACTTCTATCTCATGATGGATCGTGTCATGAAATAAAGCTACTATAATATTGTGGGAGAACTGACTTGGTCGTTTTGCATTTGATTGCAATTGTTGTGGATAGCAAGAGTCGCCACCGACTTTTCTTTTATCCAATAAAGAACGGGTGAAAAGAATAGGAAAGATCTTTGAGATATTTTCTTGAGTTCGGGGGGTAGATTATGAAAAGGTAATGTGTTAGCACAATTTTCATCCATAGTTATCTATGGGCTCTTAGTTGTTTGATAGCTCACTTTTGAAATTGCTTTGTTTGATATGTGTTTGTGGTGGATTTTGAAAGTATTTTTGAAAAGTGCCTTTGTTTAGGCAAACTTTGTAATGATTCTCGTCTCTATAAGAAATGCATACAAAATGTTGGACTTTTGAAAATATTTCATGTTTTTGAAAGTGTTTGGTGTATTAGAAAAGATATATTTGAAGATGGATTGTGAGCAAGCAACTAAGAACGTTCTATCTACTCAAAAGTCTTTTATTTATTTATCTCTTCCTTTGATATTGTTATCTCACCATTGATTGGTAAGTAGCCTTATCTTTGGATGTAAAGAGACGGGCGTGGGTCATCGTATAGTCATGAATAACAATGTTGTTAAATATCTTAGCATTTTTTCTTAAGGGACTAAGATCATTTGTAAGGCAACATTCGTAGCGTCATCGAGGGACTATGATCTTGTACTTTTGATTGTTTTTGATAAGATGTCTCACATGCATATCATGACCATTTTCTCAAGGCAATAAGTGGAGTTAACCCTAGAGGTGCAAGTGTGCAAGTGTTTTGTATTTCATGCTTGAATTTATCTTGGATTAGGATTTTCTAGGCATTGGTTTTATCTTTCCATGCAAATTCTAATTTACTAGCATTTATATTAAAGTAATAAATTGCGATAAGTAAATATCCTATGTTATTACATCATTTGATGATGAGGTATACATATTTACAAATGGGGATTACAAGAATTTAAACCCTAATTATCTATTACAACCATATTGAATGGATAAGAATGTACAGGAAATGTAAGTGAATATAATGTAGAAGTAATGGAATGAATATAAAGTGTATTTTTTGTATTAATGATTTTGACCTAATTGAAAGAAAATAATTAAATAGAATAAGAAAATTAAGGTTAACTTAATAAACAAAGAAATTGATTTAATTAAAAAAACAAGTTTTTTTTGGGTTTTATTTGTGAAAAAAGTTTTAATTAAATTAAACTAGATAAAAAGTATTTATTCAAAAGAAAAAAAATAAGTTCTAAGTTAATTCTAATTAAAAGAAAATAAATTACCTAAGTCTAATTGCAAATTTAATTAAGAAAAGAATTAAATTTGTTTAAGAAAAATATTTTTGTCTTTTTTAGTTTAGAAAAGGAAATAAAAAATTAAAAAAATATAAGTATATTAGATATATAAATAAATAAATAAAATAATTTTTTGGATTTTTATTAATAAAATAATAATAATAATAATAATAATAATAATAATAATAATAATAATAATAATAATAATAAAGAAAATAGAATAAAGAAAAATAAAATAAAATAAGTCAGGAGTGTGAAAAAGATTTGAGGTGTTTTTGTAGAAAACAGTTTTTGGTCTGGCCCATTAAAGATTTTTTGTTTAAAAAAAACATAAACATGCAAATGGGCTGTGTGTTATAGTGGAAAAGGGGGGTGGGACTGAGTAAAATAAGACAAGCCCATTCATGGAGGCCCAACACGCTTGTGTGATACAAAAAGAGAGAAAATGTTAGAAAAATCAGCAAAATGACAACGCTGGGGTTCAAACCCACGCTCTTAACCATAAATGCGCACTGTCTTACCTCTAGGGTGGATATACATACAGTGTATAAAACAAAAGCATAAATATATATTACAAATCAAGTCCATGTCCTAAACTTCATCTACAACCTCATGCCCAGCCAGATAACACGTATCTTCCTTATTTCTCAACAAAAATGGAAAATACAAACATGAAAGTTGTAGCAAATTCTATCACGATTCCAAAAATATAAATCACTAAAACTATAAATCAAAGTTGAATGAGAATTTTTTTTGGTCCTAATTGAAGAAGTGAAAAACACAAGAAGGGGGAGGGGTTGAATTTAAACTTAAAATCAAAAGAAGTAGGCACGATATTTTTATTCTGGTTCGTTTGATCTCAAACTACTCCAGTCCATCCGCCAAAGTGATTTCGCCTCTCTCCAACGAGGACCTAATTCACTAATCAAAACTGATTACAATACTACTTTGACAACTGCCAAAGTCTTCTTGAGTACAACCACAACCCGGTTTATCTCAAGGAAAACTAGCTTAAACAAAAGAAAATGATTTACTGTGTACTGTTGTTTTTCGTTACAAACATTGTATCACTACTGTGATTTTACACAATTTGAGAATATGAGTGAATAACGTTTGCAGCTTTTAAGATGTATGAGCAGTCGTATATCAAAATCATAAACAATTTGTCCTTTAAGCTTGTTTATATAGGCGTGGAAATCTTGTCCAACATAAAGTGTGATAATGGACACTCAATGCTATTTCCATATCGAGAAGATTCTTGTCTGAATGAAGTCGTTGCATATGATACTGTCTTAATTGAAAAGTAACGCTTAAGAACTTAGAATCTTGCATGATGCTTTTACTTCAGAACATTGATGACTCAGAGATGTGAAGATTTGATGGTATGTTAGACTTCTGTTCAGAGTCAGAGTATCCTTTACTTTAGCGCGGATTTTGATCATCATTCTTCTGAACATTCTGATTAGCTCAGCTTGAAAGCTTCAATAGCTTAACTTCTGATGTTGTTCCAGTCATAACTTCTGCATATAAAATAACACAAATTTAGAGTGCATATTTGTTCTTTGTGTTTGTTATCATCAAAACTCTAATTAAGGGTTGTAGAATCAAATTATGTTCTAACAATCTCCCCCTTTTTGATGATGACAAAAACTAGGATTTTCAACAAAAAATATAGAACAAAAAGCTTACGAGAGTCTCCCCCTGAGTTGATTACTCAGATAGAGATGAGTTACTTCCCTGAAGTTCCTTCTCGTCATAGCTTTTGATGCATCTCCTTCTATCCTTATCAGAATATGTTCCTGTTCAAGCTTTTCAGAAAACATAGAGGTTAAGATATTCAGAATGTTTGAGACTTTGTCCCTGTATACTGTTATTGAAAATATCTTACGTTCTCCCCATTTTTGTCAGGTATCAAAAATCAATATAATCAGATTCAAAAAGATGATTTATATTGAAAACAGAATGCAATGACATTTTTCAGAAACAAAGAGGAAGATGAAAAAATATAGATAAATAGTTAAAGAAAATCTAAGAAGGAGGGGGAAGTCGTGTGATCAACGCTTCCAAAAAGGTCTTAATCTGAGTACTTGATTCTTCCTGCCTTCCCAAAATGTCTTTGATTTCTTTTGTTGTATCTTTTTGTTTATCTAATATATCCCTAATCTCTTTGTTTGTGTCTTCTTGCTTATCCAGTCTGGCATGGATTAAGGAATTCCCCTTCTTCAACTCTTCCAGAGTTTGCATCACTAGAGATGAATCTAGTGTATCCTCAAGGGTTGCATGTCGTTCAGAATACTCTGTAGCCTCTTCTGATTGAACAACTTCTTCTGTTGCAATCACCTTTTTTGGAGCAGTAGTTAGAGGGTGACTATCAGAATCTGGTTCAGTGGTTTCTGAAGTTTGGTGCTCTTTCTAGGGAGCATTTACCAGCAGAAGAATTTCTTTCTTGTCCTCGTGGCTTAGAACTTGATCTTTGAAGGCTTTCAGTTGATCACTGAAGTTCTGCTGAGCCATTTCATAGCTCAGTTCTTTCAGCTTCTGAGATTCAGAGTTGAACCATTTTCTGAATCTTTCCCACAGAGAATCATAAGCAGCAGGATTAGAATTCTCTTGACTTGCTTGCTTCAAAGAAGTAACCCATTCCTGTATTTCTGTTTCAAAAATCAACAGGTTCTTACCAACATCTGATTTGGTTAAGGTTGGTTTGGGTTTGGGGATGGCAATTTTATTTGAGGTTGAAGTTAGATGGTCCAGCGTTTCTATATCAATGACAGTTCTGAGATGATCAGCTGGACGGTGAATTTGTGACGGAGTTGAAGAATCAGAAATCAGGATTGGTGAGTGAGGGGTGTTTGGTGGTGTAGATTCATATGGTGAAGGTATTTATGGAATATCATGGATGGAGATAGGTAAACGAACCTTAAGAGGTTCTGTTATCCCGGGAATTGGGGTAGTGGTATCCGAGTCTGAAAGGGAGTCTTCTGATTGGTTTACAGTAGCGTGTTGAGTTTCTGGTTCAGGTATTTCAGAAGATGGATTTTCAGATTGAGGAGTGAGAGGGTTTTCATTTTTTGGTTGGGGTGAGTTGAGGTTTTGATGTTCTGGTTGAGGAGAGTGTGGTTGTGGATTTTCTGGTTGTTGAGATTGAGTGTTTGGATTTTCTGGAATAGGTGAGGAAAAGTCTTGATCAAACAGTTCAATATCAGAGAGAACTCTTACAAGTTCTGGTTGATGTTGTTTTGGATTTGGATTGGGGGAGTGAGGTTCATTTAAGAAATTTCCAAAAGTTATAGATGGGTCAAACTCTATGTCAAAATCCTCAAATTTTTGGGTGAAGGATTTTCTGTTGATTGAGGGGGAATGGTTTCAGATGTTGGAATAACTATTGATTCTACAACAGAAAAAAAGGCGTGTTACCTTTCTTTTTTGCAACTTTGGGTGTCCTATGAGAGGATCCTTCTCCTGCTGCCTTCCTCTTTCTGGATTTCTTTAGTACAACCTTTAGAGTTGGCTTGTGCAAGTCTTGGATGTTGATTTATGGAATAGTCCCATCTTCCTTGCAAGCTTCAAGGTATCTGACTATAATCTCTGGAGAGGCATCTATCTCAGAGATTAGTGGAAAACCTTCAGACGGATTCTCCTAAAAGTGATGACCTCATGAGAAGAAATTGTTGGTTCCTTCTTGATGCTTTCAATAATCTTCATTTTCTTCAGATTCTTGGCATTCAGAGGTTTCCCAGCAGTTGCTTCAAGAGTGCTGATTTCTTGAGCCTCTGTCATATGTTCTATCAACCTGTTTTCCGTTAGAATATCTGAAATCAATATTCCCAGAGGAATCCAATTCCTCTAGTTCTTTCTTCTTCTCTTGTCTCTTTCACACTTGTTCTGAGATGGTTGAAGAGTAAATATGGAAGGTTTATTTTGGTCTTCTTTGTAATGAAGTATATCAGAAACTGCTTATCAATGTTGATGTAATCAGGAGAGCTTGTAGGCTTCTTGTGATTGATACATCCCAGAATTATTCTAGTCTAGATTCTGTAGTGATCTTTCAAGTCTCTGATCTTACTGGATGGCTGTCCAAAAGTGAAAATGACCCTAGCAATAGATTTTAGGTCAGAACACTTATCAGCCATATCAATGCATCTGAGTCCGCCGCCATTGTATCCAATGAGTTTCCTAATCAAATCTTCTGTAATCACTATCTTCTTCCCCATAACATATGACGTGACCTGGTGGTTGGATGAAGTAGCATGAATCCAAAACTCTTTAACAAGAATGGGAAAAGTTGGACCCAACAGATGATCAAAGTATCTGTTCCATACTTGTGCAGTTATATCTTCATACAAATTAAACCCATTTTCTTGTAAGCTTTCAAAATCGACGATCAATTCACAGAGAACTTCAAGGTTGTCGACCGAAGTGAGTAGTGTTCTGATGGGCTCCTCATATTGTTCAGTTGATGAAGAACCAAGAGCACTGTTGAGATTCTTGAGACTTGATGAGGATGCCATTGTTCACACAGATTCTTTGAAGAAAACTGATGGAAAGAGTTTTTGAAAATCTAGAGCAAGAGAGAGTATTGAAGGTGGTAAAACGTTAATGAATGAAATAGTAAATTGAGTTTATATAAGTTCTTTAGAACACGTAATCAGTAAGAAAGAGAAAATAAGTAATGATTATACTAAATTAATGAAACCTAAAATTAGGGGATTTAGAGAGATATTGAACAATTACCAATGACAAGTGTCTCAATGTATCCAATCAGAGCCTTGGACCCTTCAGAATTTGAATGTGTGTTCAGCCTTAGAAGGTAGCTTGTGAGAGGATGACAAATGTTTGATGGTGTGAACTGCACGCCTCTGTCCTTGAAATGAAAAGTTCAGATCTTCATAGATAGATTCTGAGGCAACTGCGCTCCTAACTTCTGAAGACAAGTTGATCAGATGTTCACAGAAAACAATAACATTCTGAGGGTTAGAATATGCAAATAAAACATTTTATTCTGGACACAGTTTCATGCTGAGATGTTTCAGAATGAAATTGAATCTATCTTCAGAAAGGGGTTTTGTAAACACATCAGCCCATTGATGGTCTGTGTCAATAAATTTTAAAGTGAGAATTCCTTTCTGAATATAATCCCTAATAAAGTGATGTTTTATTTCTATATGCTTAGCCCTAGAATGCAAAATGGGATTTTTGGATAGACATATGGCAGAAGTGTTATCACAGAAGATAGGAATGTTACTCTCAAATATGTTGAAGTCTTCAAGTTGACTTTTCATCCAGAGCATTTGAGTGCTACATCAGGCAGCTGCTATGTATTCAGCTTTTGCTGTTGACAACACTATTGTAGACTGTCTCTTGCTGGTCCATGATATCAGGTTGTCTCCCAGAAACTGACAGCTTCCAGAAGTGATTTTACGCTCTACTCTGTCTCCAGCAAAGTCAGCATCACAGTATCATACTAAGCTGTATTTATTGGATTTTCTATAAAAACAAACCCAGATTAGTAGTGCCTTTCAGATACTTGAAAATTTACTTAAATGCTGTTAAGTGAGATTCTCTAGGATCTGATTGGAATCTAGCACATAAGCAAACACTGAATAAAATATTAGGCCTTGAAGCCTTCAGATAAAGGAGAGATCCAATCATACCTTTGTAGATTTTTTGTTCTACCTTTTTACTTACCTCTTCCTTTTCTAGAATGCACGTGGGATGCATTGGAGTCTTTGAGGGCTTACATTCTGAGGGGTCAAATTTCTTCAGAAGTTCTATGACATATTTGCTCTGATGAATGTAAGTTCCTTCTGGAGTTTGGTTTATCTAAATGCCCATAAAGAATTAAGTTCCCCTATTAAGCTCATCTCAAACTCTGCCTGCATGCACTTAGCAAATTCTCTTCCTAGAGAAAGTTTAATGGATCCAAAAATGATATCATCTACGTAAATCTGACAAACTAAAATGTCATTCTTAAATGTCTTACAAAACAAGGTTTGTCAACTTTCCCTCTGGTGAATTCCTTTTCTAACAGGAAGTTACTTAACATTTCATATCAAGCTCTGGGAGCTTGTTTCATACCATAGAGTGACTTCTTTAGTTTGAAAACATATTCTGGGTGTTTGGAATTTTCAAACCCAGGGGGTTGGTGCACATATACCTCTTCATCAATGTAACCATTTAAAAATGTACTTTTGACATCCATCTGATACAGAGTGATGCCATTATTTACAACGAAAGAGATCCAGATTCTGATAGATTCTAACCTGGCGACTGGAGTAAAGGTTTATGTATAGTATATTCCCTCTTGCTGACTATAACCTTGTGCCACCAGTCGAGTCTTGTTTTTGATGACTTCCCCTTGCTCATTCAGTTTGTTTCTGAACACCCACTTTGTTCCAATGACGTCGAATCCTTTTTTTGGGAACAAGATCCCATACGTCATTTCTGGTGAACTGGTTTAATTCCTCCTGCATTTCCAGAATCCATTCATTGTCCAGAAGAGCTTCATCAATTGTTGTTGGTTCAATCAGTGAGACCAGTCGCATAAGGGATTCTTCAGAGTTTCTGAATGTTGGTCTTGTTCTGATTGGGTCATCCTTCGTTCCCAGGATCTTATCTTCTGGGTGAGCTATGTTGCTTCTGGATAACCTTTTCTAGAGTTGATCAGCAGAAGGTACTGGAGCACTTCTAACATTTCTTTCTAAATTTTTTGGAGCGTCTCTGTTAGGAACATCTGATGAGTTGTCTTTAGCACCTGTGAATTCAACTTCTATATCAGCAAAAGATTCATTCAACTTTGACTTTTGAGGGTCAAGCTTATCATCAAATCTAACATTGATCGACTCTTCAACAATCTGTGTATTGTATACATTGTACCCTCTTGAGCGTTCAGAGTATCCTAACATAATACACTTCTGTGATTTAGAGTCAAACTTGTTCAAATGATCCTTAGTATTCAGAATAAAACATGTGCATCCAAAAGGATGGAAATAAGAAATGTTGGGCTTTCTGTTCTTCCACAGTTCCGGCCATTACTAGTGTATTTAATGTCATGTGTGTGCTGGTATGTGAAGTGTGATTTTAGTGGTGTGCGTTTTATAACAAGGTCCATGACTTTCTTAGGTGGAGATACCTTACCTTGGTATCCTATTCCTTTTCTGCCATTTATGCTAACTCTATAGATCATTGAAGCCATCTTGCTTCTATCTATGTTTTTATCCAGAAACTTCTGAATGTTGTGATCATACTCTTTGATGATCTTATCAGCATTACTAGGAGTCTCTGAGATTATTTCCTTCTGAGAGTTTTATAAATCATTTTCTAATTTTAAAATCTTTTCTTTTAACTCAGAATTTTCTAATCTAAGACTCTCAGTTCTTTCAGAGTCAGAGACAAGATCCTTTTTCAGGTTCTTGAATTTGACTCTGGTCTGCTGATACCTTTCCAGAATTTCATTCAGACTTTCTGCAAGTTCAACTTTTGTAAAATTAACAGTGAAATCAGGGAAAACCTCTTCCGTGTCTTACTTAGAGTCTGAACCAGAGGCTTCACTGTCTTCTGTCACATTTGCCATAAGAGCGATGTTGGCTCTTTCATCATCTAACTCTGAGTCAGCATAAGAAGTGTTTGAATCGTCCCATGTTTCCATGAGGCTTTTCTTCTTCTCCTTGAAGAACTTCTTTTTGGGCTTCTCCTTCTGAAGCCTTGGATAGTCACTTTTATAGCGCCCTTGTTCATTGCACTCATAGCAGATGATGTCTTTGTTATTTGACTTTCTATGACCGGAGGAAGCTTCAGATCTTCTGTGTCCAGAAGAGGACTCAAACTTTCTGTATCTGGAGGAGGATTCATTCTGATTCTCTAATCTTCTTGGGTTTCTGAATTTTCTTTGTCTCTGCTTCCACAATTGATTGACCCTTTTAGAGAGAAGAGATAATTCGTCTTCTTCTAATGAGGATCCATCAGAGGTTTCTTCCATAGCCTACAAAACCTTAGAATCAGATTTTTTATAGATTTTAATGCTAGAGGCTTACCTTGCTTCTGAGGCTCGTCTTCTTCTAGCTCTATCTCATGACTTCTAAGGGAGATAACAAGTTCCTCCATAGATATCTTGTTGAGATATTTAGCCAGCTTAAGTGCAGTGACCATTGGCCTCCATTGCTTTGGTAGACTTCTGATGATCTTCTTTACATGATCAGTAGTAAAATATCCTTTGTCAAGAACTTTCAGTCCAGCAACAAGAATCCGGAATCTTGAGAACATTGCTTCTACGGATTCACCGTCTTCCATCTTGAATGCTTCATATTTCTAAATGAGCACAAGGGCCTTGGTTTCTTTAACTTGTATGTTGACTTCATGCGTCATTCTCAGAGAGTCAAACATGTTTTTTGCTGTCTCTCTGTTTGAGATCTTCTCATATTCTGAGTATGAGATGGCACTGAGAAGTATTGTTCTGGCTTTATGATGGTTTCTGAAATCATGCTTTTGCTGGTTAGACATCCTTTTTCTATCTATCTTCTGACCACTTTCATCCACATAATGTGTGTATCCATCAATTACCATGTCCCATAGATCATCATCATGATCCAGAAAGAAGATCTCAATTCTGTCTTTCCAGTAGTAAAAATTTTCTTCATTAAAGACTGGAGGTTTTCCGCTGATTCTGTCCTTGTCCTCATGATAGTCATTGTTGATGTTTTGGCTTGGTCCCACCATAGTGTTTTTCTAAAGCTTGGATCTTGTACTGACACGGTTAAGTGTATGAACTCAGAACCAGGAGCTCTGTTGCCAATTGAAGAAGTGAAAAACACAAGAAGGGGGGGGGGGGGGGGGTGGAATTGAAACTTAAAATCAAAAGCAGTAGGCACGATATTTTTATCCTGGTCCGTTTGATCTCAAACTACTCCAATCCATCCTCCAAGGTGATTTCGCCTCTCTCCAATGAGGACTTAGTTCACTAATCAAAACTTATTACAATACTACTTCGACAACTGCCAAAGTCTTCTTGAGTACAACCACAACCCGGTTTATCTCAAGGAAAACCAGCTTAATCAAAAGAAAATGATTTACTGTGTACTGTTGTTTTTCGTTACAAAAACTGTATCACTACTGTGATTTTACATAATTTGAGAATATGAGTGAATAATGTTTGCAGCTTTTAAGATGTATGAGCAGTCGTGTTTCAAAATCGTAAACGGTTTGTCCTTTAAGCTTGTTTATATAGGCGTGGAAATCTTGTCCAACATAAAGCGTGATAATGGACACTCAATGTTATTTCCATATTGAGAAGATTCTTGTCTGAATGAATTCGTTGCATATGATACTGTCTTAATTGAAAAGTAACGCTTCAGAACTTAGAATCTTGCTTGCTACTTTTACTTCAGAACATTGATGACTCATAGATGTGAAGATCTGATGGCATATTAGACTTCTGTTCAGAGTCAGAGTATCCTTTACTTTAGCGCAGATTCTGATCACCATTCTTCAGAACATTCTGATTCGCTCAGCTTGAAAGCTTCTGTAGCTTAACTTCTGATGTTGTTTCAGTCAGAACTTTTGCATATAAAATAACAGAAATTTAGAGTGCATATTTGTTCTTTGTGTTTGTTATCATCAAAACTCTAATTAAGGGTTGTAGAATCAAACTATGTTCTAACACTAATCTGAACCCTAATTTTTCCAGAAATTTCAATCTCAAAATTTCTTAAGCTCAGGAATTATAAATGAGAACTATGGATATGTTTAGCTTCAGGGAAATGATGTCTACATTTAGTCTTTAGAAATGGAAGCCTAACAATGTCTATATGAAGATTTGAAAGTTCAGAAAATTAGCTTCAAAACTGGAAATCAGGAAATGAGTTAGAGGACCTTTCAAGGTGTTGTGATGATTGAGTTAGCTTCAGTGAACCTCGAAGAAGCTAATGCAATGATTAGTTTATGCTGAGGATGGCTGGAAATGGTCTGGAGAAGTCAAGATGCAATGCCCTGTTTTTGAAAATGAAGGTTGGTGAAGATGGAGTTACAGTTGGATAACATGTGTTGGGATTGTTTATGTATGATGTTTAGAAGCTTTAGGAACAAAAAGGCCAAGAAACGCACGAGTAGATTTGAAGATTGGGTTCAAAACTCAGAGATGACAAGTTTTGAGGTGTTCTTGGTGATTCTCTATTTTAGGGTGTTTCGGGGCTTGAGCATTCGTGTGTTTGCTTGCAAATAGTGTATGTATTTATAAGCAAAAGGTCTTGTGTGCTACAACAAGTCAAAATTTGAATTATCAAGTTGTAACACCTTTACTTGTTTTTGGAGCAACAATGGAAAACATAATCCCAAAGCTTGTACCATGCTATTGTATAGTGGTTAAAATTTAAACAAGCTTTCTTCTGACTTATAGATAATGTATGTGCAGAAAGAACAAGTGCAAAGCTCAAGACAAGTTGACTTTTCATAAAGCTTGCTTTTTCAAAATGGAAGTGGTGACTTTCTTCCTTAAATGGCAAGGTGTATTGGACAAAGCTTAAATCAAGTGGTTCATAGCTCAAAAGCTTGTTTAATCTTATGATTAAGGATAGATACACAAGTTAGAGGGCCTGAAAGGTGGGATTATGCAGCATTGCTTGGAATTGGATCAAATGTTCATCATGAAAATGACTTGAAAAACAAGTTTGAAACCCTAACTTCTTGCTTTCGATTCTCCTAGCTCAAGAATGATCTCAATGAGTTCTTGAATATTTTGGAAAGCTTGAACTGCTCTAAAACCTTTATGTTGGAAATTTTTGAAAATTCAATTTTGAACTATATGAAACTTGGCCAAGAAGTGAGGTCAAAAATCAGCCTAACTAGGGCAAAATTTTACCAAGTGTTTTTGTTTCATGGATATGTCTTTATGAATTTATAACTTAAAATCCAATAATTTATAGAAAAAGTTTTGTCCTACAATGTTTTAGATCTTATTGAGATATACAACTTTCATGTTGGAAGTTTTCCTTGAATCATCTTGCATCATGGTGAAAATTTGGCACAAAGTTATGAAAAAAAGTAAATTTTCCAACACTTAGAAATATTCTAAGTCTTGGAAATTTTGACTTTTTAAACTGAAATTTGAATTTTTGATTTCTTGATGAATACTTAATATTTTGACATGTCTTGATGAAATATGATTTTTTAAACTTGATTTTGATCAAAAAGTCAAAGTTTGACTTTTCAGTGTATCAGTTGACTTTTCATCAGTTGACTGAATTTCAACTATCAATCAGTTGATCTTTGGAAGTGTTTTGAATCATACCACTAAGTTAATATGATAAATTTGAATCCTTGATATCATGTCTCAAACAAATAATTCATGTATTTGGTCAACAGTCAAAAATTAAGCTTCTTCAGTAAAACCCTAATTTTGACCATTTTGCCCTTTTGGTGATCTGATCAAATTTGTTGAGGAATTGTGATCCAAACTTGATCAATTTCCATATATGAGTTCAAAATGTTGATATGGATAAAAATTATGAAGTTTGACTATAAATTGACCAAAATTGACTTTTCCCCAATACAATTGATTTTAGGTCAATTGATCAATTGACTGAGCAAAAATGTGATCCAAAGCTTGAAACTTAACATGAACAATCTTGGGGGTCCAAAATTATCCATGAAAGTCAAGTCCAATTGTCCTTATACAAACTCAAACTCTAATTTTGAGTCATCGGTGCTTAAGGAGGTGTCTTGAGCTGATCAAACCTTGTTCAGTCTTGAATCAATGGAGATCTTGTGAGAGAATTCTTGAGAAATTGAGAGGGAAAATTTTGGGGTACAATAGCTGCCCCTGTTCAATCTTCTTAAACCTGAAGAGTTAGATTGGCGAGTCATCCATTCGTGACTTGAAGGTGAAAGATGATTGAACACTAGAGTGCTCAGAAATTTGCACTCGATGATGTATTGATCCGGGAATGGGCTTACGGATTCCATTTGGAGAGATGATGATAAAAGCTGGGAGAAACATCAACATAAGTCTTTAGTCGGTTCATGCTGAAAACTAGGTTTCTTGTCTGTCTTTAACTAAAAGAATTAATTTTGATCCATAAGAGATCTTTGGATTAATGATTTTTCTGCAAGGAACAAAAAGGGGTTAGATATATGTGAGTGTATGCATGGTGTAATGATGTTCTCAAAATAAATGAGATTATGTTGTATGTATATGTCATGTATGTTATATGATGTATGAATTTGATATGTTGTTGAAGTGCATCCTTGACAGATACTAGGGAGTTTTGAGAAGTTAAATCTCGGATTGCTGTTGGAGGTGAAGAGTATGTGTATCTTCAGACTTTGTTAGCAATGCTTCCGCTGGGGATTCTTGCTTTGTTGAGGGGAAACTCCGCTAAGGAATATTGATTTTTCTTGAGAAGACTCTCTGGAGAGTGTTTATTTTTGCTTAGGAACCAGAATTCAAGAGTTTTAGTTGTCCATTACTCTGGTGGGGAATTATCTCTTGAAAGTTAGTTGTTATTTGGTCGGATTCCAGGCTTCACAATAGCTTGCTGGGGATAAAGAAGTTAATTGTTATCTAGTCAGATTCCATGCTTTGCAGTAACTTGTTAGGATAGTGGCAAACTCTTCTAGGGAAGAGGAGTTTTATTAATGATTTTTAAGGATTAAACTGTTATCTGGTCGGGACCAGGTTTCAGCAACTCGAATTGTTAACTGGTAGGGTCCAGGCTTTGCAGTAGACAGATAAGTTAAGATACTATCTGGTCGGGGTCCAGGCTCAAGCCACTTGAAATTGAGGTTTACTATTATCCGGTCGGGTCCAGTCTTCTGCAATTTGAACGTGAGATCAATCGTTATCTGGTCGGGTCTAGGTTTCAGTAACTCAAATGTTAACTGGTCGAGTCCAGGCTCTGCAGTTGAAGGAGTTTAACTAATATCTGGTCGGATCCAGGATTTAGCAACTAAATTTGAGATTTATTATTATCTGGTCGACTCCAGGCTCTACAGTTAAAAGAGTTAGACTATTATCTGGTTGGGTCTAGGTTTTAGCAACTAAATTTGAGATTTACTGTTATCTGGTCAGGTCCAGGCTCTATAGTTGAAGGATTTAAACTATTATCTGATCGGGTCCAGGATTTAGTAACTAAATTTGAGATTTACTGTTATCTGGCCGGGTCTAGGTTTCAAAAATTGGAGTTGTTATCTGGTCGGGTCCAAGCTTCAGAATGTTTAACCGGTATCTGGTCAGGTCCAGGCTTGAACTGTTAACTGGTTGGGTCCAGGCTTAAGAAATTTGAGAAGTTAAACTAATATTTGGTCGGGTCCAGGCTTTAGTAACTTGGAATAGAGATTTACTGTTATCTGTTCGGGTCCAGTCTTCACAGTAAGTTGAGAGTAGGATGAAGTTGAACTAGTATCTGGTCGGGTCCAGGCTTTAGTAACTTGGAACTGAGATTTACTGTTATCTGGTCGGGTCCAGTCTTCACAGTAAGTTGAGAGTAGGATGAAGTTGAACTAGTATCTGGTCATGTCCAGGCTTCATAGTAACTTGCTTGAAAGGATGAAGTTAATTGTTATCTGGTCGGGTTCCAGGCTTTACAACAATTTTCGGAGATATCAATGACTCTATTGATGACTTTACTAGGGATTAGGGGTTGTGGTCCCTTGATCTGTAATAGTCTGCAAGGCAAACTCAAGTTGGGTAATCTATAGTTTGTTGGGGAAATAAACCCTGTTGAAGAGGATATTTGACGACCTGCTGGGGAGGATATTTTTTAGGTAGAATTCCATAAGGTTTCCTTTTAAGACCAACTCAGTTGAGGAGAGGATCTTCTGGAGATTGAAATTGGAGATTTTATGAATCCAAATTTATGGGGATAATGCTATTGAAATAACCCTGTGGGGATATCTCAAATGTATTTAAGGAGATGCTTGTCACTATTTTTAAGCATACATTTGTTAAAAGTTTAATCATGTTCATATGCATATGTTCATTCGATTTTAGTCATTGGACGGTTTTGCACTCAAAACAGAAAAAACAAAAAATTTTGCACTTTAAAGTATATTTGTATTGATGTTTTGCCCATAAATAGGCGTTTTGTACAAAGAGACCTAGATCCTAGTAAGAGGAAATTGTCGAAAGAATACAAAGTGAAAACAAAGATGATAGCCATATGAAAGTGATCTCGTTGTGTTCCAAACACACTATTTCCCCTATGTCTTTGAACATCATCCCTTTCCGTTGAATAGAAATTGATTGGATTGATCTTGGACCATTTGAACTTGGACTTTGGTAATAAATTGGCTGTAAAGATCCCACAGGACATAATCATACGCTTTAATCCTTAACTTTTTCCTGGGCCTCCCTTTCGGGTTTTCAGCCCATTAGGATACCCATTTTTACCCAAGTCGCCCTTTCGGATTTTCAACTTGCGGGTGTACAATCTCTTGCATATATCCCTAATTTTTCCCGAACCTCTTTGGTTCGCTGAGATGCCCTTATTTTTGCCTAGGTATGTCAACCTAGCCGGTCATTTTATGCGTAGTATTTTTTAACTATGTCTGTGTTCACAGGATGTGGGAAGTCTTCGCCATCCATAGTAGTTAGCATCATGGCACCACCATAGAAAACATTCTTTACAACAAATGGTCCTTCGTAAGTGGGAGTCAATTTGCCTCTGGGGTCACCTTGTGGAAGAATGATGCGCTTTATTACCAAGTCGCCAGTCTGATATACTCTAGGCTTGATCTTTTTGTTGAAAGCCTTGATCATACGTTTTTGATACATGTGACCATGACAAACAGCAGCTAGTCGCTTCTCGTCAATCAGGTTCAATTGATCCAACCTAGTCTGAATCCATTCGTCTTTACCTAAATCTACTTCCTTTATTATCCTTAGTGAGGGAATCTAAACTTCTACAGGAAAGACGACTTCCATGCCATAGACCAAGGAGAAAGGAGTTTCCATGATTGACGTACGAGCCGAAGTACGGTAGCCATGGAGAGAAAATGGTAACATCTCATGCCAGTCTTTGTAGGTTACCCCCATCTTTTGCATAATCTTTTTGATATTTTTATTGGCAGCTTGCACTGCGCCATTCATCTTGGGTCTGTACGGAGAAGAATTGTAATGCTTGATTCTGAACTGAGTACAAAGCTCCATAATCATAGCATTATTAAGGTTGGGTACATTTTATATGATGATCCTTTTGGGGATACTGTAGCGGCAGATGAGGTTATGCTTGATAAACCTAGCTACAACGTTCTTAGTGACTGAGGCATATGAAGCAGCTTCGACCCACTTGGTAAAGTAATCAATGTCAACAAGGATGAAATTGTGTCCATTTGAGGCAGTAGGTTTGATCTCTCCAATTATATCAATGCCCCACATTGCAAACAACCATGGAGCGGTCATGACATTTATAGGAATGGGAGGTACATAGACCTTGTCAGCATAGATTTGACACTTGTGGCAAGTCCTTGAGTGAGGATGACAATCAGTTTCCATTGTGGACCAATAGTAACCAGCCCTCAAGATTTTCTTGGCCATAGTGTGCCCACTAGAGTGGGTCCCAAAGAGGCCATCATGCATGTCTTCCATAATTTTCTCTGCCTCCTTCTTGTCCACACATCGGAGTAGAGTAGAATTATGGTTGCGCTTGTATAGGATCCCATTACTTAGGAAGAACTTAGCTGAATAAGAATTTCTTATCATTGATGGAAGCTTCTTCAGGATATTCTTGTGCCTCAAGATATCTCCTCACCTCATGGTACCATGGCTTCTCTTTGTTAGTGTCAAGCTCATAGAAGTTTGCAGGTTCATCAAATCTTTCGATTATTATCATAGGAGATTTGTTGTTCCATTTGACCTTGAACATGGAAGACATTGTTGCCAATGCGTCAGCCAACTAATTATCTTCTCTAGGAAAATGTTCAAAGGTGATCTCCTCGAAGTATGGTATTAGGGTTAACAGAAGCTCCTTGTAAGGAATAAGATTAGGATGCTTAGTGTCCCATTCTCCTTTGACTTGACTGATCACTAGAGCAGAATCTCTGAATACATCCAAATGCTTGATCCTTAAGCCAATGGCAACCTTCAAACCCAAGATGCACGCCTCGTATTCAGCCATGTTATTCGTGCAATCGAAGCATAATCTAGCAGTGAAAGGAGTGTGACAACCTTCAGGAGAAATTATCACATCACCAATTCCATTACCCAGAGCGTTGGAAGTTCCATTAAAAACCATAGTCCATCGGGATCCTTGTCCAGGTCCGTCATACGGTCAAGGTTTTGCACAGTCAGTCACTAACATGATATTCTCATCCGGGAAGTCAAAGTTCATAGATTGATAATCATCAATAGCTTGATGGGAAAAATGATCTTCCAGTACACTTCCTTTGATGGATTTTTATGTTTTATATTGAATATTGTATTTAGTCAGAATCATTTTCCATCTAGCTATTTGTCCGGAGAGAGCGGGCTTCTCGAAGATGTACTTGATAGGGTCCATCTTAGAAATAAATAGAGTGGTTTGGGTCAAAATATACTGTCTTAGTCGGCGAGCATCCCATGCCAGAGTGCAACAAGTTTTCTCTAGTAGTGAATATCTGGTTTCACAGTCAGTAAACTTTTTGCTCAGGTAGTATGTTGCATGCTCTTTTTGGCCAGACTCGTCATGTTGGCCCAACACACACCCTATAGAATTCTCTAGCACAGTTAATTACATGATCAATGGTCTTCCTTCCACTAGAGGCATAAGGATGAGAGGTTCTTGCAAATATTCTTTGATCTTGTCAAATGCAGCTTGACAGTCTTCGTTCCATTTGACTACTTGATCTTTCTTTAGGAATATGAAGATTGACTCACAAGTAGCAGTTAAGTGAGATATGAAACGGGCAATGTAATTAAGACGACCCAAGAATCCTCTGACTTCCTTCTCAGAGCGGGGAACTAGAATTTCTTGAATGGCTTTTACCTTTGCAGGATCAACTTCGATGCCTTTACCATTGACGACAAAACCTAGATGCTTTCCATACCTTACTCCAAATGTGCACTTATTAGGGTTCAACCTCAATTTGTACTTCTTCATCCTCTCAAATAGCTTGTGTAGGTGATCGAGATGTTCTTCTTTGGTTTGCAACCTTGCAATCATATCATCCACATAAACTTCTATTTCATAATGAATCATATCATGAAATAAAGCTACCATAGCTCTTTGATATGTTTCCCCTGCATTCTTTAATCCGAACGGCATGACTTTGTAGCAAAAGGTGCCCTATTGTGTAACAAAGGTGGTCTTTTCCACGTCTTTGGGAGCCATCTTGCTTTGGTTATAGCTAAAAAATCCATCCATGAAGGAAAAGACTTTATGTTGAGAGGTGTTGTCAACCAAGACGTAAATATGTGGTAGATGGAAATCATTTTTGGGGCTTGCCTTATTCAGATCCCTATAATCTACACACATACGAACCTTCCCATTTTTCTTTGGTACGGGGACCATGTTTGCAACCCATTAAGGATAAGATGTGACATACAAAAAACCCGCATCAAGTTGCTTCATTACCTCAGCCTTTATCTTTTCAGACATGTCTAGCGGCATACGATGAACCTTTTTCTTAACAGGAGGGCAATCTTCCTTTGTTGGTAGACGATGAACCACAATGTCGGTATCCAACCCTGGAATATCTTCATATGACCAAGAAAACACTTCAACGTAGTCATGTAACATCTGAACCAATATGCTCTTGATACCATCTTCTAGGTTGGCGCCAATCTTGACTTCTTTCTCATTTGTCTTAGTACCTAAGCTGATAACTTCGACTGGCTCTTCATGAGGTTGAATACTTTCTCTTCTTGCATTAGAAGTCTGGCTAATTCTCTTGGTATTTCACAATCTTCCTTGCCTTCGTCTTAGTCTTGGTTAATTGGATGTTCGAAGTCATAACTGACAGTAGTAGCGTTGTTGACAATGACATCCGTAGTGGATGAGGATCTGCAAGTGTGTGTATGTGTGTATGTAAGATACATGGCTATTGAAAAAAATGTAATAAAGGAAAAGAAAGGCAATGAACAAAAAAATTTGAATGCAAAAGGTCCAATAGTTTATATTAAATGATCATATGATAAATGAACATGAACAAAACCCTTAACAAATGGACCAAAGTGCCCCGGGCAAGGCACATGGCTTTAAAAGTCATTGTTTAGAAATAAGATTACAGACAAAAGTTCTTGAATTGACAGAAAACAGTAAATAGTAATTACTTCTCAATAAAGGATATGGAAGTGAAATCCTTTGCATGATAGTTGTTGAGCTTTCCTCCGGCAGTAGAGTAGATCCATTCTTCAAAAGTGCATTCATCATTAGAGTCTTCCATAACATTCACTTTATGATTTTCGATGTGGAGAGGTGGATTTCCCACGCGAGCGCGCCTGAATTCTTTATGAGCTTTGATGATGAAACCCAACCCAAATTTGTCTTCTTTAAACGAAATGTCAGGAAGTTGTCCCCAGACAGTACAGTTTCCATAT
Organism: Vicia faba; assembly: GCA_948472305.1. Taxonomy (NCBI): domain Eukaryota; kingdom Viridiplantae; phylum Streptophyta; class Magnoliopsida; order Fabales; family Fabaceae; genus Vicia; species Vicia faba. The sequence goes on from OX451739.1 coordinate 1,410,809,357, forward strand.
TCGACCACGGCACATGCATCCTTAAGTGAAACCACTATTGGTGAAACTTCATCAACTTTTAATATGTCGGAGGAGATTTTGGTGGCAGCAATCATAGGAGGAACAACTTCAAAAGCCTAGCACGGAGTATCTATGAATTCACCATCCATTTCCACATACTTGGAGGAATTGAGATGGCTCACCATAAATTCTTCTTCACCGCAAACAGTAACGAGTAGGCGGATGTTACTGCCCCTGCCCCATGTATCCAAGGGCTCCCAAGAAAACAAGAGTAGGCGGGACGTATTTCCATTATATAAAAGGTAGAGTTGAAGATCTGTGAGACAACTTTAATTGAGAGATCCACCTCTCCATGAACCATCCTTTTAGACCCATTGAAATCCCTTACAACAATATCACTTGGTTTCAATACCAATCCTTCACAATCTAGCTGGTCCAAAGCACCCTTGGGTAGCACATTTAGAGATGAGCTAGTATCAACTAGGACATGAGCCAGGGTGGTTCCTTTCCATTCAACAGAGCATTGCAAAGCTTTGTTAAACTTGGGGAAACTTGCTACACAGTTCTCGAACTGGTCAGCTGTGGTTTCTTGGGGAACCTGGGCTTTCTTCAGGAACTTGATTAAGGCTTAGGCATGAGCGTTCAAACAGAGTAATAATGACAACATAGAGATTTTGGAGGGGGTTTACCCCATTTGTTCGACTATTTTAAAATCAATCTTCTTTATAATTTTCAGGATTTTCTCCATCTCTCGAGTGGAGGGTTCTTCAGCATTAGTATCCTTGGTAGGTGCCTCTATCCCAGCAGGCTCGCCTTCTTTCTCTTTGCCTTTGGTGTTGGCACTAGACTTCTCATTTGTTATGCGGACGAGAGTTGTTGTAGTAGTGGGTGGTGAAATATCATGGGAAAAGATCCTCCCTGTTCTTGTCACTTTACTAGAACCTGCAATATTAATCACATCAGCTTCGTCTTTGTTGATCCAAGAATCTTGTTTTATCCCATGATAATAAACCTCGGCATCATAGTTCAATGGAACTGCTTTGTTAGAGGAGTAGGGAATAGGCCCAGCGGCAGTGATTATTAAAGGAGAAATGTTTGGCTCATTTGAAATTCTAATAGGCCCCTTTGAAGGGATCCTAAGATGCTTTTTGGAAATGGTTATTATGGATAGATCTTCAATTTTGTTGGTTAAACTTTTGATGGTAGAAATCTTCTCAAACAGAATCTCGCGGCTATTTACGAGGCATCACACACCTTCCTTCATCCCCTTGCACCCATTCACTTGTTGATCACAGCAAACACAATCTTCAAAACAGCCATGGAATACCCTGACTCTCAACAAATTATCCTTCCCAATAGTTAATGGAGTTGTTAAATCCTCAATGGAAGAGACAAAAGTAGTATCATCAATTGCATTAACACCTTTGCCATGGTTCGGCATTGGTGCAGTTATCACATTTGGAGTAGTAGGTGGATCAAATTCAATTGTTTTATTGTCTATCAGACCTTGAATATTATTCTGCAGAGATCAGCATTGATCAGTTTCTTTCCCAGGGCTATTGTAATGATACGCGCACTTGGCATTTGGATTATACTTCGGTGATGTGGTATTTGGATTTGATGGTGGATCACGTAATGTCACTAAGTTTGCCTTCAATAGATGTTGCAAAGCTTGGGATAATGACATTCTAATCCCTGTCAATTGTCTTCGAGGAACTTCAGATCGTTGATGGTTGGATGATTGTCTTTGAGTAAATGGAGGGTTAGAGATCAAAACAACATTAATAGATGGACGATGATCCTTTTTGGTATGGACCATTGCCCCATACACAACATTTGTTTCCTTCTTTCCAGCGTTGGATGCAGAAGCAGATGTCATGGGAATTTTTCCGCTCTTAATGCCACTTTCGACCCTTTCACCAGTTAGGATCAACTCGGTGAAACCAGACGAAGAACTCCCAATCAATAGGTTGAAAAATGGGCCAGTTAATGTATCCATGAAGATGTCAACTAGTTCTCTGTAAGTCAGTGGTGGTTGGACCCTACCAGCAAGATCCCTCCATTTTTGTGCGTACTCCTTAAACCCCTCATTAGTACCCATTGTCATACCTTGAAGTTGGACTCTGGTTGGTGCCAGATCGGCATTGTATTTATACTGATGATAAAAAGTAGTGGCTAGATCTTCCCATGTGTGGATGAAGGAACCCTCCAATTGATAGAACCATTCTAGTTGAGTCCCAGCCAGACTCTCTTGGAAGAAATGGACCCAAAGCTTCTTGTCCATAGTATGAGGTTGTATCTTGCGGATGTATGACCTCAGATGAACTTTTGGGCATGAAATCCCATCATACTTCATAAAGACTGGTATTTTGAACTTATGGGGAATGACGACCCCAGGTACTAATCCCAGATCACCAAAATCCAAACCAGGTACAACTTGAATTTCAATAGCTTTCAGTCTATCCTCTAACTGTTTGTATTTATCCTTGGCAGGTGGGTATTTCTCATCAACTTAATCTTCGTTCTTAGAAGCTTGATCATTTGCACCCCTAGCACGGGTACTCTTTGCCTTTTCCACCTAGTTCTTGTCTTCCTCGGATGACTCTTCAACTACCTGCACCTGACGGACTGGGCCTTTAAACCTTTTCCCCATGTCGATGAGGGCCTTATTCTTAGTCTTCTTTTTGGTTGCTAGCAGTGTCATCAACTCTTGTTGTCCCTTGGCCAGAGTCAAAAGGTTTCTTCGAACTAGGAATTCTGTGCTTGCAAGTCCTTCACTGTTTGTTCGATATCCATCTTACTAAAATAAATAGTAGAAAGATAAGGAAACCTGTTGTGGAAAACATGTTTATGTCACGATGCATGAAAATGCGTATGCAAATGCTTTCAAGGACTTAGAAGATTTAAATTTTTTTAGACAAAAGGAACAAACATCAATTGCATTAATAAGTTCAAATTGACTACAAACATACCTCTTGGGCTTACAATGTAGGAAATAAACACAAAATAAATTCCTAAGACAAAAAGGTCAAGTGCATCCTCTTCGGCATAATGTAGGCGTTCACACTTCGCTCTTCATGAAGCTGTCTCGTAAGCTCCAAAACCTTATTTTCACTTGCATATAACTGTGTTTCAAAGGTGTCTCGCTCTTAATTTAGCTGAATCCAAGCTCTTTGAAGATCTTCAATAGAAGTAGGCATGTTAGGATAAAGGTTGTATATGGAACATCTCCTTCGGCAACAGGCTCCATGATGATAGGTAGGATGGCTTCATAAGGCATCAAGAGGTTTTGGGCGCGAGTTCATACCCACTTGAGATAAGGCTCCAAAGGAATGGATTTCTTATATCCCAAAGTATTGTTATCAACCATGTTAACCATGCCCCAAGCTCTTATGAATCTCTGACGATAACCTTGGACATCGTTCTCGTAGTCAAATGTAATTCCTTGGACAAGTGCATCATGAGGGCCATCGCTCCTAGCATACCTAAACTGTCGCAAAGCCAAACAAGTATTGTAGGTGATACATCCCCTAATTCCAAGTAGAGGGACATTATGGAATTCCCCACAACGGTCAATAATAGTAAGGTCCTCCAAAGATCGAGCGCACTAATAAATATCAGAATGGGTGAGTGACATTAATCTTTGAGACCATGTCAAGCCTTGCTCATTCTTCAAAGTTGATCGAGGTAGGTGTGAAATAAACCATCTAGAGAGTAATGGAATGCAACACAAAAGAGTACCCTTTTTCTTCATGATGCGAGTGAGGAAACAATGTAGAATGTCTCCAAGCAAAGTAGGTATGGGATTACGAGAGAGAAAAACCTTGATGGCATTCACATCTATGAGTTGGTCCAGATTTGGAAATAGAACCAAACCATATATTAGAAGGGCAAAGACATCCTCAAAATATTGAAAATCCAAATCTTCCCAGAACAAACGAGCCTTCTCCAACAGCAACTTGGCTAAGAAACCCATAACTCCACTTCTTGTCTCCCAATTTTCCATAATGTCAGATCTCTTCAAATGCAAAGCTTTGGCAATAACTTCAGGTTTTTGAGTCTCTTCTAAACTGGTGAATGGTATTTGATCAATCACATGCACTCCTTACAATTGAAATAATTCTTCTAATGTAGGCACCAATTGGTAACCGGGGAAGGGGAAGCAATGATGCATAGGATCAAAGAATTGGAAAAGCACACACATCATTTCTTCTTGGATGTTTGAGGTAGCCAAGTTGAGAAGTCGACCATATTTCTTGGTGAAAGAAGAATCTCCAGGAACTCTTGATGCTAACTCTTGAAGTTGAGGATGCACTTTCACAAAGTTGACTCGGATGGTATTCCTACGAGTGGAAGTCGTGACCTATAAAACAGAACAAAGATAAATTCCTAAATCCTTGAAATGGTTAGTGAGAATGTTTTATGATGTTATGATGTTTATGATGGCATGAATAATAATCACAAACAAAGCATACAAAAACCTTAAGTTTAGACTTGCATGGGTTTCATAGGTAAGTATCCTCTTGAAGTTTAGTTGGTTCAACCTATCTTAGAAAGTAATCAGGTTCAAGGGAATCTCAATATCACTGATCTTTCTTCATTGGGAATTGTTTTAGCATAATCAATCTTTTCTTGCAGCCAAAATATCCCAAAAGTCCTATCTCAATGAGCGTAGTATCGAGTATCAACCAATTTTCAGCTTTGACTAAAATTGTCTATCTCACTACATCCTGGATTGTGGTCTTCTTCTTGTGTCTTTTCTTCCTGATTGTCTCCCTCATTTGACGGAGTTGTGAATTCTAGAGCTCGCTTTGCTGGTCCTTTGAGTCTCCTTCCCATATTCAGGACACCCACTGATTTCTTTGTCTTTTTCTTCTTGTGAATGAGAGCCTTCAGGTCCTCTTGTCCCTTAGCCAGATCCAGGAACATTTGTTGGAATTGAGCATTCTGTGTTTCAAGATCCTTAATATTATGTTCGAGAGCCATCTCTACTTGAAATAAACAGTAAGCAGATGAGAAACATGTATGAGGAAAACCTGTTATGATGACATGCATGATATGTGAATGCTATGTATTCAAGGATCTCGCGGGGTATACTCAAGAAAATGTCAGAAGTTGAACTTTGACTACAACTTTGATTGAAGAACTTTGTATTGTTTAAATATATTTCTATGAGAATTGAGCTCACCATGTCGAGTAGGTCAGAGCCCTTGACTCAAGTTATCGTGCCTTGGTCTTTGAAAGAATTTGGTTAGATGAAAATAAATCCTCTTGTCCCTTGATAAACGTCTGGTTCAGTATACCTCTGCATCACAGACCCTTGAGATCCATGAAATGGTTATTGAAAATTCTATGGTATGATGTCATGATGTTATAAACAAGTAATCATACACAAACAAAAGAAAACAAGTCGTTATGTACAAAAAATCATATACACACAAAGCAGACAAGTCCTTAGATTTAGGCTTGCATAGAGTCAAAGGTAAGTACCCTTTTGAAACTTAGTTGGTTCAACCTATCCTAGAAAGTAATATGGTTCTAGGGAATCTCAATACCACTAATCTTTCTTCACCGGGCATTGTTTCAGTGCAAGCCTCTTTATTGGCGACCGAAATATCCCGAAAGTCTGATCTCAATGAGTGTAGCATCGAGTATCAACTAACTTTGGACTTCACCAAAGCTGGTTATCTCACTACTTCCTAATGGCCAAGTTGTTCAATTAAAGGTTCTAAGGTCAGTTAGTACTTCATGACACCACACAATGGCCCCATATTCTCCTTGACTAAACTCAAGGGCTACCGATACCAATAAATGTGTCCTACTAACGTATCCATCGCTTCAACCATGTCAGTATACCCCGCACAGTCCCCACGAGTATTGCTACTTACCTAATGGTGTTCCCAAATCCGAGTAAAGAATCAAAACAAACCCAAACAAGGACCCATAAATGTAAATCAAGCAAGTCAAACAAGGAAACCATTTAAAAGGTGATCTAGCTCTAAGGTAACCTCACTTTTAAATTAATCCCCAACAGATTCTCCAGTTCTGTAATACTGTGGGAGAACTGACTTGGTGTTTTGCGTTTAATCGCAAATGTTACGGATAGAAAGAGTCTCCAACGACTTTTCTTTTATCCAATAAAGGAAAGCGTGAAAAGAACAGGAAAGACCTTTGAGATATTTTCTTGATTTTGGAGGTAGGCTATGTAAAGAGAAGGTGTTAACACCCTTTTCATTCATATTTATCTACGGGCTCTTAGTTGCTTGCTAGATCACTTGAAAATTTGCTTTGTTTGAAAAGGTGTTTGTGATGGGTGCAAGTTTGAAAATATTTTGAAAACGCCTCTGTTTCGGAAAACTTTGTAATGATTCTCGTCTCTCTAAGAATGAATACAAAGTGTTGGTTTTGAAAATAGTTCAAAGTGATGTTTGTTTTTTGAAGATGTTTGAAAGTGTAAGTGCGAAAATGGTTTTCGTTTGTGAGCAAGCAACTACGAGCATCCTACCAACTCAAAAGGTATATGTTCTTTTCGTCCTCCTTTAGATGTTGCTATCTTACCATTGATTTGGTAAGAAGCCATATCATTGGAGGTGAAGGGACAGTCGCGGGTCATCGTATAGTCATGAATGGAAATATTGTGAGATATTTTAGCATTTCTCTTAAGGGACTAAGATAATTTGTAAGGAAACATTCGTAGCATCATCGAGGGACTATGATCTTGTATTTTGATTATTTTTGCTAAGATGGCTCACATGCACATCATGACTATTTTTTCTCAAGGCAACAAGTGGAGTTAACCCTAGAGGTTTAAGTGTGCAAGTGTGATTGATTGCATGCATTTCTATCTTTGAGATTAGGGTTTTCTAAGGTTGACTTTTTTATCTTGCCATACACACCCTAATTACTAACATTTATGAAAGCAATAAAATTGCGGAAAATAAATGTTCTACGCTATTACATCATTTGGGGGATGGGGGATACAAATGTACAAATGGGGATTGCAAGCAATTAAACCTAATTATCTATTACAAATCATATTGAATAGCTATGAAGCAAATATATGAAATATGTAAAAAAATAGTGCAAAAGAGAGAAAAAAAACAAAATATTTCGACATCATGTGTTGAAGCATGTGTCAAACATTGCTTATATGCATCAAACATGTCCATCTTTCGGCCCTGTAATTCCAAATTGAACTCAGTATGAGTCGAAGCATGATGTTATGTGTCGAATCACACACTTTTTTCCCTTTTGTTTGGGCCTGTAAAGCAGTATGTGTCGAAGCCTAAGGCTTTGTGTTGAACCATGCTGTAATTTTTTCACTCCAACATTGTTTTATGGTCTGTACATGTTAGTTCTGAACATATAATTAACAAGAAAAGAAAACAAACAAAAGGGGAGCTTTGAAGGTAATGATTATTACATGTTATCTTCAAAGATGAATCATCAATGATTCTTGAAATGAAGGGTTTAAAGTCAAGAAGACTTACCTTGAAGCTGGAATGTGTGTTTCGAACTTGAGTTGCTGCCTTGAATGTTCTAGGGTTCGAAAGAAAAGCACAGAGGTGTTGTGTTTTTTTTTTTGGTTCTGGGTTCCAAAGAAAAGAACAGAGGTGTTGTGTTTTTTTTGGTTATGGGTTTAAGATTGTTTTAAGGCTTCAGCCTTCGTGTTCTCTCCTCTCTCTTTTTTTCTTCTCATTTTTCCTTGCCAAAAGCCCCCCTTGTGTGTTGGTGAAACAACTTATTTATAGAAGAGTCTTGTTGGGGTTTTAGGGGGGAAACAAATAAAGTTTGAACTGTCTGGGTATGTTCTTCCATTGCTTTTTTTATGCAGCTCTTATGTGCTAATTTTGTGAAAATATGGGGCTCAGATAATGCAGGCTTGGACTGGATTAGGAGCAACATAGCAGGACTGTTTTGCAGTAGTTTTGGAGTGTTGTGGCAGCTTGGTGCAGGGTTGTTTCATAGCAATACAACAGACTATTTTTTTACATGTTTTTAGGCTGTTATATTGACAGTACAACAAGCTTGGGCTTGGCAGTACATAAGACTTTTTTCAGCAAGCATCTTGAATCTCTTAAAGATGTCCAATACTTCATCCTTTCGTTTTGATCACATAGATCCACAATCTTCGACCAAACTCATCAACAGACAAAACAATAGTTGTTTCCAACAATTGTATGTTTTCGAATGGACCACATTCATCTTAATGTACCACTTACTTTGTCCTTTATTTTTGATCACGTAGGTCCATAACCTTCGACCAAACTCATCAACAGACAAAACAATATTTGTTTCCACCAATTATGTGTTCTTCGAATGAACCATATTCATCTGAATGTAACGCTTACTTTGTCCTTTTGTTTTGATCATGTAGGTCCACAACCTATGACCAAACTCATGAACAGACAAAACAATATTTTTTTCAACCAATTATGTGTTCTTCGAATGGACCACATTCATCTGAATGTAACACTTACTTCATCCTTTCGTTTTCATAATGTAGGTCCACAACCTTCGACCAAACTCATCAACAGACAAAACGATATTTGTTTCCACCAATTAGGTGTTCTCCGAATGGACCATATTCATCTGAATGTACCACTTTGATTATGCAAGGTGATCTCATTGGCATAGTCGAAATGAAAGAATTTCTGGATTGCTTTCCTACTAAACAAACTTCACAATATTTTTTTCAGGCATCTCAAGACTTGGAATACTAGTAACTATATCTTGAGTAATCAGTTGATTAAGTGGTCAAAAGTTCAAACGTCCAAACTTCAAATGCCACAACCAACTATCCTTGTGGATCAAAGCAAGTTGCTCAAAGAAGCCATTGCCCCGTCGGAGCTTGTGGATCGAAGCAAGGAGGTGGATTGAAGCATGTTGCTCAAAAAAGCCATTTCCCAGTTGAAGCTTGTGGATTGAAGCAGGTTTCTCGAAGAATTCATTTCCCAGTCGAAGCTTGTGGATCGAAGCAAGGAAGTGGATTATAGCAGGTTGCTCGAAGAAGCCATTGCCCAGTCAAAGCTTGTGGATCGAAGCAAGGAGGTGGACCGAAGAAGGTTGCTCGAAGAAGCCATTGCCCAGTAGAAGCTTGGGGATCGAAGCAAGCTTGCTCTTCTTCGACTTGTCAAAAATATGCCAACCACTCCTTTCGATCAATCATGTGGTTCGAACAGCCTGAACCAAATTTTGAATTCGACATGGTTACCTGCAACTGCATAATTCTTTTTTTATTATCTGCTTTTCCCTTTCGACAGTTTCCTCTTCCTTCTTTCTAAGATTCATAAGTTCCATCTTCGACCTGATTCTTGAAAGTCCTATATCATCCATGGAAACTATATGGGGCATTAAAAGTCCAATTGTACTTGTGCAAACTTGGGCTTTTTAAAATCTTTGTGAGAAATGTCTTGAGAAAAGAGAGGGAAAATTTTGGGGTACAACAGTTGCCTCCATTCAATCTTCTTAAACCTAAAGAGTTAGATTGGCGAGTCTGTCATTCGTGACTTGAAGGTGGAAGATGATTGAACACTAGAGTGCCTAGAAATTTTCACTTGATGATGTGTTAGTTGATTGTGTAGGGAATGGGCTTAAATATGTCATTTGGAATGGGCTTATAGATGCCATCCAAAGTAACTATTGATAGGGATTGGAAGAAGTATCAAAATAAATCTTTGGTCGATTTAATCTGAAGGATAAGATGCAGTGGGATGAGTATCAGAATAATATCCATAACCAGATTGTATCATACTCGTATCTGAAAGATGTATTGAATGAGTGTCAGAATGACATCCGTCTCTGGATCTTATCTGAATTGTATTTGAAAAATGTATTGAATGAGTGTGAGAATGACATCCGCATCTGGATCATATCTGAAGTGTATTTGAAAAATGTATTAAATAAGTGTCATAATGATATCTGCATCTGGATCGTATCTGAACTATATTTGAAAAATGTATTCAATGAGTGTCAAAATGACATTCGTCTTTGGATCGTATCTGAATTGTATTTGGAAAATTTATTGAATGAGTGTCAGAATGACATCCGCATCTGGATCGTATCTGAATTGTATTTGAAATATATATTCAATGAGTGTTAGAATGACATCCTTATCTGGATCGTATCTAAATTGTATTTGATAAATGTATTGAATGAGTGTCAGAATAACATATGTCTCTGAATCATATCTGAACTGTATTTGAAAAATGTATTGAATGACTTTTAGAATGACACCCACATCTGTGTCGTATCTAAAGTGTATTTGAATGATATATTGAATGCGTGTCAGAATGACATCTGTATCTGGATCATATCTTGATTGTATTTGAAAGATGTACTGAATGAGTGTCAAAATGACATCCGCATCTGGATCGTATCTGAACTGTATTTGAGAAATATGTTGAATGAGTGTCATAATGACATCCGTATCTGGATCGTATCTAGATTGTATTTGAGAAATGTGTTGAATGTGTTTCAGAATGACATCCGCATCCGAATCGTATCTGAACTATATTTGAAAAATGTATTGAATGAGTGTAGAATGACATTCGTATCTGGATCGTATCTGGATTGTATTCGAAAAATGTATTGAATGAGTGTCAGAAGACATTCGCATCTGGATTGTATCTGAATTGTATTTGAAAAATGTATTGAATGAGTGTCATAATGACATATGCATCTGGATCATATCTGAAATGTATTTGAACGAATCTGGAATAAGTTATAAGAATGTCATTCGTATTTGGATCGTATCTGAACTATTTCTAGAAGAGAATCTAGAATAAGTGTCTGAATGTCATCCTTCTCTGGATCGTACCTGGACTGTTTCTGAAAAATGCATGAGAAGGAACCCGTGTAGGATTGCTTCATGATGAGCCCATGTGAAGCTTTATCTGAAAATGTATGAGAAGGAGCCTGGTTAGGGATGCTTTGGGATGAGTCCATGTTAAACTTCATTTGGAAATGTATGAGAACAAATCAGTGTAAGATTGCTTCGAGATGAGTCCGTGTGAAACTGCATTTGGAAATGTATGGTAAGGAGCCTAGGTAGGGTTGCTTCATGATGAGCCCGTGTGAAGTTGCATCTAGAATTTAGAGAAGGAACCCGTGTAAGATTGCTTCATGATGAGCCCGTGTGAAGCTGCATCTGGAAATTAGAAGGAACCCGCTTTTTTTTGTCGTAGAGATGGTTTCCCTGGCTTGTTTCAGGAATTAATCTCTAACCTATTTGAGAAAGAAAGATAGTTTCCCCGACTTGTTTCGGGAGTTAATCTTCAATCAGTTGTTCACAGATAGTTGTCCTGTCTTGTTTTAGGTACTAATTTGGAACCCGCTTTTTGTTGGTCGTAGAGATAGTTGCCCTAGCTTGATTTAGGAATTAATCTCTGACCTATTTGAGAAAGAAAGATAGTTTCCCCGACTTGTTTCGGGAGTTAATCTTCAATCTGCTCATACTGATAGTTTCTTGTCTTGTTTCAAGTATTAATCTACAATCAGTTGTTCACAGATAATTGTCATGTCTTGTTTCAGGTATTAATCTACAATCGGTTATTCACAAATAGTTGTCCTGTCTTGTTTCAGGTATTAATCCGGAACCCGCTTTTTGTTGGTCGTAGAGATATTTTCCTTATCTTGTTTCAGGAATTAATCTCTGGCCTATTTGAGAAAGAAAGATAGTTTCCCCGACTTGTTTCAGGAGTTAATCTTCAATCTGCTCATGCAGATAGTTGTCCTGTCTTGTTTCAGGTATTAATCTACAATCAATTATTCACAGATATTTGTCCTGTCTTGTTTCAGGTATTAATCAAGAACCAACTTTTTGTTGGTCGTAGAAATAGTTATCCTGGCTTGTTTCAGGAATTAATCTCTGACCTTTTGAGAAATGGTTGTGGTATTTTCCAAAAGAGGATTTTTGTTGATTGACTTTTTCCTGCAAGGAAGAGGGTTAGTTGCATGCAGATGTATGCATGGCTTGATGAAGTTCTCAAAATAAATGAGATTATGCATTTATCATGTATGTAATATGATGTATGAATGTGAAATGTTTGTTGAAATGCATATTTTCTTCGGAAAATAAATCATTGACAAGTGCTGGGGAGCTTTAGGAAGTTAAATCTCGGAATGTTGTTGGGGATGAAGAGTATGCACATCTTCAAACCTTGTTTATAATGTGTCCACTGGGGATTCCAATTTTTTTGTTTGAGATAAAATCCGCTTGGGAAGATTGGCTTTGGCTTGAGAAATATTTGTGGAGAGTGTTGATTTCTACTTGGGGAAAAGAGTTCAGAAGTTTTAGTTGTCTGTTGCTCTAAGGGGGAGTTTTAATTTTGATTGGAGAGAATGGAAGTTAACAACTTGTTGGGGATAAAGAAGTCAATTGTTATATGATCAGCTTCCAGGCTTTGCAGCTACTCACTAGGGATAGTGGAAAACTTTACTAGGGAAGAGGAGTTTTGTTAGTGATTTGAAGAAGTTAAACTATTATCTAGTTGGGTCCAAGTTTTGTAGTAACTCGAACGGTTATCTGGTTGGGTCCACGTTTCAGCAATTTTGATCTTGAGGTTAACATGCATCTGGTTGGGTCCAAGCTTTAGTAAATTTTGGGGATATCAATGACTCTATTGGGGATATCAACGACTCTATCGGGGATTAAAGGGTTTTTCTGTTGATTTGTATTGGTTTGGGTGATTTGTAGTTTGTTGGGGAAATAAACCCATTTGACAAACTGTTGGAGAGGTGTTTTCTTCTGGCAGAACTCCTCAAGGCTTCCTCTTAAGACCAACTCAGCTGGGGAGAGGTTTTCCAGATATTGAAACTCTGGTTGGGGATTGCATGGATCTAAATTTATGGGGATATCCATGAATTTGGCCGTGTGGGGTTTGTACCCTTATCCATGAAGATTATTCTGTAGGGATAACCTTATAGAGATTGCTCTGGTGACTTCATCGGGGATCTCCTTATGAAAGGGAATCTGTGAGGAATCATCAGCGTTCATAATAGTAAGTGTTGTAGCGCTGCCAGACAATGTGTGCTTGGTCATACGTGACCCTTTGCTGGAATTCATGTTCAGTGCCCCAAGTGATTCAGATGCAGACCTGCCCCTGGCTATTCAGGACTTTATGAGAGATTTCTTAGAATTTTGACTTGACTGCCACTGATGATTTGGAAAATAACATGTCATGCCCCCTTGGTTATAGAGAGTTTGTCATTGGAAGTGTTTTTCCATTTGAAGTGAATTTGTTTATTGAGAGAGTTTTTGTTCACTGGATATTCGTCGTGTGAATTTTTCTGTTGTCAAACAATTAGCTATATGCAAACAACGATATTCAAATAATGCAAAGTTTATGTTTCTCTTGATGTTTTGAAAATGCAGTTTTAACAAATAAAAGAGTTTTGTAAGAATATGAATTCAACTCGAGATTTACAGTAAGCCTTACAGGAGTCAGGATACCTTTTTTAACAGTATGCTTTCGAACTAATCCATGCTTCAATTAGGACTTTTAAAGGGTTGTAACATGGCACAGTTCACAGTTTTAAGAAACAAAGGATAAGGCTCAAAGTGTGTTTGTACCCAACCCTCTCTCCGTGATTTTCTCCAGTCCCATACTCAGTTAGTTACGTGTTTTAAATTCCAATTGAGTCTTTGTTGTACCCCAAAATTTTTCCTCCCATATTTCTCAACAAATGGCAAGTGAGGTCCCCAAATTGCTTAAGGAAATTCAAGAGGTGACCAGACAAACTCTCTCCTAAGGCAGTCTACCTCAAATTAGGGTTTCCATTTTCATCAAGATGTGTGAACCACAAAGGACTCAAATTCCCACCTTTGTCCTAATATGTTATCAAGATCATCCATGTCAAGTTTCAAGCCTTGCAGAAGAAGTTTGCTCAGTAAACTGCTCAAGTGCCTGAAAATCAGTTGTGCTAAGTCAAAAGGCAAATGTGGCCCACATACAGTCAAACTCCAAGGTTTTTGGTCAACATCATTATTTTGAAGTATTATTCATCATTTTATCAAGGGTTTATCATGATTCTTCAAGGACTGCTCACAATTCATCAAAACCCAAAAGTTGCTAAATTAGGGTTTTGCAGGAAAAGTCAACTCAACTTTGACCAAGCATAACTTTCTCACGCTTTATCAGAAAGGGCCCATCCAAAGATCATTTTGAAGAAGATGCAATTCCCTACAATTCATCTTCATCTCCCAAGTTCAAAATATGCACTCACAAAAAGATATGAATTTTGACATTATAGGTCCTTTTGAAAAGTCAACAAAAACACCTTTTGGGTCAAAGCTTCATATATGAACATGGAAGATTCAATTGAGATGAGACCAAAAGGGTTGTGTAGAGAACATACTAAGCTTTCAAAAAAGTCCAAGAACACCTCTCTAGGGTCAAAATTGAGAGAGTTATGCATTGGCCAAGTTGACCATTTTTACAAAATTGCCAAAAGTCAAATGTGTTCAAATTTGCATTTTTTGCTAAATGGGCCCAACTTTTTATGCTTGCACTTCAATCATAATGTGGTCCACGACCCAAATGATCACTCACATGTTATTTCCTTCATTATTTATATTATTTTGATTATTTATTTATTAAAAATTGAATTAAATCAAATAATTGGTAAATAATAGCAAAGATTTGTTTTGATTGGATTTTTGGATATTATCATAAGCTCATTATGCTGGCATATCAGAATCAGATCATATAAAGGCTGATTGGCACGAGATTGGCATGATTAGGACAAATTTGGAAGGATGTCATACAAATTGAAAATCAAATCAAATCTCATCAAAGCTTCAAGATTCAATCTGTTTTGCAACCATAATTCATTGAGGGATATATATAATGAACACGAACAAAGAAAAAAAAGAAGGAGAAGGCGTGAAACTATCAGAAGAGAAACTGAAACTTTGGACAAAAAGTGAAAGATCGAAATCCCTCTAAGAGCCATCCTCAAGGAGTTTCGAAGCCAGAAATCAATTCGTTGGCATCTCAGGAAGCATTCCAAATCATTTGCAGGCGTCAAAACATCCAGAATCATTCCCTATCACTCTCGCGGTTTGCAAAACTATTCAAATTCGATTACTTTAATTCTTGCATCTTTAGCATGTTTAAGTTACATATTTGTGTTCATCATCATGTTTGCAATGTTTCTGGATAGTTTGATTTAAGTTACAGTGCAGGAATAAGCTTTTGCCATTGTTAGGGTTTCGTGCTCCAATTTGGGGTTTTGGGTTTCAAGCAAAATTAGGCTTGATAATGGATACCATGATGATCAAAGCTTCAAACCCAGTTGATTCTTGGTCCCCAATTGAATTTATATTGCGTGTGCTTGATTTTTGAATGACACGGGTTTCAACAACAGACATGCGTCTGTAGGTAAAGGTTCAGAGCCTAAAACGACGATTCCAGGGAAGAAGACAACAGCGTGTCACAACCTGACTGGCTGGTTTAAATTCTGGCACATTATTTTGGCCACTAACTTGTTTTCCAATATATTATTTGTTTTTATTATATTAACAAGTTAACATTCAGCGCAGTTGGTCAGAGGAAGGGAGTTAGAAGCTCATGTCCTGGGTTCGATCCCAGGCGTGAGCTTTTGGCATTTTCTCCATTATTTTCACCAGATCCAGCGCATACCCCTTCTGAGGGTCATCATCTTCTGGATCCATCAGCCAGAACCAGATCCAACGCACCTCGCCTTTTGAGGGTCATCATCTTCGGGATCCATCAGCCAGAACCAGATCCAGCGCACCTCACCTTCTGAGGGTCATCATCTTCTGGATCTGTCTCCAGCCAGATCTACTGACAGCAGGTCCATTGGGTTATTTCTACTATTTTTTTCTTTAATTTCTTTTCTTTAATTATTTTGTTTTGTTTATTAATACAAAATTATTTTATTAAATTAACCAATCAAAAATCACAAAAAAAAATTATTTTCTTAATAAAGGTTTTTTTTATTATTAATTAGTTTAATTAATTTAGGGCAACTTTAATTTCTTTCACAATTAAAATTCAATTAGAAAATTAGGTTAATTTTTTATTTAATTTTTTTCTTACTTTCTCAAATAAATGAAAAAAAATACAAAATTTTTAGAATAAATTAATTTATTAGAACTTAGGATTTTCTTTTTTAATCCAATTATTTGATTGTTTTCTCAAATAACAAAACATGACAAAAACATTTATTAATCAATCGCAAATAGGTTTAGTCAAGGGTCAAAACCCTAATCACCTCGCATTTAATTCATCGCGCGCTTATTATTATTTTGCCAATATTTTTGTAACTGTTCATGGTTTGTAATAGTTTAATTTAGGGTTTTATTTTATGTTTAAACTCCCAGGTTTTTGGCTATGTAATTAATCCCCCGCCATGAAGCCTTGTAATAGCGTAGATTTATTTTCTCGCATTTTTAATTCCCGCAAATATTAACTGTCTAGATGTATGCTAATAGGATTGCATGGCAAGAATGCATGACAAATTAATACGGTTAGAAAACCCTAATGTGCAAAGATAAATAACTGAAAACAAATCACTTGCACATATCGCTCTTAGGGTATACTCTCACTTCGGTTGCCTTTGGTAAACGATAATTAAGTATAGGGTGTCTTAGCGGTTGCCCTCCTGTCTGAAAAAGATCAAACGTCCCATTCGAATGTTGCCTCGGAAATGTTGCCTCAGAAATGTTGCCTCAGAAATGTTGCCTCGGAAATGTTTCCTCTAAAGATCTTAAGACTTTAGGTTTATTGCTAAGGTGTCCTAATATTGCTTTAGTGATCGTACGTCCCTTTCGAATTGACCCTTATAAACTCCAACGACGATGCTACCTATTTCTCAATAGTGGGATATCGCTGTCTAAAGGACACGAGAATAGAAACGGTCTTTTTTCGAGTAGGTAGATGCTATTAGGTACTTGCTCAAATTAAAACTTTTCACACTTACACTTTTCAAACAAATTTTCAAAATAACTTCGTCACACCTTTGAGGATTGATACAAGGGTTATCACGAAATCAAACTTTTCAAAAACAAAGCACACACACAAGCAATTAAAAAATGAGAAAGTACATAAGAGCCCATGGAAAACCATGGATATAAAAGGTGCTAACACCTTCCCTTTCTATAATCTACCCCCCGTACTAAGAATATCTCGAAAACGGATTTTTTTCTGTACTTTTTTCCTTTCCGGTTGGATGAAATAAAAGCCGGTGGCGACTCTTGCTTACCCCGACATTTTACAGTCGGTTCTGCCACCGTATCATAGTCTGGAACGACGTCTTGGTGATGGTTCATATAAGTTAAGTTTGTTGGAGATGTCAGTCATTTTTCAACTTTTTTCATGTTGTCGAGGATTTGTAACGACCTCTTTTTTTATCTACTATCCCTAATTTTTTCCTGACTGTTTTTGCCTTGAGATTACAGCCAGCGGGATGCCCCATTTTTTCTTAAGTCTCCTTCATAGGTTTTGACTTAGCGGGCTTTTCTCTCGAGAGATGATGACTGCCTATTTTTTTTGGGAACCATCGCCATCTTTTGATTCAGAAGGTTATTTTCATTGTGAAGTGACAACTTGTGACTGAATGCGCCTTTGAATTAACTAGGAAACTACCCTACCCCAGGTTATGATTAAAGGTTTTGATTTGTGTGAAAAAGAAAACTCCTACTTCTTAGGCTCAAAGGGGTTGATTAGGGATTATCTTCCTTATAACTCCAGTGTTTAGGAATTTGAAACAGCGCCTGTACATCGTCAGTAAGGTCTGTCCAAAAGCATACTGTATGAGATTATGGTATTATTTTCGTCATCCTCCCTCTAAAGGCTTGCAACTTTTAACGAGAGTTGAATATACTGAAAACAAGGGAATAAGAGCACATTTTAAATATAGTGAAAACGAATGGATTAATTCAAGACAAACATATGCAATGCATTAATGAAAGTAACCAAAGTCTGACATAAAGATAAGTGTTTAAAAAAACAAAGAAATTACAATTGAAAATTCAGAATGAACTGGACGCTCAATGATTTGGCATGGGAGCAGTGATCACGTTGGGAGTCTGAGGAGGGTCAAATTCAACCTCCTTGGCGTCAATCATATCTTGAATTTTGTTCTTCAGAGCCCAGCAGCCATTTGTATCATGTCCAGGACTATCGGAATGGTGTGAACACCTTTCATTGAGATGGTAACTAGGAGCAGAAGTATTGGGATTTTGGAAAGGAACCTTTAATGTAATTAGCTCTGCCTTAAACATGTGTTGTAACGCTTGAGCCAGTGACATGTTGATCTTGGTGAATTGTCTTTTAGGAGCTACCTCCTTACACTGATTCCCCTGTTGACGTTGTTGCACAGGTGTAGGATTAGAGATCAGCATAGCTCCCACAGATTGGTTGTGGTTACCTCTAGCATGTCCCTCCTGGCTATATACAACGTTAGACTCTCTATTTCCAATAAAAGGATTCTTCGTTACACTTGAAGATGCATCCCTTTCAATCTTACCGATCTTGATACCAGCTTCTACGTTTTCACCTGTCAATATTAGCTCCGTGAACCCAGCTGAAGAGCTTCCGATCAGATGGTTGAAAAATGGGCCTGACAAAGAACCCAAGAACATATCTACCAGCTCTCTATCAGACAGAGGAGGCTGGACTCTTCCTGCAAGATTTCTCCATTTTTTGGCATAATCTTTGAAGCCCTCACTGGAACCCATAGACATGCTTTGAAGTTGTGTACGGGTTGGAGCAATGTCAACATTGTATTGGTACTGTCCGTAGAAAGCAGCATCCAGATCCTCCCAAATGCGGATGTTGGTTCCCTCTAACTGATAGAAACATTCCAATTGAGTCCCCGATAAACTTTCCTGGAAGAAATGCACCCACAAATTCCTATCAGCGGTGTGAGGTTGGATCTTCCTGACATAAGACCTCACGTGCAGCTTAGGACATGAAACTCCATCATATTTGGCAAATGAGGGAACCTTGAACTTCGGTGGAATGACCACTCTAGAAACCAACCCTAATTTTTCGAAATCCAGACCAGGTACTCTCGGAATTTCCATGGTGTTGAGACAATCCTTAAACTATTTATATTTGTCATCAGCAGGAGGATATTGTTCTTCAGCATAATCAACCTCTTCTTCATTAGACCCTGGACTGTGGTCTTTTTCTTGTGTCTTCTCTTCCTGATTGTCTCCTTCATTTGACAGAGTTGCAAATTCTATAGCTCGCTTTACAGGTCCTCTGAGTCTCCTTCCCATATTCAGGACACCCACTGGTTTCTTGGTGTTTATCTTCTTATGAATGAGAGCCTTCAGGTCCTCTTGTCCCTTAGCCAGAGCCAGGAACATCTACTAGAATTGAGCATTTTGTGCTTTAAGATCCTTAATATTCTGTTCGAGAGCCATCTCTACTTGAAATAAATAGTAAGCAGATGAGAAACTTGTATGGGGAAAACCTGTTATGATGACCTGCATGATATGTGGATGCGATGTTTTCAAGGATCTCGCGGGGTATACTCAAGAAAATGTCAGAAGTTAAACTTTGACTACAATTTTGATTGAAGAACTTCGTATTGTTAAATGTCTTTCTATGAGAATCGAGCTCACCATGTCGAGTGGGTCATAGCCCTTGACTCAAGTTATTGTGCTTTTGTTCTTTGAGAGCATTTGGTTAGAGGAAAATAAATCCTCTTGCCCCTTGATAAACGTCTGGTTCAATATACCTCTGCTCCAAAGACCCTTGAGATCCTTGAAATGGTTATTGAAAATATGGTATGATGTCATGATGTTATGTACAAGTAATCATACACAAGCAAAAGCAAACAAGTCTTTATGTACAAACAATCATATACACACAAAGCAGACAAGTCCTTAGGTTTAGGCTTGCATGGAGTCCAAGGTAAGTACCCTTTTGAAGCTTAGTTGGTTCAACCTGTCCTAGAAAGTAATCGGGTTCTAGGGAATCTCAATATCACTGATCTTTCTTCATCGGGCATTGTTTCAGCGCAAGCCTCTTTATTGGCGACCGAAATATCTCGAAAGTCTCATCTCAAATAGTGTAGCATCGAGTATCAACCAACTTCGGACTGAACCAAAGCCGTTATCTCACTAATTCCTAATGGCCAAGTTGTTCAATTAAAGGTTCTAAGGTAAATTAGTGCTTCATGAAACCACACAGCGGCCCCGTATTCTCCTTGACTAAACTCAAGGGCTACCGGTACCAATAAATGTATCACACTAACGTAGCCATCGCTTCAACCATGTCAGTATACCCCACACAGTCCCCACGATCTATTTCTACTTACCTAATGGTGTTCCCAGATCCGGGTAGAGGATCAAAACAAACCCAAACAAGGATCCATAAATGTAAACAAGCAAGTTAAACAAGGAAAGCATTTTAAAGGTGATCTAGCTCTAAGGTAACCCCACTTTTAAGGTAATCCCCAGTAGAGTCACCAGTTATGTAATACTGTGGGAGAACTGACTTGGTGTTTTGCGTTTAATCGCAAATGTTACGGATAGCAAGAGTCGCCACCGACTTTTCTTTTATCCAATAAAGGAAAGGGTGAAAAGAACAGGAAATATCGTTGAGATATTTTCTTGAGTTCGGGGGGTAGGTTATGGAAAGGGAAGGTGTTAGGACCCTTTTCATCCGTAGTTATCTATGGGCTCTTAGTTGCTTGCTAGATCACTTGAAAATTTGCTTTGTTTGAAAAGATGTTTGTGATGGGTGCAAGTTTGAAAATATTTTGAAAACACCTTTGTTTCGGAAAACTTTGTAATGTTTCTCGTCTCTATAAGAATGTATACAAAGTGTTTGTTTTAAAAATAGTTTAAAGAGATGTTTGTTTTTTGAAGATGTTTGAAAGTGTAAATGTGAAAATGGTTTTCGTTTGTGAGCAAGAAACTACGAGCGTCCTACCTACTCAAAAGGTCCATGTTATTTTCCTCCTCCTTTAGATGTTTCTATGTTATCATTGATTTGGTAAGAAGCCATATCATTGGATGTGAAGGGACAGGCGCGGGTCATCGTATAGTCATGAATGACAATATTTTTATATATTTTAGCATTTCTCTTAAGGGATAAGATCATTTGTAAGGCAACATTCGTAGCGTCATCGAGGGACAATGATCTTGTATTTTGATTATTTTTTGCTAAGATGGCTCACATGCACATCATGACTATTTTTTCTCAGGGAAACAAGTGGAGTTAACCCTAGAGGTATAAGTGTGCAAGGGTGTTTGATTGCATGCATTTTTATCTTTGAGATTAGGGTTTTCTGAGGTTTATTTTTTTATCTTGCCATACATACCATAATTACTAACATTTATGAAAGCAATAAAATTGCGGAAAATAAATGTTCTATGTTATTACATCATTTGGGGGATGGGGGATACCAATGTACAAATGGGGATTACAAGAAATTAAACCTAATTATCTATTACAAACCATACTGAATAACTATGAAGAAAGTATATGAAATATGTAAAAAAATTAACGCAAAAGAGAGAAAAAAACAAATCTTTCGACATCATGTGTTGAAGCATGTGTCGAAGCATGCTTATATGCATCAAACATGTCCTTATTTCGACCCTGTAATTCCAAATCAAACTCAGTATGAGTCGAAGCATGATGTTATATGTCGAACCACACACCCTTTTCCCTTATGTTTGGGCCTTTAAAGCAATATGTGTTGAAGCCTAAGGCTTTGTGTCGAACCATGCTGTAATTTTTTCACTCCAACATTGTTTTATGGTCTGTACAGGTTAGTGCTTAACATATAATTGACAAGAAAAGAAAATAAACAAAAGGGGAGCTTCGAAGGCAATGATTATTACATGTTATCTTCGAAGATGAATCATTAATGATGCTTGAAATGAAGGGTTTAAAGTCACGAAGACTTACCTTGAAGCTGGAATGTGTGTCTCAAACTTGAGTTGTTGCCTTGAATGTTCTTGGGTTCGAAAAGAAAGAACATAGGTGTTGTATTTTTTTAGGTTATGGGTTCGAAAGAAAAGAACCGAGGTGTTGTGTTTTTTTTTGTTCTGGGTTTAAGAGTGTTTTAAGGCTTCAGCCTTCGTGTTCTATCCTCTCTCTTTTTTTTCTTCTCCTTTTTCCTTTCCAAAAGCCCCCCTTGTGTGTTGGTGAAACAACTTATTTATAGAAGAGTCTTGATGGGGTTTTTGGGGGAAAACAAAGAAAATTTGAACTTTTTGGGTATGTTCTTCAATTGCTTTTTTTATGCAGCTCTTATGTGCTAATTCTGTGCAAATATGGGGCTGAGATAATGTAGGCTTGGACTGGATTAGGAGCAGCATAGCAGGACTGTTTTGCAGCAGTTTTGCAGTGTTGTGACAGCTTGGTGCAGGGCTGTATCATAGGACTACAATAGACTGTTTTTTGACATGGTTTTAGGTTGTTATGTGGACAATACAGCAAGCTTGGGCTTGGCAGTACATATGACTTTGTTCAGCAAGCAACTTAAATCTCTTAAATATGTCGAATACTTTGTCCTTTCATTTTGATCACATACATCCACAACCTTCGACCAAACTCGTCAATAGAAAAAACGATATTTGTTTCCACCAATTGTATGTTCTTTGAATGGACCATATTCATCTGAATGTACCACTTACTTCGCCCTTTAATTTTGATCAAGTAGGTCCACAACCTTCAACCAAACTCATCAACAGACAAAACAATATTTGTTTCCACCAATTATGTGTTCTTCGAACGGACCACATTCATCTGAATGTAACACTTACTTCGTCCTTTCATTTTGATCATGTAGGTCCACAACCTTCGACCAAACTCATCAACAAACAAAACAATATTTGTTTCCACCAATTATGTATTCTTCGAATGGACCATATTCATCTGAATGTAACACTTACTTCATTCTTTCGTTTTGATCATGTAGGTCCACAACCTTCGACCAAACTCATCAACAGACAATAAAATATTTACTTCCACCAATTATGTGTTCTTCAAATGGACTACATTTATCTGAATATACCACTTTGAGTATGCAAGATGATCTCATTGGCATAGTCGAAACAAAAGAATTTCTGGATTGCTTTCCTACTAAACAAACTTCACAAAGTTTTTTTCCAGGCATCTCAAGACTTCGAATACCAATAACCATATCTTGAGTAATTAGTTGATTAAGTGGTCAAAAGTTCAAACGTCCAAACTTCAAATGCCACAACCAACTATCCTTGTGGATCGAAGTAAGTAGCTCTAAGAAGCCATTGCTCAGTCGAAGCTTGTGGATCGAAGCATGGAGGTGGATCGAAGCAGGTTTCTCGAAGAAGCTATTTTCCAGTCGAAGCCTGTGGATCAAAGCAAGCAAGTGGATCAAAGCAGGTTGCTTGAAGAAGCCATTTCCCAGTCGAAGCTTGCGGATCGAAGAAAGGAGGTGGGTCGAAGCAAGTTGCTTGAAGAAGCCATTTCCCAGTCGAAGCTTGGGGATCGAAGCAAGCTTGCTCTGCTTCGACTTGTCAAAAATCTGCCAACTACTCCTTTCGATCAGTCATGTGGTTCGAATAGCCTGAACCAGATTTTGAATTCGACATGGTTATCTGCAACTGCGTACCTCTTTTTTTTATTATCTGCTTTTCCCTTTTGACAGTTTCCTCTTCCTTCTTTCGAAGATTCAGAAGTTCCATCTTCGACCTGATGCTTAAAAGTCCAATATGATCCATGGAAACTATATGGGGCATTAAAACTCCAATTGTACTTGTCCAAACTTAGGCTTTTGAAAATCTTTGTGAGAAATGTCTTGAGAAAAGAGAGGGAAAATTTTGGGGTACAACAATGGGGATTGCAAGAATTTAAATCCTAATTATCTATTACAACCATATTGAATGGATAATAATGTACAAGAAATGTAAGTGAATATAATGTACAAGTAATGGAATGAATATAAAGTGTATTTTTTGTGTTAAAGATTTTGACCTAATTGAAAGAAAATAATTAACTAGAATGAGAAAATTAAGGTTAACTTAATAAACAAAGAAAATGATTTAATTAAAGAAAACAAGTTTTTTTTTGGGTTTTGTTTGTGAAATTTTTTTTAATTAAATTAAACTAGATAAAAATTATTTATTCAAAAGAAAAAAACTAAGTTCTAAGTTAATTCTAATTAAATGAAAATAAATTTCCTAAGTCTAATTGCTAATTTAATTAATAAAATAATTGAATTTGTTTAAGAAAATATTTTTGTCTTTTTTAGTTTAGAAAAGGAAATAAAAAATGAAAAAAAAAGTATATTAGGTATATAAATAAATAAATAATTTTTTTTTTGGATTTTTATTAATAAAATAATAATAATAGTAATAATAATAAAGAAAATAGAATAAAGAAAAATAAAATAAAATAAAATAAGTCAGGGGTGTGAAAAAGATTTGAGGTGTTTTTGTAGAAAACAGTTTTTGGTCTGTCCCATTAAAAAAAATTTGTTTAAAAAAAAACAGAAACATGCAAATGGGGTGTGTGTTATAGTGGAAAAGGGGAGTGGGACTGAGTAAAATAAGACAAGCCCATTCAGGGAGGTCCAACGCGCTTGTGTGAGACAAAAAGAGA
The DNA here is from genome assembly GCA_948472305.1 of Vicia faba. NCBI lineage: Eukaryota > Viridiplantae > Streptophyta > Magnoliopsida > Fabales > Fabaceae > Vicia > Vicia faba. Next base: position 1,410,833,935 of record OX451739.1, read on the forward strand.
GAAAATGTTAGAAAAATCAGCAAAATGGCAGCGCTGGGGCTCGAACCCATGCCCTTAACCATAAATGCGCGCTGCCTTACCACTGAGGTGTCTATACATCCGGTGTATAAACCAAAAGCATAAATATATATTACAAATCAAGTCCATGGCCTGAACTTCATCTTCAAGCTCACGCCCAGTCAGACAACCTGTATCTTGCTCATTTCTCAACAAAAATGGAAAATGCAAACATGAAAGTTGAAGCAAATTCTATCACGATTCCAGCAATACAAATCACTAAAACTATAAATTAAAGATGAATGAGAATTTTGTTGTCCCTAATCTGAACCCTAATTTTTCCAGAAATTTCAATCTCAAAATTTCCTAAGCTCAAGCAATATAAATGAAAACTATGGACATAGTTAGCTTCAGGGCAATGATGTCTACATTTTCTCTTTGAAAATTGAAGCCTAACAATGTCTATATGAAGAGTTGAAAGTTCATAAAATTAACTTCAAAACTGGAAATCTTGAAATGAGTTAGAGGACCTTTCAAGGTGTTGTGATGATTGAGTTAGCTTCAGTGAACCTCCAGGAAGCTAATGCAACGATTAGTTTGTGCTGAGGATGGCTGGAATGGTATGGAGAAGTCAAGATGCAATGCCCTGTTTTTGAAAATGGAGGTTGGTGAAGATGAAGTTACAGTTGGATAACAGGTGTTGGGATTGTTTATGTATGATGTTTATAAGCTTTAGGAACAAAAAGGCCAAGAAACGCACGAGTAGATTTGAAGATTGGGTTCAAAACTAAAAAATGACAAGTTTTGAGGTGTTCTTGGTGATTCTCTGTTTTAGGGTGTTTCATGGCTTGAGAATTCGTGTGTTTTCTTGTAAATAGTGTATGTATTTATAAGCAAAAGGTCTTGTGTGCTACAACAAGTCAGAATTTGAATTATTAAGTCGTAACACCTTTACTTGCTTTTGAAGCAACCATGACAAACATCTTCCCAAATCTTGTACCATGCTATTGTAGAGTGGTTGGACTTTAAACAAGATTGCTTATAACTTATAGATATTGTGTGTGCAGAAAGAACAAGTGTAAAGCCCAAGACAAGTTGACTTTGCATAAAGCTTACTTTTTCGAAATGGAAGTGGTGACTTTCTTCCTTAAATGGCAAGGTGTATTGGAAAAAGCTTAAATCATGTGGTCCATAGCTCAAACGTTTCCGTAATCTTATGATTAAGGATAAATACACAAGTTAGAGGGCCTGAAAAGTGGGATTATGCAGCATTGCTTGGAATTGGATCAAATATTCATCATGAAAATGACTTGAAAAACAAGTTTGAAACCCTAACTTCTTGCCTTCGATTCTCCTAGCTCAAGAATAATCTCAATGATTTCTTGGACATTTTGGAAAGATTGTAACATGCTCTACCACCTTTATGTTGTACATTTTTGAAAATTCAATTTTGAACTATATGAAACTTGGCCAAGAAGTTAGGTCAAAAATCTGCCTAACTAGGACAAAATTTCACCAAGTGTTTTTGTTTCATGGACATGTCTTTATGAATTTATAACTTAAAATCCAAGCATTTCTAGAAAAAGTTTTGTCGTAAATTTTTTTAGATCTTATTGATATTTAAACTTTCATGTTGGAAGTTTTCCTTGAATCATCTTGCATCATGGTGAAAAATTGGCACAAAGTTATGAAAAAAAGTAAATTTTCCAACACTTAGAAAAATTCTAAGTCTTGGAAATTTTGACTTTTTAAAATGAAATTTGACTTTTTGATTTATTGATGAACAAATTTCATATTTTGACATGTCTTAATGAAATATGATTTTTGAAACATGATTTTGATCAAAAAGTCAAAGTTTGACTTTTCAGTGTATTAGTTGACTTTTCATCAGTTGACTGATTTTCAACTATCAATCAATTGATCTTTTGAAGTGTTTTGAACCATACCATTAGATTAAATTGATACATTATAATCCTTGATATCATGTCTCAAACCAATAATTCATGTATTTGGTCAACAGTCAAAAATTAAGCTTCTTCAGTCAAAACCCTAATTTTAACCATTTTGCCCTTTTGGTGATATGATCAAATGTCTTGAGGAATTGTCATACAAACTTGATCAATTTCCATATATGAGTTCAAAATGTTGATATGGATAAAAAATTATGAAGTTTGACTGTAAATTGACCATAATTGACTTTTCCTCCAATATAGTTAATTTTAGGCCAACTGATCAATTGATTGAGCAAAAATGTGATCCAAAGCTTGAAACTTGACATGAATAATCTTGGGGGTCCAAAATGATCCATGAAAGTCATATGAATCATTAAAAGTCCAATTGTGCTTATACAAACTCAAACCTTAATTTTGAGTCATCAGTGCTTAAGGAGGTGTCTTGAGCTAATCAAACCTTGTGCAGTCTTGAATCAATGGAGATCTTGTGAGAGAATTATTGAGAAATTGAGAGGGAAATTTTTGGGGTACAACAGCTACCATAGCTCGTTGATAGGTTGCTCCTGAATTCTTCAAACCGAAAGGCATGACCTTATAACAGAAGGTGCCCCACTGTGTAATAAAAGTTGTTTTCTCCATGTCTTCGGGTGCCATTTTGATTTGATTGTATTCGGAGAAGCCATCCATGAAGAAGAAAACTTTGTGTTGAGTCGTGTTGTCATCCAAGACATCGATATGTGGTAACGGGAAATCGTCTTTGAGGCTTGCCCTATTTAAATCCCTGTAGTCTACGGACATACTGACTTTTCCATCTTTCTTCGGCACCGGGACTACATTTGCTACCCATTGGGGATATGACGTCACTTCCAGGAAACCTTTATCAAACTACTTCATTGCCTCAGTTTTGATTTTCTCATACATATATGGCCGCATGCGACAAACCTTTTACTTGACCGGAGGACATCTTTCCTTCATTGGAAGACAATGAACTACGATATCAGTATCAAGCCCCAACATATATTCATATGACCAATTGAACACCTCCACGTAGTCGTGCAACATCTAGACTAATGTTCTCTTGACACTGTCTTCCAAATTGGCGCCAATCTTGACTTCTTTCTTTTCTGCCTCAGTACCCAGGTTTATCACTTCAATTGGCTCTTCATGTGGTTGAATAGCCTTTTCCTCTTGTATCAGAAGTCTGGCGAGTTCCCCAGGTATTTCACAATCTACTTCACCTTCGTCTTCATCTTGATATATTGGATGTTCAAAATCATAGATGGCAAAAGTAGAATCGTTGTCAATGAGATCCAGAGTGGATGTGGATCTGCAAATGTGTGTGTGTGTGCATGTAAGGTCACATGGCTATTTTGAAAATGCAATAAAGTAAAAAAGGAAAAGAGAAAAAAATTTGAATGCAAAATAGTCCAATGTTTTTCATTAAAATGAGAAAATGGCATATGAAAATGATAAACTCTTAACAAATGGGCCATTGTTCCTTGGGCAAGGCATATGGCTTAAAGTCATTGTTTTAATGGAAATTACAAACAAAGTTCTCAAAGTAATAAAAATAGTAAATGGAAATTACTCCTGGCTGAAGGAGATTGGGATGAAGTCCTTGGTCTGCCAGTTCTTGAGTCCTCCACTAGCAGTCGGGTAGATCCAGTAGTCGAAATCATAATCAACAACAAAGTCTTCAAGAGCATTAACCTCATGGTTACTAATGCGGAGACGTGGTTTCCCTGTAAGAGCATGTCGAACCTCCTTTTGAGCTTTGGAAGTGAAGCCCAATCCAAATTTGTCTGACTTGAAAGGGAAATCAGGAAGTTGTCCCCAAATGGTGCAACCTCCTTCTTCAATAACAACACTGACATCTTTGAAAGAAGCCATCCTTGGTGTATCTTTAGCATCTTTGGGAGTGTCAGGAGTGGCCTTGGCAACAACAACCATGAGAGAGACCACTTCAAAGGTTTGACAAGGAGTTTCAATGAACTCGCCATCCCTTTCAACATACTTGAATGTATTCAGATGACTGATCATAAACTCTTCTTCACCATATACGATAACAATTTTCCCCTTTACCAGATATTTCAACTTTTGATGTAGTGTGGAAGTCACAGCACCTGCCCCATGTATCCATGGGCATCCAAGCAGGAAAGAATAAGCATGATGGATAGCCATCACATAGAATTTTGAGTTGAAGACTTGAGACCCAACTTTGATACGGAGATCAACTTCTCCATGGACCATCCTCTTTGATCCGTCAAAATCTCTCACTACAATGTCATTGGGCTTCAGTACCAAACCTTCGCAATCCAACCGATCTAGAGCACCTTTGGGTAAGACATTCAGAGAGGACCCATTATCCACCAATACTTGGGCTAAAGTGGTTCCTTTACATTCAATGGAAACATGCAGAGCTTTGTTGTGGTTTTTCCCGACTAGAGTCAGATCTGCATTTGAAAATCCCAAACCATTATCAGTAGTCAAACTCGCTACACAGTTTTCAAATTAGTCGATCGTAGTTTCTTGAGGGACATACGCATATTTCAAGAATTTTATCAGTGCTTCAGCATGTGCCTCAGAGCATAGCAACAAAGACAACATAGAAATATTCGAGGGTCTTTTCCCCAACTGTTCCACTATCTTACAATCATTTTTCTTATGATTTTTAGAATCTCCTCCATCTTTTGGGTAGATGGGTCCTCAATGGTAATATCTTTTGTGGGCGCCTCCGTCCTGGCAGGCTCAGTCATTGTTTCCTTTCCTCTAGTGTCTGCAACAGGTTTAACAGTAGTAATGCGAAAGACTGTAGTTTTGGTTGTCGGAGGTGAAACCTCTGGAGAGAAGATCCTCCCCGTCCTAGTAACTTTACTTGATCCAAAAATGTTTGTAATGTCAGCAATTTCATCTTCATTAATCCGAGAATCTTGTTTGATACCATGGTAATATACTTCCGCCTCATAATTCTCGGGCATAGCCTTATCAGAAGAGTAGGAAACTGGCCCCAGTGTGATGATAATTAGTAGCGCTATTCTTGGTTCAGCAGAAATCCTAATAGGACCTTTGGAGGTGATCCTAACAGGAGTGTTTGAAATGGTAATGATGGACACGTCTTCAAATTCTTGAGATACACTTTGGTTCAAACTTTTCACAGATGGAGCTTTTTAAAATAGAATCTCATGGCTATCCATCAGGTGTTGGACACCACTCTTAAACCATCCATAACCATTAATTTGTACAGTGAAGTAGCAACAATCCTCAAGCCAGCCAGGGAATACCCCAGCTTGTAATAAATTCTTTTTAACAGTCTTCAAAAGAGTGGTGAAGTCGTTGACGGAGGAAACAAAAGAGGCATATTCAATAGCATTGACACCCTTACCATGATTTGGCATGGGTGCAGTTATCATGTTGGGAGTTGGAAGAGGGTCGAATTCAATTGTCTTGTTATAAATTAGGTCTTGGATTTTGTTCTTTAATTCCCAACAGTTGTTGGTATCATGTCTGGGGTTGTTTGAGTGGTAGGCACATCTTGCATTGTGATTGTATTTTGGTGAGGATGTTTTGGGATTTTATGGAGGATCTCTTAATGAAATGAGCTCGGCTTTCAGTAAATGTTGTAGGGTTTGTAGTAAGGACATCCCAATCTTGGTGTACTGTCTTTCTTAAAACTCCATCCTTTGTTGATTAGCTCGTTGTTGTGGCTGTTGAGTAGGAGTTGGATTGGAGATTTCTGCACTTACTGACTGAGGATGGTCTTTCCTAGCATGACTCCTTGACCCATACACATCATTAGTCTCTTTTTTACCAATAAATGGCTTTTTCGCAGCATTTAAGGTGGAAGCCATGGGTATCTTCTCACTTTTAATCCCGCTTTCAACCCTCTCACCAGTCAGGATCAAATCAGTGAACCCGGATGATGAACTTCCAATTAGTAAGTATAAAAATGGTCCAGTCAATGTTACCATAAACATGTCTACTAACTCTCTATCAGTAAAAGGTGGATGCACCCTGCCAGTCAGGTCTCTACATTTTTTAGCATATTCTTTGAAGCCCTTGTTGGAACCCAAGATCATTCCTTGTAATTGCACCCTAATCGGCGCAAGATCAGCGTTCATTGATATTGGTGGTAAAAGGAAGTGGCCAAATCCTCCCAAGTATGGATGTTAGTCCCTTCCAATTGGTAAAACCACTCCAACTGCGTTCCAGATAGACTTTCTTGAAATAATTGCACCCACAGTTTCTTATCAGCGGTATGTGGTTGAATTTTACGGACGTAGGATCTTAGGTGTAGCTTTGGATATGATACACCATCATACTTGGCAAAAACGGGGATATTGAATTTTTGGGGAATGACTACCCCAGGAACCAAATGCAAGTCCAAGCCAGGCACAACTTGAATTTATACAGCCTTTAGTCTGTCTTCTAGTTGCTTATACTTTTCATCAGCCGGTGGATATTGCTCGTCAAAATAATCCTCGTATTCAGAGATTTGATTGTTTCCACCCCCTGCACGGGTGCTCCTAGCATCTTCATCTTGATTTTCATCCTCTTCGTATGAGTCCTCTTCAACTTGGACTTGTCTGGCGGGCCCTTTAAACCTTTTCCCCATGATGATCACAACTTTCATCTTGTTCTTCTTCTTTGTGACAAGAAGTGTCATCATTTCTTGCAGCCCCTTTGCTAAGTTGAGCAGAGTCTCTTAGAATTGAGAGTGTTGAGTATGCAAGTCCTTGACAGTTTTCTCGAGATCCATCTTATACTGAAATAAACAGTAAAAGGATGAGGAAACCTGTGTCAGAAAACCTGCTTATGATATGATGCATGTTATGTGAAAGCAATGTTTTCAAGGATTTTAAGAAATTTAAATTTGCTAGACAAAGAGAAGACAACAAACATTAATTGCATTAATAAATTCATGGATTACAAATGTCTCTTGCGCTTACAAAGGTAACAAAATAAACTCCTAAAACAAAAAAGAAAGGCTCAAGTTTCCCATGGGCGCATCCTCTTTGGTGCAATGTAAGAATTCAGGCCTTGCTCTTCGTGCAGTTTCCTCGTGAGCTCCAAAACCTTCTTCTCGCTTGCGTAGAGCTGTGCTTCAAATGTATCTCGTTCCTCTTTGAATTGAATCCACGATCTTTGCAATTCCTTGAAGTTGGTAGGCATTTCAGGATAAAGAAGAGTGTAAGGGGTGTCTCCCTCAGCAATGGGCTCCATAATCACAGGTAGGATGGTTGGGTAAGGCATCATGAGACTTTGAGCATGAGTTCGTACCCACTCGAGGTAAGGCTCAAGAGGGATTGAATTTTTATACGCCAAAGTCTTGTCATCCAATTTGTTTATCATTCTCCAAGCTTGTATGAACCTTTGATGATAGCCTTGGACGTTGCCCTCATAGTCGAATACCAGACCTTGGATGAGCGCATCATGGGTACCATCTCTTTGTGCATACCCAAATTTTCGTAATGCAAGAGAAGGGTTATAGGTAATACCTTCCCTAATTCCCATTAGTGGAACATTAGGGAATTCCCCACAACGGTCAATGATGGTAATATCCTCCAAAGATCGGGAACACCAATGAATATCTAAGTATAAGAGCGACATCATCCTTTTAGACTATAATACGGTGGGAGAACTGACTTGGGTGTTTTGCGTTTTATCACAATTGTTGTGGATAGCAAGAGTCGCCACCGACTTTTCTTTTATCCAATAAGGAAGGGGTGAAACAAACAGGAAAGACCTTTGAGATATTTTCTTGAGTTCGGGGGTAGGTTATGAAAAGGGAAGGTATTAGCACCCTTTTCATCTGTAGTTTTCTACGGGCTCTTAGTTGCTTTCTAGATCACTTTTGTAATTTCTTTGTTTGAAATGTGTTTGTGGTGGGTTTTGAAAGTATTTTTGAAAAGCGCCTTCGTTTAGGCAAACTTTGTAACGATTCTCATCTCTACAAAAATGCATACAAAGTGTTGGATTTTTTGAAAATATTTCATGTTTTGAAAGTGTTTGGTTTGTTTGGAAAGATGTTTGTTTTTTGAAGATGGATTGTGAGCAAGCAACTTAGAACGTTCTACCTACTCAAAAGTATTTTGTTCATTTCTTCCTTCCTTTGATATTGATATCTTACCATTGATTGGTAAGAAGCCTTATCTTTGGATGTAATGGGATGGGTGTGGCTCATAATATAGTCATGAATAGCAATGTTGTGAGATATCTTAACATTTCTCTTAAGGGACTAAGATCATTTGTAAGGCAACATTCGAAGCGTCATCAAGGGACTATGATCTTGTATTTTTGATTGTTTTCGCTAAGATGTCTCACATGCATATCATGACCATTTTCTAAAGGAAACAAGTGGAGTTAACCCTAGAGGTGTAAGTGTGCAAGTGTTTATTTTTTCATGCTTGGTTTATCTTGAATTAGGGTTCTCTAAGCATTGATTTTATCTTTCCATACAAACCCTAACTACTAGCATTTATATGAAAACGATAAATTGCGGAAAATAAATGTTCTATGATATTACATCATTTGGGGAAGGGGGACACAAATTTACAAATGGGGATTGCAAGAAATTAAATCTTAATTGTCTATTACAATCATATTGAATTTGAATAAATGTACAAGAATGAATAAATGTACAAGGAAATAAATGTGATGTATAAAGGAAGAGAAAAAATGTTTTTGTCTTTTTTTTAATTACTAAAAATAGTATTTATAATAATATTAATAATAATAATAATAATATTTAAAGAAAAGAATATAAGAAAATAAACTAAAATAAAGAAATAAAGTCAGGGGGTGAAAAAAACAGAATGGGGTGTTTTTTGAGTGAAAACAATTTTTGGTTAAGCCTAGCCCAATATATATTTTTGTAGTCAGAAAACAAAGAAAATAAAAAGAGTTAATGGGTTGCGTAGTTAAAACATGAATGGAGGGGTATGGCTGAGAAAAATAGTCCAAAGCCCAATAATAGAGCCCAAGCGTTACCTGATTCAAAGAAAAACAGAAATGGAAAAAAATGTGAAAATTGCAAAAGGTCTCGCTGGGGCTCGAACCCTGGACATAGTCAGCTTCCTAGACATGATATCTACATCTTTTATTCACAATGTATATAAAAATGATGCTTGAATGAAGAATTCCAAGTTTGAAAAACTTACCTCTTGGAGTGAAACTCGAATGACTTCTACACGACTTCCAGAAATGGTTTGATGATGGATTAAGCTTGCCTGGACCTCCCTGAAGCTATTCCAATTGTTAGAATGTCTTGTAGTTTGCCCAACTGCTCTAGACAAGTAAAACTGAAATGGTGGATTTTGAAAATGGTGGATGAGGAAGGAGGAGTTACATAAGTTGTTTAAGGGTTGGGATAGTTTCTATGTGGTATATGGAAGCTAGGTGAATCAAAATGCCAAAAAATGCACGAAGGGATTTGAGATTTTGTGTGTAAAGTCAGGATGTGCCAAGTTTTGTGCTTGTGTGCGGGTTCTGAGTTTTTGAGAGTTTGGGAGTATTATAAGGCTTGTAATCTCGTGTTCTCTCCTATCTCTTCCTTTTTTGTCCTCCTCTTTTCTGCTTATCAAAGACTTCTGTATATGTATGGAAAAAGGTTAGAGATTGCTTGCATACCAGATTTCTGAGTTCTAGCCTTTTGGCTCTATAAGTTGCTTTTATCAAGGAAAGTGAGAAGACAGGTCCCAAAGTATTGTACAAGCATAATATAAGTTAGTAGCAGCCTTAGACATGTTGCTTTTAGTTTGTAGGGATTGTGTGATCAGAAAGAACAAGTGCAAGGCTCAATACAAATTGACTTTGTATAAAGCTTACTTTTCTAAAATGGAAATGGTGACTTTGTGCCATTAAGGGAAATTAGCTTGGACAATACTTTAAATACTTGGGTAAGAGCTTAATTAATTGTGTAAACAATTAATTATGGAGTGAAACACAAGTTTGAGGCCTGCAAAGCAAGATCATGTAGCATGCCCTATGGATTTGATCATTGTTCTTCAAAATTTTGTCTTCAACTTGATTCCTTCTACAAAGATCTTGAATCTCTATAGAACTTTGATCTTTTTCTTACTCTAGTTTTCGACAAGCATCTTGAGTCTCTTAAAGATGTTGAATACTCCTTCCTTTCGTTTTGATCACATAGATCCACAACTTTCAATCAAACTCATCAACAGACAAAACAATATTTGTTTCCACCAATTGTATGTTCTTCGAATAGACCATATTCATCTCAATGTACCACTTTGATTATGCAAGACGATCTCATTGGCATAGTCAAAACGAAAGAATTTCTGGATTGCTTTCCTACTAAACAAACTTCACCAAGTTTTTTTAGGCATCTCAAGACTTGGAATACCAATAACCATATCTTGAGTAATCAGTTAATTAAGTGGTCGAAAGTTCAAATGTCCAAACTTCAAATGCCATAACTAACTATCTTTGTGGTTGAACAATTTTCAAACATTGAACTTCTGACGAATTGATCATTGTCTTAAATGTCCTGTTTTTTGACAACAGAGATTTTAAGACTAAATTGTTCTTGGTGTCGAACAATCTTAAAACTCCATCTTTCATGATAATTGAGAAAAAAATTTCGACTAGTTGCCCAACACTTGGCAAGTTGCACTTTATTCCAGGTACATATAGCACATCTTTAATCATAAGTTTTCCTCCATTACTCATTTGAAATACTATGTTGCCAGTACCTTCTTCTTGTAATGAACTATTATCAGCAAGTTTTTTGTTAAATTGTAATTCATAGTGTCGAAACTATGTGTGTCGAAGGGTTTAGAGGTGGATCGAAGAAGGTTGCTTGAAGGAAGCCATTGCCTAGTCGAAGCTTGTGGATTGAAGCAAGCATGAATATAGACAACATGTCAGCTATCAATCTGACGAAGAACCCAATAGCACATGGTCGAAGCAAGCACATCGAAATGAGGTTCCATTATCTCCGAGAGCAGGTAGAAGATGGGAAGATGAATTTGGAACATTGTAGAACTGAGAATCAGATTGCAGACATCATGACGAAGGGAGTGCAGGTAGAAGTATTCAGAAGACTAAGAACCATGATGAATATAGATTGTTTAGACACAATGAATTAGGTGGTGTGTTAAATTGTGATTCATAGTGTCGAAACTATGTGTGTCGAAGGGTTTAGAGGTGGATCGAAGCAGGTTGCTCGAAGAAAGTCATTGACCAGTCGTAGCTTGGGGATCGAAGCAAGATTTCTCTTCTTCAACTTGTCAAAACCTGCCAACCACTCCTTTCGATCAGTCATGTGGTTCGAACAGCCTGAACCAGATTTTGAATTCGACATGGTTATGTGCAACTTCACACCTTTTTTATCTACTTTTCCCTTTCAATAGTTTCCTCTTCCTCCTTTCGAGGATTCAGAAGTTCCATCTTCAACCCGATGCTTGAGAGCCCAATATGATCCATGGAAACTATATGGGGCATTAAAAGTCCAATTTTAGTTGTGCAAACTCAAACCCTAGTTTTGTGTCATCAGTGTTTAAGGAGGTATCTTGAGCTGATCAAACCTTGTGCAGTCTTGAATCAATGGAGATCTTATGAGATAGCTCTTGAGAAATTGAGAGGGAAAATTTTGGGGTACAGCAAAGACCATGTAAAGCCTTGTTCATTCTTCAATGTTGATCGAGGTAGGTGAGAAATAAACCACCTAGACAGCAATGGAACACAACATAAAAGAGTCCCTCTCTTCTTCATGGTGCGAGTGTGGAAACAACGTAGGATGTCTCCAAGCAACGTAGGCACAGGGTTACAAGAAATAAAGACCTTGACGGCACTCACATCTATGAGTGAATCTAGATTGGGGAATAGAACTAAACCATAGATTAGAAGGGCCAAGACATCTTTAAATGCTTGAAAATCTATATTTTCCCAAAACAATCGAGCCCTCTCCAACAGAAACTTGGCTAAAAAGCCCTTAATTACACTCCTTGTCTCCAAATTTGCTATAATGTCGGATCTCTTCAAATGCAAGGCTTTGGAAATAACTTTAGGCTTTGGAGTTTCCTCTAAACCGGTGAATGGTATTTAATCAAGCACAGGCACCCCTAGTAGTTGAGAGAATTCTTACAATGTAGGCACTAATTGGTAATCGAGAAAGGTAAAGCAATGATGCATAGGGTTAAAGAATTGAAAGAGCACACGCATCATTTATTCTTGGAAGCTTGAGGTATCCAAGTTGAGAAGTTGACCATATTTCTTGGTGAAGGGGGAATCTTTAGGCACCCTTGATGCTAACTCTTGGAGTTGAGGAGGCACTTTCACAAAGCTGATTCGGACGGTATTCCTGTGAGTAGAAGTCATGTCCTATAAAATAGGAGAAAAAAATTCCTAAATCCTTGAAATGATTAGTGTAAATGCTATGGTATGATGTCATGATGTTATGTACAATAAAGCAAAGCAAACAAGTCCTTAGATTTAGGCGTGCAAGGGGTTTATAGGTAAGTACCCTCTTAAAGTTTAGTTGGTTCAACCTATCCTAGAAAGTAACCAGGTTCTAGGGAATCTCAATATCACTGATCTTTCTTCATCAGGAATTGTTTTAGCATAATAAATCTTTTCTTGCAGCCAAAATATCCTGAAAGTCTGATCTCAATGAGTGTAGCATTGAGTATCAATCAATCTTCAGCTTTGCACCAAAGTTGGCTATCTCACTACTTCCTAATGGCCAAGTTGTTCAACTAAAGGTTCTACAATCAGTTAGTGCTTCATGACACCACACAGCGGCCCTGTATTCTCCTTGATTCAACACAAAGGATACCGGTACCAACAAATGTGTCACACTAAAGTAGCTATTGTCTCAACCATATTGGTTTACACCGTACAGTCTCCAAAATCTAATGCTACTTACCTAATAATGTTCCAAGATCCGGGTAGAGGATCTATACCAAACCCAAAGATAACCCATAATATAAAGCAAACAAGTCAAACAATGAAATCATTTAAAGATGGTCTAGTCTCTAAGGTAACCTTACTTTAAAGTTCTTCCCCAACAGAGTCGCCAGTTCTGTAATATGGTGGGAGAACTGACTTAGGTGTTGTGTTTTATTGAAATTATTGCGGATAGCAAGAGTCGCCACCGACTTTTCTTTTATCCAATAAAGGAAAGGGTGAAAAGAATAGGAAAGACATTTTGAGAATTGTTTTGATTTCGGGGGGTAGGTTATAAAAAGGGAAGGTGTTAGCACCCTTTTCATCTGTAGTTATCTATGGGCTCTTAGTTGCTAGCGAACTTTGAAATACTTTTGTAAATGTGTTTGTTTTGAAAGTATTTTTGAAAAGTGCCTTCGTTTAGGAGAACTTTGTAATAATTCTCGTCTCTATAAGAATGTATACAAAATGTTTACTTTTGAAAATATTTCATGGAAAGTGTTGGTGTATTTGAAAGATGTTTTGAAATGTTTGTGAGCAAGAAACTATGAATGTTCTACCTACTCAAAAAAGTCTTTGTTCTTTTCCTCCTCCTTTAGATAGTGTTGTCTTACTATTAGTTAGTAAGCAACTATATCATTGGATGTGAAGGGACGGGCGTGAGTCGTCGTACAGTAATAGAAGGAAACATTGTAGGATACCTTACAAATTTGTCATAAGGGTATAAGATCATATATCGAAGGCAACATTGAAGGGTCATCGAGGGACAACGATCTTGTATTCGAGGGTCATTGCTAAAGTATCCCACGTTCGAGGGACATGACTGTTTTATTCTAAGGCAACAAGTGTGGGTTCACCCTAGAGGTGCAAGTGTGCAAAGTGTGTTATTTTCATTTAAGTTGTCTTGAATTAGGACTATCTATTGTTGATTCTAAGTCTTGCCATACACACCTTAATTACTAGCAATAATATAGAAAGCGATAAATTGCGGAAATTTAAAGCTCTACGCTATTATATCATTTTAGGGGATGGGGTACAAATTACAAATGGGGATGAAAGCAATTAAAAACCTAATTACTATTACAACCATATTGAATAATATCAAATAAATGTACAAGAATATCAAGATAATGTAAAAGAAAAGAAAGTTGTTTTTTAGGATTTTTTATGAAAGGTTTTAAAGTTAACCTAATTAAACTAAAAGAAAATAATTAATTAATTAAAATTCATAAATTCTAAGAAAATTAAAATAAAACTAAGTCTAAATTAATTTAATTAAGAAAATAAATTTGTTAAGAAAATATTTTTGGTCTTTTGATTAATGGAAATAAGATAAAGAAAAAAAATGATAAATTTTAGTCTAAATATTTAATAAAAAATATATTTATTTGTATTTTTAATAAGAATAAAAATAATTTAAAAAAATAATGGGAGGAAAATAAAATAAAATAATAAAATAATAAAATAAAAATAGCAAGTCAGGGGGTTTGAAAATGATTTAGGGGGTAAACAAGTAAAAACAGTTTGATTTACTAGGCCCGAGTCTTTTTTTGTTTGAAGTCAGAAAAAATAAAACAAAAAATAGAAAAAAAATGTATGGGCCAGCGTTCTATTTAGGAAATAGGGGATGATGATAAGAAAAATGAAGCAGACCCATCAGATGGAGGCCCAAGCATGTTGTGAAATGAAAAAGGAAAAACAAGGAAAAAGTTGAAAAAACAAAAGGTCTCGCTGGGGCTCGAACCTAGGACCTTATAGAGGTATGCCTTACACGCGCGCTTCCTGCCAATGGGGTTGCTGTTTCATCAGGTATAGAAACATGTTGCAATAAATTTAAGATAAACTAAGTTCAGGTTATCAACTTTATCTTCTTCCTCGCGCCAGCCAGAACTTCTGCAACTTATTCATTTCTCATCCATTCTCAAAAGTATGAACATCAAAATTGTTATAAATTTCACCATGATTCCAAATATGTAACTAACTTAAGCAATGGATCAAATATGAGCATGAATTTTAAATAGTACCAAATCTGACCTAATTTTTTCAGAAAGTTCAAGCTTAAAATTCAAACTACTCGGGCAATACAAATGAAAACTAAGGACGTGGTTAGCTTTAAGGCTATGATGCCTACATTTTTTATTCACAAAGGAACCATTAATGATGCTTGTATGAAGAGTTCAAAGTTAATAAAACTTACCTTGAAACTGAAATTCGTGTTTTGATTTAGAGCACCTTTCAAGGTGTTATGATGATCTGGTTAGCTTCAGTGAACCTCCAGGAAGCTAATGCGATGATTAGTTTGGATTGAGGATGGATGAATCGTGCTGGAGAAGTCAATGTGCAACACCCTATTTTTGGTTATGGAGGATGGTGATGGAAGTGTTACAGTTCCAAAACAGGGACATGGATGAACTATATTTGATGTATGGAAGCTTTGAAAATGATTTTGAAGGAAAATGCACGATGGAAATGGAAGATACAAGTTCAAAGGAAGAACTGTATACAAATGGTATTTTTTTAGCAATTTCTGGTTAAAGGGAATTTAGGAGAGTTTCAGGGCTTCTAATTTTGTGTCCTAAGTTTCATAATAGTGTCTCAATTCATAGGAGAAAGTTTGAAGGCTTAGAGAGGTTAGAAACAAAAGTTCACATGTTATGGCCATTTGACTTGTTTTTGAAGCAAGCTTGACAAGCATTGTTCCAAGGCAAGGTACAAGGCTATCTAAAGTGGTTAGGCACTTTAAACACGCTTATCTGATTGTGTAGACGATGGTTGTGCAGAAATAACAAATGCAAAGCTCAATACTAGTTGGTTTTATTATTAAAGTTACTTTACTAGAATGGCAATGTTACTTTGTGCCATTAATGGAAATGTAACTTGGATAAGAGCTAAAATGCTTGGACAATGGCTCTATCAGTTGTGTAATTAATTAATTATGAAGTGAAATACAAGTTAGAGGCCTGCAAAGTGAAGTTATGCAGCATAGGTTTGCGATTTGGTTGAATGTTCATCATCAAAATGACCTAAAAATCAAGAATGAAACCTCAACTTCTTCTCTTTGATTCTCCTTGCTCAAGCATGATCTCTTCATGTTCTTGGACATTTTAGAAATCTTGAAACATTGTCTAAAACCTTAATTTTGATCATTTTCACAAAATCATCTTGGAGCTTGGTGAAAATTGGCCAAAAAGTTATGTCAAAAATCTGCCTAAACTAGGTCAAAATTTCATTGTGTTTAAGAAAAAGTGTGTGACTTCATGGGCTTATAACTCAAAATCTAAGCAGTTTTTGGATATGAGCCCTCTTATGCAAAGTTGTAGATATCATCGAGATATTCAACTTTCATGTTGAAAGTTTCCTTTGAATCATCTAGCATCTTGGTGAAAAATTGGCATGAAGTAGTGGAATTATCATGTACAAAAACACTTTGAAAAATTTTTAAGTCTTCAAAAGTTTGACTTTTCAAATTGACTTTTGACTTTATTGATTTCTTGATGATCAAACTTCAAATTTTTTAATGTATTGATGAATTGTGATCTTTGAAATCAAATCTTGATTAAAAAGTCAAAGTTTGACTTTTTGTGCATCAGTTGACTTTTCATTAGTTGACCAAAAATTCAACTATCAATCCATTGCTTTTGAAAGATAATTTGAGACATGAGATTAGGCCAACATGTTATATTTGAAATCTTTGAGATTATGATTCAAGCCATTGGATCATGTATTAGGTCAAAAAGTCAATGGTCAATCAATTATAATCAAAACCCTAATTTTGACTATTTTGTCCTTTTGGTAAATTGAGTGCTTATCTTGAGGAATTGTGATCAATACTTGATCAAATGATGAATATGACCTTAAAATGTTGATGTTGGCCAAAAATCATGAAGCATGACTGTAAGTTGACCACAATTGACTTTTTACCCAATACAGCTGATTTTCAATCATCTGAGCAATTGTCTGAGCATATTTGTGATACATGACTTGAAACATGGCATGAGTATTCTTAGAGGTCTATAATGATCCATGAAAGTTACTTGAGGCATTAGAAGTCCAGTTTTCCTTGTGAAAATCAAAACCCTAATTTGAGGCATCAGTGTTTAGGAGGTGGTTTGACCTAGTCAACACTTGTGAAAACTTGATCCATGTGAGATCTTGTGAGAAATGTTTTGAGAAAATAGAGGGAAATTTTGGGGTACAACACCAAGGTCAAAAGTTCAAATGGCACGAGATCAATTCAATCAACTTCTTCCAACGGCGAGGGGTGATGTTCGAAGACATATGGGCAATAGCGGAGTCAGAATCCAATGAGTTCACTTCCACATGGCTATACAATTTTTGTTTTCACTTTGTATTCTTTTCATTTTTACGACGACTTCCACTTACTAGGATTTCTGTCTCCCTGTACAAAAATTCCTATTTTTAGGCAAATTATCAATACAAATATACTTTGAAGTGCAAACTTTTTTTCTCCTGTTTTGAGTGCAAAAACGTCCAATGACTAAAATTGAGTGAACATATGCATATGAACATGATTAGCTGTTAAAAAATGTACGCACAAAAACAATAATAAAGCATTTACTTAAGGATTTGGGATATCCCCACAGAGTTACTTCAATAAGACTATCCCCACTGAGTGAATTCATACATTCTCCATTCAGAGTTTTCAATCGACATAATCCCTTGAAATTATCTTCCCCATCCAAGTTTGGACTTCCAAAACTGAAAGATTAAACCGTGAAAAATTCTTCCCCAGTAAGGTCATCGGAATGCCTTCCTCAATAGGGTTTATTTCCCCAACGGACTACAACCTCCCCAGTTTGAGTCTATTCCTCAAACCACTCACTGGTAAAATTCATCTTCTCCAGTAAAGTTGATATTATCCCGAGAAAGTTACTGAACAACCTAGAACCCAACCAGATACCAGTTAACTTCGTCCTCCCTAGACAATCACAAGTATAATCATCTCTTTTATCCTCAGTCAGGGTATATGAGAATTAAATTCTCCAGTAGAGAAAGGGACAACCAAGGCTCCTAAACTATACTCCCCAAGCAGAAATCAACACTCCCTACAGAGTTTCCTCAAA
The DNA here is from genome assembly GCA_948472305.1 of Vicia faba. Classification (NCBI taxonomy): domain Eukaryota; kingdom Viridiplantae; phylum Streptophyta; class Magnoliopsida; order Fabales; family Fabaceae; genus Vicia; species Vicia faba. The sequence continues at coordinate 1,410,851,873 of OX451739.1, forward strand.
CAACAAACAGGAATTCCCAACGGAAGCACTCTAGGCAAGGTTGAAGATACACATACTCTTCGTCTCCAGCAGTAACCAGGGATTTATTTTCCCAGACAAATATACATTTTAAACATTCTTGCATCATGAGATATGCATACTAAAAATATAGCACAATCTCATTTATTTTGAGAACATCATTATGCAATGCATGGATCTTCATGAAACTAATTCTTTACCTATTTCAGGAAAGATCAATCAAAAGGCATACAAATTATCTGCTGGATAAGATTAAGTTCTGATACCTCCTTCAATAGACCTTTCTCTGGCTCAGATTAAGTTCTGACACTTCATTCGATTAAAGACATCAAGATTATCTGATGGCTCAGATTAAGTTCTGATACCTCCTTCAGTAGACCTTTTTCTGGCTCAGATTAAATTCTGATACTTCATTCGGTTAAAGACATCAACATTATCTGCTAGCTCGTATTAAGTTCTGATACCTCCTTCAGTAGAATGTTCTTCGGCTTAGATTAAGTTCTGATACTTCATTCGGTTAAAGACATCAAGATTATTTGTTGGCTCAGATTAAGTTCGGATACTTCCTTTAGTAGACCTTTCTCTTGCTCAGATTAAGTTCTGATACTTTATTCAGTTAAAGACATGAAGATTATCTGTTGGCTTAGATTAAGTTTTGATACCTCCTTCAGTAGACTTTCTCCGACTAAGATTAAGTTTTGATACTTCATTCTGTTAAAGACATCAACATTATCTGTTGGCTCAAATTAAGTTCTGATACCTCCTTCAGTAGACCTTTGTTCGGCTCGAATTAAGTTCTGATACTTCATTCGTTTAAAGACCTCAAGATTATCTGCTGGCTCAAATTAAGTTTTGATACCTCCTTCAGTAGACCTTTCTCCGGCTCAGATTAAGTCTTGATACTTCATTCGTTTAAAGACATCAAGATTATCTGCTAGCTCAGATTAAGTTCTGATATTTCCTTCAGTGGACCTATCTCCCGGCTCAGATTAAGTTCTGATACTTCATTCGGTTAAAGACATCAAGATTATCTGCTGGCTCAAATTAAGTTCTGATACCTCATTCAGTAGACCTTTCTCTGGCTCAGATAAAGTTTTGACACTTCATTCGGTTAAATACATCAAGATTATCTGTTGGCTCAGATTACGTTTTGATACCTCCTTTAGTAGACCTGTCTCCGGCTCAGATCATGTTCTGATACTTCATTCAACTAAAGACAAAAACACTTCTCTGGTTCATTGTTAAATCAACCCAAGATTTATTCTGACACTTCTCCCAGTTAAAGTCAAGCAATTATCTTTGGATGGCATCTACAAGCCCATCTCCGACAAATCTTTATTACCTCCCCAAATGGAATCTTTAAGCCCAATCCCAATACAATCAACCAACAGATTGCTTCATGCATCAGCGAGTACAAATTCCTGGGCACTTTAATGTTCAATCGTCTTCCCACTTCAAGTCACGAATGGCGGACCTATCAATCTAACTTTTCAGTTTTAAGAAGATTGAACAGGGCCAGTTGTTGTACCCTAAAATTTGTCCTCCCTTTTCTCAAGACATTTCTCATAAAGATCTTCAAAGGCTCAAGTTTGCACAGGTGTTGACTAGGTCAAACCACCTCCTAAACATTGATTAGGGTTTTAATTTTAACATGGACAATTGGACTTATAATGCCTCAAATGACCTTCATGGGTCATTATAGGTCTCCAAGAGTGCTCATGCCAAGTTTGCTCAGATGACTAAAAATCAACTGTATTGGGTAAAAAGTCAACTATGGTCAACCTACAGTCAAACTTCATGATTTTTGGCCAACGTCAACATTTTAAAGTCCTATTCATCATTTGATCAAATATTGATCACAATCCCCCAAGAAAAGCACTCAATTTACCAAGATGGATAAATGGTCAAAATTAGTGTTTTGGCTGTAATTGACTGATCACTGAATTTTGACCTAATACATGATCCAATGGATTAAAGCACAATATCAAGGATTTAAAAAACAACATTTTGACCTAATCTCATGGCTCAAATCATCTTTTAAAATCAATGTATTGATAGTTAAATTTTGGTTCAATTGATGAAAAGTCAACTGATGCACAAAAAAGTCAAACTTTGACTTTTTGATCAAGAGTTGATTTCAAAGATCACAATTAATCAAAACATTCAAAATTATGAATCTTGATTATCAAGAAATCACAAAACTCAAAAGTCAATTTGAAAAGTCAAATTTTGCAAGACTTAGAAATTTTTCTAAGTGTTTTTGTACATGATAATTTCACTACTTCATGCCAATTTTTCACCAAGATGCAAGATAATTCAAAGAAAACTCCCAACATGAAAGTTGTAGATCTTGATGATATCTACAACTTTTATTTAATGATAAATTCCTATAGGTACTTGGATTTTGAGTTATAAATTCATGAAGTCATGTACTTTTTCTAAAACACTTGGTGAAAATTTGGATCAATTTGGTCAGGATTTTGCCCTAAATTCTTGGCCAATTTTCACCTAGGTCCAATTTGATTTAGTAAAAATGAAAAACATGAAAGTTGTATAGGATATTTTAAGCTTTCCAAAATATCCAAGAACATGAAGAGATCATTTTTGAGCTAAGAGGATCGAAGAGAAGAAGTTGGCCATCCATTCTTGAATTACAAGGCATTTTTGTGATGAACACTTGACCAAATCTCTAACCATGCTGCATAAATCTTGTTTTGCAGGATTCTAACTTGCTATTAACTCCTTAATTAATTGTTTACACAACTTATGAAGCCATTATCCAAGTGATTTAGCCATTATCCAAGACAAATTTCCACTTTTGGCACAAAGTAACCATTCCATTCTTGTAAAGCAAGCTTTATACACAAAGTCAACTTGTCTTGATCTTCTAACTTGTTCCTTATGCACACACTAAACCTATAAGATCAGAAAAGGCATGTTTAAAGTGCTCAACCACTCTACAAGCCTTGTACTATACATTGGAACAATGTTTGTCAAGGTTACTTCAGAAACAAGTCAAAATCCCTAAACATGTGATCTTGTACTTCTGATCACCTCAATCTCTCAAACCTTTTCCTATAAATTAAGGCATTTTTTACAAGCCTAGGACACGAATTCACAACCCCTAAAACTACCCCAAACACTCACAAACCAGAAATTGCACAAAAACTCCATTTTTACCACAGTTTTGACCTTGAACATCCACCTCTCATTTCCCTCTTGTGTTTTCCATTTATATCCATCACCAAGCTTCTAACACACATATAGAGGCAATCCAAATACCTGCAACACAACGGTAACACCATTTTCCTTATTTTCCATTTTCAAGAACAATTGCTTGTAGGTTGACTTCTCTGGAATATTTCAGACACTCTCAGCTCACAGTAACCACTGGAATAGCTTTCTGGAAGTTCAAGGAAGCTAACTAGATCATTGCAGCATCTTGAAGCAAGCTCAAACTTGTCGTACCCCAAATTTGCCCTATCTCTTTATTTTTTATCTAGATTTGAATTGTGCATTCCATTTGCATCATTTTATTAGTCAGTCATTTGCATATCCCGCATTTCATGGAATCAGGCGTTTTGGTTTGAAGTTTTAGGGCTACGCCCTCTTTATGTCTGATCTTCTTTTGAGGTTTTCCTATCAGGTAAAGGGAATTCTTCTGGTTCTCGATTAATGGATCGTGGAATGAATTGTGTCGTCATGTTGCAAGGTTGGATCTCGCTCAAATTTATCAGAGCCTGATTTAGGGTTTATTTCCCTATGGGTGCTGATCAAGATTCTAGGGTTTCAGGTCTTTGGTTTCCGTGAAGATGTTTCTTTCGCCTGCCTCGAGGATGGCTTAAAGCTCCGTGCATTAGGTCAAGAATTTCACCTCCTCTCATTTCAAGTTTCTTCTTGAAGTCTCTAAGCCATTGAGTCGAGAATTTGAAGTTTGAATTGACAAATGTGGAGTTAGAGCACTTTAGGAAATAAGGTTAAAGGTTCATGATAATCAAGATACGTTTCGGTTGTTTAAGTTGCAAGTTACTTGCGAGGTGAGTGTCAAAATTAAAGTTTTGTTTAAGAAATGTAAGTTTGGTTCAAGCGTGGTATGAAGATCAAGGTTTAAGCAACCGTTGTTTTGGGTTCGAATTAACCAGAGGGAATGAAATTCTCAAGCATTTATTTTGTTTGAAAGTTTGATTGGATTTTGAAAGATAAGGCGCGTGATTGTTTGGAATACAAGTTATAACAATTGCTCACGATTTCTTGAAGTTTAAGTTACAAAGTCAAAATGCGCATTCAAATCATTCAAGTGGAAATGGCTACTTTCAATCAAGATTCAAGAGTTATTTGATTTCCATACAACAAAGTTCATCATTCACAAGATTCGTTCAAATTTTGTATTCAAGTTACATTCTTTTGGGCAAATTGCAAAGGAGACACAAATGTGAAATGCGAGTTACAAATATGTTTGTTTGCAAAAAAAAGGAAATAAATGTTTCTTATTCAAGCCTCTTTGCTCCATCTTCAAGTTATTCATCCTCACTCCTCGCCATGGTATTTTTATCATTCAACATCGCTTGCCATCCAACTCTCGTGTTCATGAAACAAGACAAAGAAAAAGAATAAAAGTTAGCAAATCAAACATATGAAAAGAAATTCCAAACAAGAAAACTCATCATTAGGATTTGCATTCGGGATCAGAACTAAAAGGGATTTATTTCTAATCATGGGCCATTTTCTCCCAATTGCAAAGCACAAAAAAAAGGGTTGGTCTCTTTGGTTCACAAAAAGGAGAAAGAAAATTGCAAGCATTTTTTTGTTGCTAAAGCTAAATAGTCAATCTTCCATAAGAAGCTAGCTAAACAGGCAACAAAACATGCAGCAAAACAAGCAAGAAAACAACAATGATAGCAACTGCCAAGCACGCTGTAGCAAGTCACGAAGTAACAGCGCAAACAGCACAAACATAACAGCGCAAACAGCAAGCCAAATTAGCAGCAGAACTGCTAAGCCAGCAAGCAAGACTTACAGCAAAGCTGCAAGGCAAAGGGAAGCAACTCAACAACAAATCAGCAAATACAAGATAACATCATTTCGCAAAATAATGCAAGTTAGTTACCACATGCCCAAAACCCTGCAAATTCATTTCCCTAAAATGCAAATCCTTCAGAATTAATTTTCAAAAAAAGCAATAGCTTTTTATCATAGAAAGATGAAAGAGGAAAAGATAAAACCTGCATCATACAAAAACCAAAACAGTCCCAAAACCTACACATTGATGCCCACTCTACTGCTATCCTGCATCCTAAAAAAAAACTAGTCCATCAGTTTGCATCAATTGCTGTCCAAAACAGTCCACATGGTGTCAAAAATCTTCCCTACAAAAGCCATGCCAAACCTGCATCCTCCAAGGCCATAAACCAGCTGCATAAACCTACAAAATTATGTACACATCAGTCCAAAACAACTTGTTACTTCTATGCTACATAAATCTTCCCTAAGACAGTCCCATGCTTCCCAAAACCATTTAAGATACCCTACTTTACTGTCAAATCTGGTCAAGACAAACATGCCAAGTGTGTCAACCCAATGTATGCACCGAAATAGCAAAAATTGAACCTGTAACCATGACTGCAAACCTGTATCATGTAAAACTCATCATTTCACTAAAACAGAAAGGACATATAACTTTTATTCAAAAAGTCCAAAGTCATGATACTCTAATATGTTCAAAATTTCTCTAATTTCCCTCCCAATTTCCAGTTCTATTTCACTATAAAAAGGGGCCATTGTTTCATTGAAAGGAGATGACACAACCAGCAAGTTTGAAAGAGAGATTTTTCACAAAACCACACAATATTATCCTTGCAGTATGCAAAAACACAGAACACAAAAGAAACGGGGGTAAAAGAAAAAGATAGCAGGAAAAACACAAGGCAAAATCATTAATCTTCCCTGCAAGCTTGGCTCTACAACATCAAATGTATCCCACATTTGCATTCTTTTCCTTGAGTAAACCCTAAACCAAACACAAAAATTGACCAACAACCTTACTGCACCCAGAAATCCATCAATCTTCCATCTTCGTACGTCCTTCCACTCACCAGCGATTTAGTTAACTGCAATACGCAAGATTTGCAAACAAAACAGCATTACAAGGAGTCAACACAAGGACTCAACAACAAGTTCACAAAACAGTGCTTAGCAGTTGCAGAAGAACTAAAAGAAGAATAATCCAAAGAAAGGCACGGAAGATAAATAAGGAGTCGTATCATCTCACCTCTGGTTTTTTTGAAGCTCGCCATCGTCTCTTTCGAGCAACCAATCCAGGTCCTTTTTTTTTCCTTCTAATTCATCACTTTTTTTACCGTAGCATAGCGTCGAATTGTAGCATTTTGTTTAGATTTAGAGAAAGATCAAATCGTAAGTCAGGAAGGTGAGAGAAGAAGTGAACAGATAGATAACTCAGATAACTCAGATAAAGAGAAGATGCGAAAATGATGAAGATGGAGTGGAGTCTTGAACGCATCATGCAATCGGTGTATGGGGGAGTGAGATAGTTGATTCGCGGTGACGAGGAACGAAGGAGAGATCAAGGAAGTAAGCTTGGCACTGCGGAATAGAAGAAGAAGAAGGAAAGCTGAGATTTTGAGAAAGGGAAGATGAGGCGCACATTTGGGTTTTAGGGTTAACATAACCCATTTCTTTTGTTTTCTTTTAGAGAAAGGTTGGGTCCGGGTCTAGGCCGGCCTGATCTATCCAGACCCAATCTTGTTTTTTGTCTTAGTAGTTTTGTTTGGATTTGAGGACAAAACAGAAAAACTAGCTGAGTTGGTCAACGTGGGTATGGGGAAACCAGTGGTCGTGGGTTTAACACCCGTGAGGACCAATTTTTTCTTTTTCTTAATTCTTTTATTCATATTGTCTATTTATTTATTTTTGTTTCTATTGTTATTTAATTTAATTGGATATTGAAATATATTAGAATTTGGTTTTATGTTCTCTTTAGACTTTATTATTTATTTAAGTAAATAACATAAGTATATTTAGAATTAGATTTTAATTTTCTTTTAATTTTTCTTTCTTTACTAAAAAATCACAAAAAGAATAATGTAGAATGTCTTAAAGTTAGGTTATAATTTACTTTAGAATTCGTTATTTGTTAAGTTTATTATAAAACCACAAAAATGTATTTAAAATTTTTTATTCGTTTTCTCGCTCAAATCATGATAATATAGATTCCCTTAGGTAGCTCCATGAGGCGATTAAACCCCGTTTCGATCGCCTTATGTCGAAATAGACTTTAGGATCGAGCTTTGTATATGACAAACAATTAGGTTTCTTAGTCTCCCTCTTAATCCTTCCCTTTTGTAATTAAAACTTCTCATTCACAAATCAAAAATTCAAAACATTTAATCATTACTTGAATTCGTTTAAAACCCGTAAAACACTAAACAAATCAAAACTCGCCCCCAAGGGCATGTTATCTCCGTTCTACCGCGATATCGGCCGTGCCTATTGCTAGAATGTGTGCGTTAATGTCGCCCACTAAAAAACACAAACAAACCAACCATTTTCTAGAGGAACTACAGTTTTTTGATTCCTTCATTGGATACATAGGCAAAGGGTCGCGAAACCCTCACGAACGCAATAATCGAAAACCTTTCATTTTCCCCTTAAGCAAGCATAGTTGTAGATAAACACACCCTTTAAGACAAACAAATAAAATGGATCCCGTTGAGTACAACGGATGTGAGGGGTGCTAATACCTTCCCCTCGCATAACTGACTCCCTTACCCTTTCTCTTGGTCACAAGATCATCTTATCCATTCCCTTGTGGTTTTATCGATATTTCCCCTTCCTTCGGGATATATAAAGTTCGGTGGCGGCTCTGTGTTTTCTGTCGGTAGCTTCAGCTAGCGACTATGCTGGGGACCTTTAGCGAGTCTCTCCTAATTTTGTTTATTTGTCTTTTTGGGTGTTTATTTATTTGCTTTATCTTGCTTTACTGTTTTATCTCTTTATTTATTTTATTCTTTTATATATATTGCATATATTGTTTCTACTCATATATTATGGATACATTGTGATGTTGGGTTTCGTGATTACTTTTGATAAGTCCTATACCCGGACTTGGGCTACACATAGGATTAGGACGGGCGGTATAGTCATGTTAACTTTGAGGGAGTAATCCCGAAGAAGGAGGCATGAAAATCCCCCACTCAGTGGAGGTCCCCTTGAAAGTAGTGATGTTTACCGAGTAATCGGGAAGACGTCATTGCTTTCGACCTGGGAACTTGAGAAGCTGAGAGCCGTAGAACCATTAACCCATCTTGGCCTTTTAGGTGCAATGCGGATACTGTAACAGAGTAATCCGGAAGTAGTTGTCACGCGATATTACGCTCGGACGAGTTTTTCCTGCGAATATTACTGATTACCAAGTAATTGGGACGTCGGTAATATCCAAAGGAAGAGCGTAGAATTCGAGAACTCTTTAGAACCTTGTTCGGCAGGTGATAAACCCCTAGTACATACCTCGTGGTTGGTTACTCTGACTCCATGCCTGTGACGTCGAACTTTTGATCCTGCTACTTTCAGCCTATGAAACGGACTACGCAATGGTTATCCAGAATATGTGGAGCTGAGACTTCATGCCATAGCATACCATGACATCACATCATCATGTATATATATATATCTCATATCTAGAGAAATCCAAAGACAAGTCTTGTTGACCTAACTTTTCGAAAAGGAAATTTTAAAAGATAGACGAGTCTTTGGGTCTCATTAGAAATGAAGATAAAGCATTCATCCATACTACCATGCATTCATTTTTTTCACAACAAAAACTCATTGGGGTCCCCTTTCTCAGAATCCAGTAAACAGCAAAGACGACTTATCCACATCCTTACCGCACCAGAGGCAACCAGCAAAGGCTAATGGATCTTTTCGAAGAAAATCAGAATGCACTCCATCAAGATATGGACACTATGGGTACCCGCATGGATCAACTCATTGAAACTCTGCATGCCGTGATTAAGGGTCAACAAGAACTACACCAGAGTGTTGCCAAGCTTACTACTGCTACTCCTTCCACTTATGTTAATGGGAGAAATGACAATGCTAATGTTGAGACTCCTACCGGTGCTCCCAGGAATGATGTCGATGATCATCATGATGTTATTGATCTCGATGAACCCCAAGGGAATCTTGCTGCTGGGGTTGCCGAAACTGCGAAAATGTATCACGCTCTCGAAGAGCGACTTAGGGCCATGGAAGGTATCAAGGCTTCCGGATTCAACACTGCTGCAATTTGCCTCGTGCCTAGGGTAGTCATTCCTCCCAAGTTCAAAGTTCCAGAGTTTGACAAATACAAAGGCACTTCTTGCCCAGAGACACATCTTCGTTCCTATTGTCGCAAGATGGCGGCTTATGCTGGAAATGAACCTTTGCTCATGCATTTCTTTCAGGACAGTTTGACTGGAGCATCATTAGATTGGTATATGCAATTGGAAAGATCTCATGTCAGCACCTAGGGAGAGCTTGCTGATGCTTTTTTGAAACACTACCATTACAATACTGTTATGGCTCCAAGTTGTACTCAGCTCCAGGGGATGGTGCAAAAGTCTGAAGAGTCTTTCAAGGAATACGCTCAGAGGTGGCGTGAACTAGCTGCAAGGGTCCAACATCCTCTCTTGGATCGCGAGTTGATTGATCTGTTTATGGGTACTCTACGAGGCCCTTATCTTCAGCATATGCTCAGTAGCACTTCTACTTCATTTTCAGATATGGTCATCATCGGTGAACGTGTTGAGACGTGTATTAAGCCTGGAACGATTCAAGGTGTTCCTAATAATGCTAACAACAATGCAGGCATTAATAGGAAACCATTTTCCGGTTTTGTCAAGAAGAAAGAGGGCGAGACCAGTTCCATCACTGTCAACCAAGGAAGAGCTCCCACATTTCCTCAAGTCCGATTCCCTTATTTTCCTACAGTTGCTGTTGTTCCCAATCAGTTTGTTCCGCAAGTATACGCTGCTACAACTCCAGCACCTTGGATGGCCCAACAACGACCTTTCTCTCCGCAACCGCATTATGTTCCGCAACAACAGTTTGCACCTCCTACAACTTATAAACAACTGAATCAACATCTCCAAGGCCCAAGAGCTCCTCAAAGACAGAGAGCCCCTGAAAGAAGGTTCGATCTCATTCCCATGTCCTATGCTCAGCGTCTCCCACAGTTACTTGCTAGCCAAATGGTTCAATTACGTGAACTCGGTCCACCGCCAAATCCTCTCCCTAGGGGATATGATACAAATGCTCATTTCGAATTCCATTCTAGTGCCCCAGGCCATACCATTGAAAATTGCAGGGCTTTCAAGTGCAAATTTCAAGATATCATCAATGCGAAAGCCATCAACTTCAACCCTGTTGGTCCGAATATCCAAAATAATCCCATGCCTCCTTATCAAGGGGGAACAGTCCATGCTATTGAAGAAGTTAATGAACGGGTTTTGGTATCAAAGTTTGATGAAATTAAGATATCTTTGGAAACTGTCAAAGAACATTTGTTGAAGCATGGAGTGCTACAAGAACTCCATGACTTCTTCTTAACATGTTCTTCCAAACCACAAGAGTGTGCTGAGTTGAGGACGGCCATCCAACAGTTCATCAATGAAGGTATCTTACAGATAGAGAAAGTATTCTGAGAAGAAGAAATTGATGTTATGGAAATCCCCTACTATCCGAGAAGCTTTTTAGCCGCCCCTGGTGTTCCGTTAACAATTCAGGTTCCTATTACCCCCATAAAGATTCAAGCTCCTATTCCTCCTACAAGCAACGACTCGAAGGCAGTTCCATGGGAATACAATGTAGTCTATATTCATGGAAAGAGGCACGAGTGCCCTCCGGTAGGTGACAAGAATGTTACCAACATTGCGGGAACAAGCAACATGACCCGCAGTGGTCGGATCTTTTCTCCTCCACCACCACCTCCTAAGGAAAGTAACAGTGAATCTCTAGCTAAGGCCAGGGGAAAGCAAGCGATGGATAATCAACCCGGACTTTCTGAAGGACAAGAAACGGAGTAACTTTTGAGAATTCTCAAGCGGAGTGATTACAAAGTAGTGGACCATCTCAACCAGACACCATCCAAGATTTCCATATTATCTCTCCTTTTGTGTTCAGAGGCCCACCGTAACGCCTTATTGAAGACCTTATGTTCTGCTCATGTTACCCAAGACATCTATGTGGCCCAGTTTGAAGGAATAGTCACCAATTTTGCTGTGGGAAATTGTTTGGGCTTCTGTGATGATGAACTCCCAGTTGAAGGCAGAGCCCACAATAAAGCGCTGCATGTTTCTATGAAGTGTTTGGACACTATTTTATCTCGAGTTTTGGTGGATACAGGTTCTTCACTCAATGTGATGCCTAAGGTTACCTTGTTTAAGCTGAATATGGATGGAGTAATGATGAGGCCCTCCACTCTAAATGTTCGAGCGTTTGATGGTTCGAGAAGATCGATGGATGGAGAAGTGGATCTGCCTGTCAAGATTGGTCCCCACACTTTCTATTTGTCATTCTATGTTATGGACATTCCTCCATCCTATACTTGTCTTTTGGGTCGTCCATGGATTCATGTAGCTGGAGCTGTGACATCCACTCTTCATCAACGCCTGAAGTTCATTGTGAATGACCAAGTTGTCGTCGTTTGCAGGGAAGAAGGCATGGTGATTAATAATCTGACTACCTACCGGTACGTGGAAGTGGAAAGCGAGGTACAAAAGTTGCCCTTTCAAGCTCTGGAGATTGTTACTGTTGACAAAGTCCCCGTTGTGGAATGTAAGAAGTCTGAGATACCCCTGGCCTCTTTGAAGGATGTCAAAGCCCTCATAGAAGCTAGACCTCCCCGTGACAGTTGGGGCAAATTGATTGAAGTTCCAGAGAAGAAAGATCATTTTGGCCTTGGGTATCAGCCGTCATCCACCGTGCAAGCTGGTTGGGCTCCTCTCAAAGGACAGCAGGTTCCCCCAATTTCTGAATTGTTTGTCAGTGCTAGTGTAAGCAAAGAAGGACAAGTACTCTCCACAGATGCTGAAGGTGACGATGAAGATATTTCGAGATTTATCTATCAAGTTGCGCCGGACCAGGATCTCAGCAATTGGACTGCCGTGGACATCCCTGAAGTTGTTTTCCTTGATGTGTAATTTTTTGTTTCCATTTTAAGTCATATGTCCTACCTAAGGCATACTGACAGCTTGTAGAAGGGGCCCCTTATGTTTCAATCTTCGTTTAACATTGAATGAAAAATCGCACTTTCGCATACAATTTTGTTCTCTGTCTTTTCTTTTACTTTTACTTTTTCAAAATAAAAATGGCAATACTTTTCTTTTCTTACTCTAAATTTTCTTTTGCACTTTCGAAAAATAAAACATAAAATCATCGATCATGCAAATCCGTCTCGGAATCCGTTGGAAATGATAATGCTATGGCTCCTTATATCCTTGAGAATTCAGTTGATCATGCTAATGAAGATAGTGAGGAAGATTGTGAAGTCCTTGAAGAACTAGCCAGACTCTTGAGACAGGAAGAGAAGGTCATCCATCCGTATCAAGAAGAAACGGAAGTCGTCAATCTCGGTACTGAAGAGGTAAAAAGAGAAGTCAAGATAGGGGCCGCCTTGCAAAGTGAAGAAAAGAAGGGGTTGATTGTATTGCTTCAAGAGTATGCTGACATCTTCGCTTGGTCGTATGAAGACATGCCCGGCTTAGACACTGATATAGTAATGCACAGATTGCCACTCAAGCCAGAATGTCCTCCTGTAAAGCAAAAATCCAGAAGGACCAGACCCGACATGGCCTTGAAGATCAAAGAAGAGCTTTAGAAACAGATCGAAGCAGATTTCCTATCTGTGATAAATTATCCGCCTTGGATTGCTAACATTGTTTCCATACCTAAGAAGGATGGTAAGGTACGTATTTGTGTTGAATACCGAGACTTGAATAGAGAAAGCCTGAAGGATGCTTTCCCATTGCCTCATATTAATGTATTGGTTGATAACACTTCTCAGTCTTCGGTGTTTTCCTTTATGGATGGTTTCTCTGGATACAATCAGATAAAAATGGCTCTGGAAGACATGGATAAAACATCTTTCACAACTCCTAGGGGTACCTTTTTCTACAGAGTCATGCCTTTTGGTCTTAAAAACGCTGGTGCAACATATCAGCGAGCTATGGTGACTCTCTTTCACGACATGATTCATAAAGAAGTCGAGGTGTATGTGGACGACATGATTGTAAAGTCACAGACGGAGGAATAACATTTGGTTCATTTGAAGAAGTTGTTTGATTGTTTGCGAAAGTTCAGGTTAAGGCTTAATCCCAACAAATGCACCTTTGGGGTTCGATCGGGCAAGCTACTTGGTTTTATCGTGAGTCAACGAGGAATTGAAGTAGATCCAGACAAAGTAAAAGCAATATAAGATATGTTGGCGCCGAAAAATGAGAATGAAGTACGAGGTTTCCTTGGAAGGTTGAATTACATAGCCCGGTTTATTTCCCATCTTACTTCCATCTGTGAACCCATCTTTAAATTGCTACGCAAGAATCAGGATATCTGTTGGGATGAGAGTTCTCAAGAAGCTTTCGAGAAGATTAAGCAGTATCTTCAAGAAACACCAATACTCATACCACCAGGTCCCGGGAGACCCCTCATTATGTATATGACTGTGCTTGAAGGTTCTATGGGTTGTGTGCTAGGACAACATGATGATACTGGACGAAAATAATACGTCATTTACTATTTGAGCAAGAAGTTTACTGATTGTGAATCGAGGTATTCCTTACTTGAGAAGACTTGTTGTGCTCTTACGTGGGTAGGCCGATGTTTGAGGCAGTATATGTTGACACATTCTACGCTTCTAATATCTAAGATGGACCCGATAAAGTACATCTTCGAGAAACCAGCACTTACAGGAAGATTGGCTCGGTGGAAAATACTCTTGTCTGAGTATGACATCCAGTACGTCACACAAAAGGCCATCAAAGTAAGAATTCTTGCTGATCATCTCGCTCACCAACCATTGGAAGAATATCAGCCCATGAAGTTCGACTTTCCAGACGAGGATATTATGAAACTTGATGATAATGAAGGACCTGAACCAGGGGAGCGATGGACTCTCACGTTCGATGGTGCGTCAAATGTTATGGGTCATGGTATCAGAGCAGTTCTGACCTCTCCACGCAACACTCACATACCTTTCACTGCCAGATTATGTTTTGATTGCACGAATAATGTCGCTGAGTACGAAGCTTGTGTGATGAGCCTTGAGGCAGCCATTGATTTGAAGATCAAGATTCTTGAAGTTTATGGGGACTCTGCCTTAGTAATACATTAGGTACGGGGTGATTGGGATACAAGACACCCTAATTTAGTTCCATACAGGGATTACATAGTTGAGTTGTTGCCCGCTTTCGATGAAGTCACCTTTGAGCACATTCCTAGAGAAGCGAATCAACTGGCAGACGCTCTGGCCACTTTAGCAGCAATGTTCAAAGTCAATTACGCGAATCATGCACCCAATATAAGGATCTGTCATTACAAGGAGCCAGCACATATTTTACCTGCTCATTGTCTCACAACTGAAGATGTATCAGACAAAAGGCCGTGGTATTTCGACATCAAAAGATATCTTGAGAAGCAAGAGTACCCCGAAGGTGCTACAATTTGTGATAAGCGGACTCTCATAAGGTTGGCGTCATTTTTTATTGTCAGGAGATGTTCTATACAAGAGGAACTATGATTCGGTTCTACTCAGATGTGTGGATAGACACGAAGCAGAATCCATTATACGAGAAATACACGAGGGCTCTTTTGGGACTCATGCCAGTGGGCATTCCATGGCCAAGAAAATCCTACGAGCAGGTTATTTCTGGATGACAATGGAAAGTGACTATTGTGTATATGCCAAAATGTGCCATAAATGTCAAGTTTACGCAGACAGGATACATGTTCCTCCCACTCCTTTGAATGTGATGACTTCACCATGGCCCTTTGTAATGTGGGGCATCGATATGATTGGACGCGTCGATCCAAGCACTTCAAATGGACACCGGTTTATCCTCGTTGCTATTGACTACTTCACCAAGTGGGTGGAAGCGGCATCGTACAAGAATGTGACCAAGTAAGTTGTCACTCCTTTCATCAAAAGAGAAATCATATGCCGGTATGGAACCCCTAACAAGATCATCACTGATAACGGGTCAAATCTCAACAACTAGATGATGAAGGAAATGTGTGAAGAATTCAAGATCGAGCACCATAATTCATCACCCTATCAGCCAAAGATGAATGGGGCAGTCGAAGCCGCTAACAAGAACATAAATAAAATCGTCCAGAAAATGGTGATAACATACAAAGATTGGCATGAGATGTTGCCTTTTGCCCTGCATGGCTATCAAACTTTGGTGCGTACTTCCATTGGGGCAACTCCGTTTTCACTAGTCTATGGTATGGATGCGGTACTCCCAGTCGAAGTGGAGATTCCTTCCTTAAGGGTCCTGATGGATACTAAACTTGATGAAGCATAATGGATTCAAACGAGACTCGACCAACTCAATCTCATCGAAGAAAAGAGCCTGGCATCCATTTGTCACAGTCAGTTATACCAACAGCGTCTCAAGAGGGCATTTGACAAGAAGATTTGGCCTCGAGAGTTCCACACAGGTGACCTGGTCTTAAGAAAGATTCTCCCAATCTACACTGATCCAAGAGGCAAGTGCACTCCCAACTATGAGGGTCCATACATCGTGAAGAAAGCTTTCTCGGGAGGTGCTCTAATCCTGACAAACATGGATGGGGAAGACGTTCCGCTTCCAGTCAATTCAGACTCAGTCAAAAAATACTACGCATGAAAGGACCCGCTAAGTCGAAAACCTGAAAGGGCGGCTTAGGCAAAAGTTAGGGTTAAAAAAGAAAAAAAGAGAATAACCTGCTAAGTCGAAAACCCGAAAGGGCGGCTTAGGCAAAAATGGGTGTCCCGGTGGATTGAAAACCCGAAAGGGCAATCCAGGAAAAAATTAGGGACAGAAAAGCGAGAGACTTTAGTCTGAAGAATCTTCACGTACACCCTCCTAATGCGGGATGGATCAATCTAGATATTATCCTTTGGAAGCACGACACTAGGATGACCCAGGATGCGAGAACTATAGCGATATCAGTTTTAATGGAAATTCGAGACTTTCTTATTGCCGTTTTACCCGTTGTATTTCTTTTATTCTCTGCAATTTCCTCATTTAGGAGTTGTTTCTATGTATGAATGCCCATTCACGGGACAAACTCATTAATAAAAATTTGCCCTTCCATTAAAAAAACTTTGCTATGTTCTTTTACTTTGTTTTTCGTATGCGAATCATGATTTAAATTATTTGTTAAGCATTGCATTGAAAATAATATGTCAATAATAATCACGAGCTAAGATGTGAAACACTACATTACATGGATATGAAGGCATCCCAAGAGAATGTTGTGGCATTCAAATGTTAGTTCTTTTGTGCAGGTAGCAAGTCATAACGGTCGCCTTGACCAAGATTTCATCCTCGTCGCCTCCTTACAATCGGCCGAACGTTCGATCCTCCCACACGGAGAAACTTGGGGCATTGGTTGAGATCAACGTCTCTTTTCAGTTATTCACAAGAGTCCAAACCATGAAGGAAGTCTGATCAAGTCATTTCTCCTCAGCAAGATTTATTCCCCAGTGAACTCGACAAGGCTAATTATTTCTTCTCAAATTTCGAGCACCAGTCCATATTGTTATCTCAAGACGACGAGCAACAGATCCCAATGAGCTTAACATTTGGCATTTTGCATACAATAATCATCACGACATACTGCATTTCATCCTCAAACGCATAGCAGATCCATGGATCATCATGTCACACTTCAAATTCATATGAAGCATGAGCCAGATCAATCCCAAATCAACAAAACATCCTCACAAAAAATTTCATCCTCATAATTCCCAGGTAACACCTGTTACTACACTACCAACTAAAATAAACCAGGGTTTTAGTATGTCATGCCCCCCAACTCTCAATACTTACTTTATCTCTCTTAAGGTGGTAGGTCGTCGGTAGACTTTACCCTCTCTTCCTCGTATCCTCAGGGTCGTAGATCGTCTGTAGATCTTACCTTCGCTCTATCTTCCTAGGTTCGTAGATCGTCCGTAGACTTTACCCTCTCATCATCTTTTTTCTAAGGTCGTAGATCATCCGTAGGTCTTACCATCGAGTTATCTTTCTAAGGTCGTAGGTCGCCCGTAGATCTTACCTTCGTTTTATCTACCTAGGGTCGTAGGTCGTCCGTAAACTTTACCCTCTCATCATCTTTTTTAAAAGGTCGTAGATCATCCGTAGATCTTACCGTCAATTTATCTTTTAAGGTCGTAGATCGTCCGTAGATCTTACCATAGTGGTGTCTTCTTAGGGTCGTAGATCGCTCGTAGATCTTACCTTCGCTTTATCTTTCCTAAGGTCTTAGATCGTCCGTAGATCTTATCGTCGCGTCATCCTTCTAAGGTCGTAGGCCGCCCATAGATCTTACCTTCACTTCATTTCCTAAAGGTCGTAGGTCGTCCGTAGACTTTACCTTCTCCTCTTTACCTCTTTTAAGGTCATAGATCGTCTGTAGATCTTACCGTAGCGTCATCCTTTAAAGGTCGTAGATCTTACCATCGCGTTATGTTTTTAGGGTCGTAGATTGTCAATAGATCTTGTCGTGGCGCCATATTCTTAGGGTCTTAAGTCTTCCGCAGACTTTACCTTCGTGGTATCCTTAAGTTTCTTACCTCCAGTCGCCGCGATATTGTCAACCCTATCTTTTCAGTCACTTTGCCACTCACTCCCTCAAATACCTTGTAATGGCACCGTTACCCTGGTACAAGCTACCCTTTTTCAACCATGTTTTACCCATCATGACCAGTCCACCAAACGACCAGTTTGTCTTTCCCCATCAGACATTCACACCAATGAATAACACTCACACCGTCTTTCCAAGGCAAATTCCAGGTCCTGGTATTTAATCATCTTCCACCTTGAACTCTCGAAAAGCTGACGCCAATCTCTCCTTCGGGTTAAAGACGATTAAATAGGGGCAGCTGTCGTACCCCAAATTTGCCCTATCTCTTTATTTTTTATCTAGCTTGAATTGTGCATTCCATTTGCATCATTTTATTAGTCAGTCATTTTCATATCCCTCATTTCATGGAATCAGGCATTTTGGTTTTAAGTTTTAGGGCTACGCCCTCTTTATGTCTGATCTTGTTTTGAGGTTTTCCTATCAGGTAAAGGGAATTCTTCTGGTTCTCGATTAATGGATCGTGGAATGAATTGTGTCGTCATGTTGCAAGGTTGGATCTCGCTCAAATTTATCAGAGCCTGTTTTAGGGTTTATTTCCCTATGGGTGCTGATCAAGATGCTAGGGTTTCGGGTCTTTGGTTTCTGTGAAGATGTTTCTTTCGCCTGCCTCGAGGATGGCTTAAAGCTCCGTGCATTAGGTCAAGAATTTCACCTCCTAGCATTTCATGTTTCTTCTTGAAGTCTCTAAGCCATTGAGTCGAGAATTTGAAGTTTGAATTGACAAATGTGGAGTTGGAGCACTTCAGGAAATAAGGTTAAAGGTTCATGATAATCAAGATATGTTTCGGTTGTTTAAGTTGCAAGTTACTTGCGAGGTGAGTGTCAAAATTAAAGTTCTGTTTAAGAAATGCAAGTTTTGTTCAAGCGTGGTATGAAGATTAAGGTTTAAGCAACCGTTGTTTTGGGTTCGAATTAACCAGAGGGAATGAAATTCTCAAGCATTTATTTGGTTTGAGAGTTTGATTGGATTTTGAAAGATAAGGCGCGTGATTGTTTGGAATACAAGTTATAACAATTGCTCACGATTTCTTGAAGTTTAAGTTACAAAGTCAAAATGCACATTCAAATCATTCAAGTGGATATGGCTACTTTCAATCAAGATTCAAGAGTTATTTGATTTCCATACAACAAAGTTCATCATTCACAAGATTCGTTCAAATTTTTATTTCAAGTTACATTCTTTTATGCAAATTGCAAAGGAGACACAAATGTGAAATGCGAGTTACAAATATATTTGTTTACAAAAAAAAGGAAATAAATGTTTCTTCTTTAAGCCTCTTTTATCCATCTTCAAGTCATTCATCCTCACTCCTCGCCATGGTATTTTTATTATTCAACATCGCTTGCCATCCAACTCTCGTGTTCATGAAACAAGACAAAGAAAAAGAATAAAAGTTAGCAAATCAAACATATAAAAAGAAATTCCAAACAAGAAAGCTCATCATTAGGATTTGCATTCGGGATCAGAAATAAAAGGGATCTATTTCTAATCATGGGCCATTTTCTCCCAATTGCAAATCACAAAAAAAAGGGTTGCTCTCTTTGGTTCACAAAAATGAGAAAGAAAATTGCAAGCATTTTTTTGTTGCTAAAGCTAAATAGTCAAGCTGCCATAAGAAGCTAGCTAAACAGGCAACAAAACATGCAGCAAAACAAGCTAGAAAACAACAATGATAGCAACTGCCAAGCATGCTGCAGCAAGTCACGAAGTAACAGCGCAAACAGCAAGCCAAAACAACAGCAGAATTGATAAGCCAGCAAGCCAGACTTACAGCAAAGCTGAAAGGAAAAGGGTAGCAACTCAACAACAAATCAGGAAATACAAGATAGCATCATTTCATAAAACAATGCAAGTTAGTTACCACATGCCCAAAACCCTGCATCATCATTTCCCTAAAATGCAAATCCTTCAGAATTAATTTTCAAAAAAAGCAATAGCTTTTTATCATAGAAAGATGAAAGAGGAAAAGATAAAACTTGCATCATACAAAAACCAAAACAGTCCCAAAACCTTACACGTTGCTGCCCACTCTCTTGTTATCATGCATCCTAAAAAAAAACTAGTACATCAGTTTGTATCAATTTTTGTCCAAAATAGTCCACAAGGTGTCAAAAATCTTCCCTGCAAAAGCCATGCCAAACCTGCATCCTACAAGGCCATAAACTAGCTGCATAAACCTACAATATTTTGTACACATCAGTCCAAAACAACTTGTTACTTCTATGCGACATAAATCTGCCCTAAGTCAGTCCCATGCTTCCCAAAACCATTTAAGATACCCTACTTTACTGTCAAATCTGGTCAAGACAAACATGCCAAGTTTGTCAACCCAATGTATACACCAAAATAGCAAAAATTGAACCTGTAACCATGACTGCAAAACTGTATCATGTAAAACTCATCACTTCACTAAAATAGAAAGGACAGATAACTTGCATTCAAAAACTCCAAAGTCATGATACTCTAATATGTTCAAAATTTCTCTAATTTCCCTCCCAATTTCCACTTCTATTTCACTATAAAAAGGGGCCACTGTTTCATTGAAAGGAGAGGACACAGCTAGCAAGTTTGAAAGAAAGATTTTTCACAAAACCACACAATATTATCCTTGTAGTATGCGAAAACACAGAACACAAAAGAAACGGAGGTAAAAGAAAAAGATAGCAGGAAAAACACAAGGCAAAATCATTAATCTTCCTTGCAAGATTGGCTCTGCAACATCAAATGTATCCCACATTTGCATTATTTTCCTTGAGTAAACCCTAAATCAAACACAAAAATTGACCAACAACCTTACTGCACCCAGAAATCCATCAATCTTCCATCTTCGTACGCCCTTCCACTCACCAGCGATTTACTTAACTGCAATACGCAAGATTTGCAAACAAAACAGCATTACAAGGAGTCAATGCAAGGACTCAACAACAAGTTCACAAAACAGTGCTTAGTAGTTGCAGAAGAATTAAAAGAAGAATAATCCAAGAAAGTCACGGAAGATAAATAAGGAGTCGTATCATCTCACCTCTGGTTTTTTTTAAGCTCGCCATCATCTCTTTCGAGCAACCAATCCAGGTTCTTTTTTTTCCTTCTAATTCATCATTTTTTTTTACCGTAGAATAGCGTCGAATCATATCATTTTGTTTAGATTGAGAGCGAGATCAAATCGTAAGTCAGGAAGGTGGGAGAAGAAGCGAACTGATAGATAACTCAGATAAAGCAAAGATGCGAAGATGATGAAGATGGAGTGGAGTCTTGAACGCATGATGAAATCGGTGTATGGGGGAGTGAGATTGTTGATTCGCGTCGGCGAGGAACGAAGGAGAGAAAAAGGAAGTAAGCTTGGCGCCGCGGAATAGAAGAAGAAGAAGGAAAGCTGAGATTTTGAGAAAGGGAAGATGAGGCGCACGTTTGGGTTTTAGGGTTAACATAACCCGTTTCTTTTGTTTTCTTTTAGAGAAGGGTTGAGTCCGGGTCTAGTCCGACCCGATCTATCTAGACCCAATCTTGTTTTTTGTCTTAGTAGTTCTGTTTGGATTTGAGGACAAAACAGAAAAACTAGCTGAGTTGGTCAACGGAGGTATGGGGAAACCAGTGGTCGTGGGTTTAACACCCGTGAGGACCAATTTTTTCTTTTTCTTATTTCTTTTGTTCATATTGTCTATTTATTTATTTTTGTTTCTATTGTTATTTAATTTAATTGGATATTGAAATATATTAGAATTTGGTTTTATGTTCTCTTTAGACTTCATTATTTATTTAAGTAAATAACATAAGTATATTTAGAATTAGATTTTAATTTTCTTTTAATTTTTCTTTCTTTACTAAAAAAATACAAAAAGAATAATGTAGAATGTCTTAAAGTTAGGTTATAATTTACTTTCGAATTCGTTATTTGTTAAGTTTATTATAAAACCACAAAAATGTATTTAAAATTTTTTATTCGTTTTCTCGCTCAAATCATGATAATATAGATTCCCTTAGGTTGCTCCATGAGGCGATTAAACCCCTGTTTCGATCGCCTTATGTCGAAATAGTCTTTAGGATCAAGCTTTGTACATGACAAACAATTAGGTTTCTTAGTCTCCCTCTTAACCCTTCCCTTTTGTAATTAAAACTTCTCATTCACAAATCAAAAATTCAAAACATTTAATCATTACTTGAATTCGTTTAAAACCCGCAAAACACTAAACAAATCAAAACTCCCCCCAAGGGCATGTTATCTTCGTTCTACTGCGATACCGACTGTGCCTATTGCTAGAATGCGTGCGTTAATGTCGCCCACTAAAAAACACAAACAGACCAACCATTTTCTAGAGGAACTAAGGTGTTCTGATTCCTTCATTAGATACGTAGGCAAAGGGTCATGAAACCCTCACGAACGCAATAATCGAAAACCTTTCATTTTCCCCTTAAGCAAGCATAGTTGTAGATAAACACACCCTTTAATACAAACAAACAAAATGGATCCCGTTGAGTACAATGGATGTGAGGGGTGTTAATACCTTCCCCTCGCATAACCGACTCCCTTACCCTTTCTCTTGGTCGCAAGATCATCTTATCCATTCCCTTGTGGTTTTATCGATATTTCCCCTTCCTTCAGGAAAAATAAAGTTTGGTGGCGGCTCTGTGTTTTCTGTCGGTAGCTTCAAAACTCAAAACATGAATTCCATTTTCAAGGTGAGTTTTCTGACTTTTGAACTCTTCATATAGGCATCATTTGGTTTCCATTTTCAAAGATAAAATATAGATATCATAGCCCTGAAACTAACCATGCCCTTAGAATTCATTTATGTTGTCTGAGTAGTGAGAATTTTGAGCCTGAACTTTCTGGAAAAATTAGGTTAAATTTGGTACCATTTAAAATTCATGCCCATCTTTGATCGATTTGTTAAGTTATTTACATATTTGAAACTGTGGTGAAATTTCTAACAAGTTTGATGTTCATAATTTCTGAAATTGTTGAGAGTTGAGAAAGTTACAGAGTTATGGCTGGCGCGAGGAAGAAGATGAAGTTGGTCTCATGAACTTGTTTTATGTTAAGTTTATTGGTTGTTATTTATATATCGGATAAAACAGCCACCCCAGTGGCAGCAAGCGCGCCTAAGGCTTACCTATGGAAGGTCCTGGATTCAAGCCCCAACGAGACCTTTTATATTTTTCACATTTTTCACTTGTTTCATTTTTTGTTTGGACAGGCCTGCACGGGCCTCATGTCTTTGGGCTTTGATACATTTTTCTTGCCATCACCCCCTGTTTACTTGTCACCATGCATCCCAACCTTTTTTTATTTATTTTATTGCTGATTAACAAAAATACACTTTGGGCCTTAACCAAACATAAATTATTTTTTACTTTCTCACACCTATTTTCATTCTTTAACCCCCTGACTTAATTTTTATATTTTTATTCTATTTTCTTTTCTTTTATTGTTATTTTTTATTATTGTGTTATTATTTTACTAAAAAATACAAAAATATATTTTTAATACTTAGACCAATCTTTTATTTCTATTTTATTTCCTTAAACATAAAACCCTAAAAATGTTTTCTTAAAAAATTTAATTTCTTTTCTTATTTATATAATTTAGACTAAGTTTTATTTTTATTTTATTTTTAATTGAATTAACTTAGAATTTAGGAGTTTAACTAATTAATTTATTTCCATTCATTTTAGTTTAACTAATTAGGTTAAAACCTGTCACAGAAAACCATGAAAAAAAAACAATTTTCTTTTCTTGTATATTATCTTTATATTCTTGTACATTTAATTTTGAATCATTCAATTTGATTGTAATAGTAATAAGGTTTTAATTGCTTTCATCCCCATTTGTAATTTGTAAATCCCCATCCCCTAAAGTGATGTAATAGCGTTGGACTTTTAATTTCCGCAATTTATCGCTTTCAATATTATTACTAGTAATTAGGGTTTGTATAGCATGATTTAAAACCAACATTAGACAACCCTAATTCAAGACAAAGTGCATGAAAACAATACACTTTGCACACTTTCACCTCTAGGGTTAACCCACACTAATTGCCTCAAATAAAAAAAGCCATGTCCCTCAAACGTGGGATACTTTAGCAAAGACCCTCGAATAGAAGATCTCAGTCCTTCGATGACCCTTCAATTTTTCCTTCAGCAAACGATCTTAGTGCCTTACGACAAGTTGCTAAAGTATCCTACGATGTTGCTTTCTATGACTGTATGATGACCCACGTATGTCCCTTCACATTCAATGATAAGGCTCTCTACCAAACAGTGGTAGACAAGCACTGTAACACCCCAATTATACCCCAAGCAAATTATGCAAAATAAATCAGAGTTATAAAATTTCATTCATACAAACGAATCGGGACGCCACAAATTCTTCTAACAAATTCATTGCATTCATCATGGATATATAACACTTTAAAACATCGAATGAACCACCATCATAACATCTTTAATAAAATAATTCAACATCTACGCAGCGGAATTCTCCAATAACATCTCTAAATAAAACAGAAACTTCGAAACATTTCATATTAATAATAATCATTTTAAAACTCAACAACTGAAAATCAACAATCAAAAATCAGCAAGCGTTCATCCCCCTGAGTGTTACATATCAGAGCAATGACACCGACTCAATCTATTGAAGGTATACAGCCTTCACTCACGATTACCTACACGTTACCAACATAAGGGCAACATTCAAACAGAAGGGGTGAGATATCTAACAATATAATAAAGCGCATGATAATTAATATATTAAATAGATCACCAATATCACCACTTCTCATCTCAAAATCAACAATAATTACATCATATATACTCATTCATCAACATCAAATACACTTCATTATTAAATCATAAAATGCGACTCAAAACTATGCAAATGCATGTGGTACCATTGGAGCAAAACTCCCATCTCAAAAATCTGCCAATTAATAGAGGCATCAACAAGGCATAGCCTTCATCTCAAAATTTGCAAATCCAGGCCGTCTCAACGAGCATAAGCTTCATCTCAAAAATGCAATGTATGCGACTCATCATGAATGTAATATCAACATCTTAATCATCTCAAAACACAACATCTCATAAACATCTCAAAACAACAATATCTCATAAACATCTCAAAACAACAACATCTCATAAACATCTCAAAACAACAACATCTCAGAACAACAAAATCTCATAAACATCTCAAAATAATTTATTAAACATCATTTATTTATCAAACGTCATTGGTTCATCATAATTACCAAACACAACTTTAATAACCACATCTCACTAATAACTCAGTTGTATATCAATAGTACAGTAATCCCTACTGTTATTCTGCTATTGTACATCATTATTGTCACTAATCCTTCTGTCATATTTCTAACAGCAGTCTCTAACATCTCATATTCATCATTCTGTCCAAAATCCAGCATAATTGTCAATCACGGGAATTAATTCTAAATCCTAAATTAGTTACTAGGATTACACTTCTTATCCATCATTTTAATCCTCTAGAATAGATTTCATCGCGTTAGCTAATCAACGCTTCGAACGACATCTCAAACAGCATCCTATAACTCAAGTTACAGTCATTTAAAACTGATTCTGTCAAAATTAGTCAGTATGGGTCGACACAAAACCCTATGGATCGACTCATCCTTCTTCTCCTTTACATCATGGGTCGATGCAAAACCCTTGGGGTCGACGCATAATGCTTTTCCTGCACAGCATGCGTCGACACATCCTCCTCATAGATTGACCCATCCTGGTCCTAATCACAACATGTATCGACACATGCACCTTACCGATCAACTCATCCTGAGTCTTGCAAATAACATGTAACGATGCAAGCCTTGCATGCATCGACTCATCTTCAGTCAATCAGCCTTCACGTATCGACACATCCAATTTTGGGTCGACACATCCTGCTACAGTCTGCCTAATTTCTGCATTTTCTACTTTAATTTTGCTACGGGAATTATGTTACAGCCCTACAAACCTTATTATGAACATGACAAATCATCACCTAACATTAACCTATAATACTACATCGATTAGAGAACATCATAACATCATCATTCATTCAAATTCATCAAATCTTCATCATACATCATCCAATTCAAGAACAAAAACAGTAATCCTCTAACCCCACATATCAAACATCATGAACCCAATTATAAAGCCAGAACCCCACCCTTACCTTGGATTGAAGGTCGCTCTATAATTTTCGGGTTGAATCTTTGTTCTTGTTGTTTTCCACTTTTTCCAGCAGCTTCACGTTCTCTTCCTAATCCTTATTTTCTTCTACTACTTTTTTCTTCTATACCTTCTCACAAATAATAAAATAACCTAATATTCTATTATTCCTTAGTGGGCTCCAAACTTACACCCCCTTATTACATCTACTATCTCAAATTAAGCCCACCTTAATAATATTACACTTCTAATATTATTTCACCACATAATAATATTATACCTCTAATATTATTATTTCTCCACTTAATAAAATAAATCCAATTTAATAATAACACATCTTCATAAATATTCCAAAAATAATTTAATTAATAATTAATTAAATTACGGGCGTTACAAGCACTATCTAAAGGAGGAGGAAAAGAACAAAGACTTTTTTAATAGGTAGAACGCTTGTAGTTTCTTGCTCACAAACATTTTGATGCGTGGTTTTTGCAAGTATACGAATCGCGTTAGAGTAATATAAAAGATTATCGATCCCACAGAGACCAAACGTCAATCTATCAAATTATATTATCACTATGTTTATCTAAGGAAGGTGAAATAAGGGTTTTATAGCAGGCAGAGTAAATAAAGTAAAAGATGTCAACTCAGATAAAAGCAATGGGTTCGAATGAAAATCGCAATAGTCAGATAATACTCTAAAATGCTTCAAATAGAACTACTTATGGGGCAAAATTTCCTACTTTGAAAAGAACTAATTTAACAGGAATTGTCGTTTTCCTGTATTCAGAACCGAGTTTATTCTTTAAATAATGCCTTTTTATTGTCAAAGATAAAAGGTGTGTATTGTGTTAAATTAATAAACCTATTTTTAAGAAATATAGTTACTTGACTAAGTTGAAAAGTGATTTCGACTCAGAACTTCTAACCAAGAGATGACTAGACTTTTAAACCTATAAACGTGTCCGAAAAAGGTCTTGAAATCATTTCTTCTAAAAATTTAAAGGTTCTTACTTAATTGAACAAAACGCTTTCGCCCTCTTTGAGCAATTAAGACTAACCAAGTTTATCAATGGTTGGACGGCTTTCGATCATACCCAACAGAAAATAAAGTGCAGAAAACTTGTGTTAAAAACCTAAACAGCCCCTAAAGTATTCCTACATATGCAATGTTTAGACAATCACCTTAATCATGATCATTACATTCTAACCCTAAAGGAAATTAGCCAGACATGGAAATAAAATTATTAAAGCAAATCATGTTTAATAAGAAAGTAAAAAGGTTAAAAGATAAGTAACTGCGATGCGAGAAAATAAACAAAGTAAAATAAGTGCGATGCAAGAAAATAAACAAAGTAAAGCAAGTGCGATGCGAGAAAGTAAACAAAGTAAAGCAAGTGCAAGGAAATAAATGCGATAAATTCGTAAACTTAAATAGAAAGCTGCTCCAAACAGAGGGCTTTAAAGCAACTTGACTGCAAGGTAAAATTGACTGAAATAAAGGAAACTTGAATTAAAATGGCGGCAAGATTGTAAACTGCTCCAAACTTGATTACAGACTCAATGACTCGTGTAATAATTCTTTGATGTAAAGAGATTACCACTTACAATTGGATAATATATGTCTTAAGTCAGTGCAACTAAGCTTGGGTGAAGAAGAAAAACTGAAATCACTTATATTTATAGGCCTAGGAGGATTTTAGAAATCACAAGAATGCCCTCCCACTTCTTTTGAGCAGGAAGCAAATTTGCAAAGGTGGCGCCCGCCATGGGGGTGTGGCGGCCGCCATGCTCCAAAAATGAAGAAGTAGTGGAGAACGTGGCAGTTGGCTGAAGTTGACCACCTCATGGCTGCCCCTATGGCGGGCGCAATGGTGGAAGCCACAAGTGCAAAAACTCCAAAATATTGATTTTTAGCTCGTTTTTCTTCATTTCTTCAAGCAAGGCTTAGGAAAGACAAAAAAACTGAAAACAAAACAAAATGCAAACATAACATAAGAAAATAACAATAAAAACCTAATAAACATGTGTGAATCGAGTCAAATATGCAATGCAATTTAGTGTTATCAAATTCTCCCACATTTAGACCTTTGCTTGTCCCCAAACAAAAACTTTGTATATCTCAGCAAAAAGAAACAGTATTATCAAACAATTTGGGTAAAAAGGGCTTCTAAGTTTAAAGCAGGATGTCTGATACGGTGGCAAAACTGATTGTTTAATACTGGTTTTACGTTTATGTTTGCAAATGTTGCGGTAAGCAAGAGTCTCCATCGGCTTTTCTTTTATCCAAATTAAGGAAAGGGTGAAAAGAACAAAAAAAACCTTTTTGAGAATTTTCTGAGTAAGGGGGGTAGATTATCGAAATGGAAGGTGTTAGCACCCTTTCCATCTGTAGTTTTCTATAGGCTCTTAGATGCTAGCTCATGTTTTGAAAATTGCTTGTGCTTTGTGTTTTAAAAAGTAGTTTGAAAATTCCTTAGTGCATCGATTTGCTTTGTGTTAACTCTTGTATCATTCCTCAAGAGTGTTGACAAAGCAAATGTTTTTGAAAGTGTTTTTGAAGTGTGCAAGTGTAAAAAGTTTGTTTTATTTGAGAATAGCATCAAACAACTATCTACTTGTACTTGAAAAGGTAGTTCTTTTTTGGTCAACATCAACATTTTGAAATGATTTACATCATTTGATCAAGGGTTGATCATGATTCCTCAAGAAATGCTCCTAATCTATCAAAAGTCAAAAATTACTAAATTAGTGTTTCTATAGGAAAAGTCAACTAAACTTTGACCAGGCATAACTTCTGCATACTTCATCTATTTTTCCTGAACCAAAGCTCATATTGAAGAGAATCTCATTACCTACAACTTATCTTCATCCCTCAAGTCCAAGAAATGCACCATTTGAAATATACAAGCTCATACATTACAGGTCATTATCAGAAAGTCAACAAAAGTCAGTTTTTTCCATGACCTTTTACATCAAGATAATGTCTCCAAGTGCAAAAATGATCAAAAGATAAAGTATAGAGGACATCTTGAGATTTCCAAAAAGTTCAAAATCACATTAAAAAGATGAAAATTGAGCAAGTTATGAGGTGCACAGGTTGGGCAATTTTCAAGAAAAGCATGAAATGCAAAGTGAGCGAACTTGAAGTTTTCAACTAGTGGGCCTAACTTTTGATGTTCAAACATGTTCATAAGGTGTTAGAGGACCTATAAATCAATTAACATTTTTTTTTATGATTTTTATTTATTTTATTTGAATTTTGATTCATTTAAATGCAAATAAAATCAAATAAAATATGAAACAATGGTATAAAGGCTTGGGTTTTTTGTTTCAATCATCTAAAGGTCCAAGACAACTCATGAAAACTCATTACAACCTTGTAAATTTAGTGGGGACTCAAGAAAATAAGAAACATTGCAAATTTGGCAAGTTTTAAAGTTGTTTTCTTGTTTAAACCATGTCATGATTACCTTGATTCCATTCCTTATTTGCCAGCCCGAATACAAGCCAGCAACATGTCCAGATTCGTGCAAGGCATCCAAAAGACAAGAATCATGCAAAGAAGGCAAGTTTTCAATATGTTGGAATATTAATTTTATGGGCATGATTACCTTGTCCCTTTCCATACTTGTTGGCTCCTATTTCATTCTCTATATAAAGGCAAACAAAGGCAGAAGAAGGACCAGAAAAACCATTGCATAACAAAGCTCTACAAAATTCTCAGAAATTTTCAAAGTTGAAAAATTCTTAACCATACTTCTAGGTGCTATCGAGAAAAACAAAGGATCCATGCATCTCCCCGAGGCTCCCAAGAATTGAACTAGGCTCATAACCAAGGCCTTCCATATCTATAACTCTCACATCTAATTGTACCGGTTTTGGTACAATTTTCTTGAATCTCAAATTGTCTATTCATGTCATATAAATTATTTTTGTGCATTGATATGTGTTTGTGAGACCATTTAGAACAGGTTAGGACGATCGCATGTGTAGATGAACACCCTATGCGCAAGATGCCATGGTTAGGGCTATAAGCTTTTTGAGCTTCAGATTCTGTGATACGAGGACTTTCAATCCAAACCCACGATAGGCCTCATGGGAGAGATACACATGATTCTGGAGACTTTTCTCCAGTGTCTGGGCTCTCTTGCTAATGGGCCTGGGATTTTGCTTACCGCATCCCCCCATTTTCTTTACAACATGGCTCATACTTTTTTTTTGCTTTAATTATTTATTTTCTTTTCATTTCAATTAATTCTTTTTTATCAAAAAAATCATAAAATCATAAAATTAAAAAAAATAGATTTAGTTCTTTTCTTTTAATTAATTTAATTTTCATAAATAAATTTAATTTAACTTAATCATGTTTTAGTATTTATTTCATAGTTAATTTGTAATTAATTTAGACTTAGGTCTTAAATATTAAAATCAAATCATAAAAATACCAAAAATATTTTTCTTAATACTTTGGCTTTTTAGGACATTTGATTTTCTTTCTAAACAATTTCTTCTTTTTTTTTCTATTTTTATTTTTTTATTTAAATTCTAGAAAAAATGTATAGGTCGCACATTTGATTTT
This sequence comes from Vicia faba, assembly GCA_948472305.1. Classification (NCBI taxonomy): domain Eukaryota; kingdom Viridiplantae; phylum Streptophyta; class Magnoliopsida; order Fabales; family Fabaceae; genus Vicia; species Vicia faba. Next base: position 1,410,882,556 of record OX451739.1, read on the forward strand.
GTAATAGTTAGTTTATCTTTTCGCATTTGTTTTCTTCTAAATATTGTAACTGCTCATGGGATGTAATAGCGTTGGATTTACAATTCCCGCACTTTAAATTTCTGCAAGATATTAACTGTTAGTAATTAGACTTGTATATAATTGCTAGTAAATTAGGTGTGCATGACAAGATTAATCAAATTAGTCATTAGATCACTAACATAAGATAAATATCTGAAAAAGGCACTATTCACACTTGCACCCTTAGGGTACTCCTTACTTGGATGTCTCGGAAAACAATGGTCATGTCCCTCGAATGTAGGGATATCTTAGCAAAGGCCCTCAATCTAAAAGTTATCATAAAAGATCATAGTCCCTTATTGTCCCTCGAGTTGCTTACCAGAAATGATATTGTCCCTCGATGTTGCCTATATGATGACAGTCCCTTCGAATGCTAAGATATCCTTACATGTTGCCTTCAATGACCATAGTGTCCCTTTCGATAGTCCCTCAACATCCATCGATAGGGCTACCTACTCACTAATAGTAGGATAGCACTATCTAAAGGATAAGAGGAAAAGAACATCCTTTTTCTAGTAGGTAGATGACTCTTAAGTACTTGCTCAAACCTGAAATTTTCACACTTACACACTTTCAAAAATCTTTTCAAAACGCCTTATAACACTCTTGAGGACTGATACAAGAGTTACCATAAAGCAAACAAAAACTTTCAAAATACACAAACACAAACAGTTTTAAAAAATGAGCAAGTACCCAAGAGCCCGTGGAAAACCACTGATGGAAAGGGTGCTAACACCTTCCCTTTCCATAATCTACCCCCTTACTCAGAAAATCTCGAAAAAAGGTATTTTTCTGTTCTATTCACCCTTTCCTTTGTTGGATAAAAGAAAAGTTGGTGGCGACTTTTGCTTGCCGCAACATTTTTTAACAAAAAACGCAAACCAGTATTAACAATCGGTTCTGCCACCATATCTCAACTGCCATTTCGGGTTTTCAGTCCACCGGGGTACCCTTTTTTGCCCAAGCCGCCTTTTCAGGTTTTCGACTTGCCAAGTGTACAGATTTTTTCCTGTATATCCCTAATTTTTGCTGGAACCCATTTGGTTCGCCGGGATGCCCTAGTTATTTCCTAGGCTTGCCGACCTAACGAGTCTTTGTTTATGCGTAGTATCTTTTAACTATGTCCACGTTTACTGGGTGTGGAAGGTCGTCACTGTCCATAGTGGTTAGAATCATGGATCCACCAGAAAATATGTTTTTAATCATAAATGGTCCTTCGTATGTAGGAGCCCATTTTCCCCTGGGATCACCTTGTGGCAGTATGATGCACTTGATTACCAGGTCACCAGCCTGATATACCTGACGTCTGACCTTCTTGTTAAAAGCTTTGATCATACATTTTTGGTACGTCTGACCATGATAGACAGCCGCAAGCCTCTTCTCGTCAATCAGGTTTAACTGGTCAAATCGAGTCTGAACGCATTCGTCTTTGCTCAACCCTGCATCTTTCATGATCCTCAAGGAAGGGATCTGGACCTCAATGGGCAGGACAGCTTCCATACCGTATACCACAGAGAAAGGAGTTGCCCCTATTGTTGTGTGCATTATGGTGCGGTAACCATGAAGAGAAAATGGTAACATATCATGCTAATCTTTATATGTCACTGTCATCTTCTGTATGATTCTCTTGATATTTTTGTTAGCAGCTTCAACAATGCCATTCATCTTCGGCCGATAAGGAGAAGAGTTATTATGCAAGATCTTGAAGTGCGTGCAGAGTTCAATGATCATAGTATTATTAAGATTGGTACCATTATCTGTAATGATTCTCTCTAGAATACCATACCAACAGATAAGGTTATGTCTGATGAGTCGGGCCACGACGTTCTTGGTAATAGAAGCAAATGAAGTTGCCTCAACCCACTTTGTGAAGTAATCAATGGAAACCAGGATGAAGCGGTACCCATTGTAAGCTGTAGGTATGATTTCCCCGATCATATCGATGCCCCACATTGTTAATGGCCAAGGAGTAGTTAAGACGTTTAGAGGAACTGGGGTTAAATGCACCTTATCAGCATAGATCTGGCATTTATGGCAAGTTCGTGAATGCTGATAACAGTCTGCCTCCATGGTGGAGCAGTAGTATCCTGCCCGTAGGATCTTTTTAGCCATTGAGTTCCCACTGGAATGAGTGCCAAAGGTACCTTCATGCAAATCAGCCATAATCTTTTCTGCTTCACTCTTATCTACACATCGAAGCAAGGTAGAATCATGATTGTGCTTGTAGAGGATCCCGTTACTGAGGAAGAATTTGGCAGAGAACCTTCTTAGGAACTTCTTATCATTGACTGAAGCTCCCTCAGGGTATTCTTGGGCTTCGAGATATCTTTTGACTTCATGGAACCAAGTCTTGTCCACTACTTCTTCGGTACCAATCTCGTGATAGTATGTTGGCTCGTCCATCTTCTCAATGGTGATATGAGGAGCTTTATTGTCCCATCTGATTCTCTTCTCGGGGAAAATGCTCAAAGGTAACCTCTTCAAAGTGTGGAGTCAAAGTCAGCACATGCTCTCGGTAAGGGATGAGATTAGGATGCTTCGTGTCCCATTCTCCTTTGATCTAGCTGATTACCAAAGTCGAGTCTCCAAACACACCTAATAACTTGATCCTTAAATCGATTGCAGCTTTGAGACCCATGATGCATGCTTCATACTCAGCCATATTATTGGTACAGTTGAAACATAGCTTGGAAGTGAAAGGGGTATGAGATCCCTTAGGAGATATGATCACGGCACCGATGCCATTGCTAAGTGCATTGGAGGCTCCTTCGAAGACCATGGTCCATTGGGATCCTTTTTTTAGGTCCTTCATCCGGTCCAGGTTCTTCACAATCAGTCACTAACATGATATTCTCGTCCGGGAATTCAAAGTTCATGGATTGGTAGTCGTCCACAGCCTGATGAGCCAAATGATCAGCTAATACACTTCCCTTGATTGCTTTTTGGGTTGTGTATTGAATATCGTATTCGTTCAGGACCATTTTCCATCTTGATATTCTTCCAGAGAGAGTGGGCTTCTCAAAGATGTATTTGATAGGGTCCATCTTAGATATCAAAAAAGTAGTGTGGGTCAACATATACTGTCTCAGTCAACGAGCAGCCTAGGCCAAAGCGCATCAAGTTTTCTCGAGCAGTGAGTATCTTGTTTCACAGTCGGTAAACTTTTTGCTAAGGTAGTATATTGCATGCTCTTTTCGACCAGACTCGTCATGCTGCCCCAGCACACACCCCATTGAATTATCTAATACTGTTAAGTACATGATCAGAGGTCTTCCTCAACTGGTGGCATCAAAATTGAAGGCTCTTGAAGGTATTCCTTGATTATGTCAAAGGCATTCTGGCAATCATCATTCCACTTCTCTGCTTGATATTTCTTCAATAGTTTAAAGATTGGCTCACAAGTAGCAGTCAGATGGGAAATGAACCTGGCAATGTAGTTTAAACGTCCCAAGAAACCTCTAACTTCCTTCTCAGTGCGAGGAGCCGGCATCTCTTGTATAGCCTTAACCTTTGCAGGGTCTACTTGAATACCTTTGTCACTGACAGTGAAACCCATAAGCTTACCAGATCTTACCCCAAAGGTACACTTGTTCGGATTCAGTCTTGATTTGTATATCTTCAGCCTATCAAACAGCTTTTGCATATGATCTAGGCATTCCTCTTCAGTTTGAGACCTGGTTATCATGTCGTCAACATAGACCTCTATCTCGTGATGGATCATATCATGAAACAAAGCTACCATGGTGCACTGATAGGTTGCCCCGATGTTCTTTAGCCCAAATGGCATAACTTTGTAGCAGAAAGTTCCCCACTGTGTGATAAAGGTCGTCTTCTCCATGTCCTCATGTGCCATTTTGATCTGATTGTATCCGGAGAAACCATCCATAAAGGAGAATACTTTAGGTTGCGCGGTGTTGTCAACCAGAACATCAATATGGGGAAGCGGAAATTCATCCTTGGGGCTTGCCCTGTTCAGGTCTTTGTAATCCACAAACATACGTACCTTACCGTCCTTCTCAGGTACTGGAACAACATTGGTGACCCATTGTGGATAAGACGTGATAGCTAAGAAACCGGCATTGAACTGTTTCATGACTTCAGCCTGATCTTTTCAGACATATCTGGCCGCATACGATGAACCTTCTATTTCACTAGAGGGAAATTCTCTTTTGTAGGTAGGCGATGAACCACAATATCGGTGTCAAGTCCCGGCATGTCTTCGTATGACCAGGAAAAACCTCAACATATTCATGTAGCATCTGTATTAACCGTTGTTTCACATTGGGCTCCAAGTTAGCACCTACCTTGACTTCTTTTATGTCCTCTTCAATACCCAAGTTCACTACCTCAAATGGCTCCTCATGAGGTTGTATTTCCCTTTCTTCCTGTTATAACAGTCTGGCAAGCTCTCTTGGTACCTCACAATCTTCCTCACCTTCGTCCTCGGCTTGGTTGATCGGATTTTCAAAGTCATAATGAGCAATAGCAGAACCGTTATCAATGGGATCCAGAGTGGATGTGGATCTGCAGTTTGATATGTGAGTGTGTGTAAAGAGCAGAAAAGAAAAACAAAGAGCGTAAAATTTGTATGCGAAACGTTCAGTGTTTTTTAATGATATATGAAAATGAAGTAATGACCCTCACAAATAGACCATTGTGCCTCAGGTAAGACACAAGGCTTTAATGTTTCAATTGTTCAAATATTACATTTCCTTAAAACAAAAAGACACATTACTCTTGAATAAAAGTAATGGGCACAAAGTCCTTATCCTCCCAATTTCTAAGTCCACCGTTGATGGTTGGGAAGATCCACTTGTCCAAGTCACAATCACTAGCACTGTCTTCCAAGGCATTGACTTCATGGTTGCTGATCCATAAAGGTGGTCCCCCGGTGCGAGCACGGCAAAGAGCTCTATGGGCTCCTGAAGTAAAACCCAAACCAAATTTGACAGATTTGTAGGGAATATCCGGAAGTTGGCCCTAAATCATACACCCACCTTCTTCAACGACTGCCTTGGCATCTTTGAGAGACGTCATCTTCAGCGGAGGCCTAGTAATTTTTGGAACACTGGCAGTGTTCTTGGTTGCAGCAACGGTCTACAAAACCTCTTCAAAGTTTTGACAGGGGGTCTCAATAAACTCTTCCTCCATTTCAACGCACCTGGAAGAGTTCATGTGGCTCACCATGTACTCCTTCTCCCCATGAACTGTGATAATCTTCCCATTGACTGGGTACTTCTGCATCTGATGTAGGGTGGAAGTCATAGCACCAGCCCCATGGATCCAAGGTCGACCTAATAAACAGGAGTAAGATGGGCGGATGTCCATCACATAGAAAGTGGAATTAAAAGTCTGAGTACCCACTTTGATAGGGATGTCCACCTCCCCATGCACCATTCTTTTAGAACCATCGAAGGCCCTCACCACAATGTTATTGGGCTTTAGGGTGAGCCCTTCGCAATACAACTTGTCTAGAGCATTCTTGGGTAATACATTCAGTGATGAACCTGTATCTACTAGAACATGGGCTAATGTAGTTCCCCTGCACTCAATGGAGACATGTTGGGTGTCATTGTGTTTCCTTCCCTTGGGAGTTAGGTCTGCATCAGAGAATCCCAAGCCATTGTCAGCTATCAAACTAGCCACACAATTCTCGAATTGATCAGCAGAGGTCTCTTGAGGCACGTGGGCAGACTTCGGGAATTTTACTAAAGCCTTGGCATGGGCTTCAGAGCACAGTAGTAGGGCCATCATTTAGATTTTTGAAGGGGTATGCCCCAATTATTCTACGATATTGTAATCACTTTTCTTGATTATTTTTAATATCTCTTCCATCTCCTTTTTAGAAGCCTCAGGAATGGCTTCTGGATGTGCCTTCGTCCAGACAGGCTCAACCAATACCTCTTTTCCCCGAGTCTCGGCCGACCCGGTAGCAGGGATAATAGTAGGACTAACAGCAGGAGTAGCTATGGGAATATTGACAGGAGAAACATGGATGATCATAGGAGTAGCAACAGTTTTAGGAGGAGAGATCTCAGGAGAGAAAATCCTTCTTCTTTTAGTGATTTTTCTAGTCCAGACAATGTTACTAATGTCAGGATCAGAGTCTTCAGCATCTTTTTCTTTAACAACCAGCAAATCTTGCTTGACGCCATGGTAGTAGACATTAGCCCCATAATTCCAAGGAACAGCTTTATCCGAGGAATATGGCATAGGTCCAGGAAAAGTAATTATCAACGGAGCAACTTTTGGAATAGATGTAATCCTGACAGGTCTTTTGGAAGAGACCTTGGGAGGATTTGCGGTAATGGTAATGATAGAAACATCTTCACACGGAGCACTTGTAACTGGAGTCTTCTCAAATAGAATTTCTTTATCATCCATCAGGTGCTGAACGCCTTCCTTCAACAAATGGCAACCATTAGGTAGGGACAAACATAAGTGGCAACTTTCACCATAACCCAGATATAAACTAGCCTGCAAGAGATTCTTTTTAATAGTCAGGAGTGGAGTAGTTAGTTCATCAACAGAAGCAACAAACATGTCATCATCAATAGCATTAACACCACGACTATGCTTGAGCATAGGGGCAGTTATAACATTAGGGGTCTCAGGAGCGTCAAATTCAATCTCCTTTGCCTCATTTAAATACTGCACCTTGTTCTTCAAAATCCAACAGTCGTTTGTATCATGGCCTAGACTTTCAGAATGGTAAGTGTGATACGGTGGTAGAACCGACTGTTATACTAGTTTTGCATTTATATTCACAAATGTCGCGGTAAGAAAGAGTCGCCACCGACTTTTATTTCATCCAACAAAGGAAAAGGAAAAAGAACAGAAAAAACCTTTTTCAAGATGTTTCTGAGTACGGGGGTGGTAGATTATAGAAAGGGAAGGTGTTAGCACCCTTTCTATCCATGGTTTTCCATGGGCTCTTAGGTACTTGCTCATTTTTTGAAATTGCTTTCGTGTGTTTATGTTTTTGAAAAAAAGTTTTGAAATATGCCTTAGTGCGGTGTTTCACTTTATGGTAACCCTTGTATCAGTCCTCAAGGGTGTGATAAAATGTTTTTGAAAACTTTGTTTGAAAAGCTTGTTTGAAAGTGTATGTGTAAAAATTGTTGTTTTGAGCAAGTACCTAAAAGTTTCTACCTACTCGAAAAAAGAAGTCCGTTCATTTTCTTATTTCCTTTAGATAGCGCTATCCTACTATTAAGGAGTAGGTAGATCCATCGTTGGAGTTTAAAGGACAATCGAAAGGGACATAATGGTCATTGAAGGCACCATGTAAAGATACCTTAGCAGTTCGAAGGGACTGTCATCATATATTTGTAGGCAACATCGAGGGACAAGATCATTTCTCGTAGGCAACTCGAGGCACATTGAGGGAATATGATCTTTATGATGACTTTAACCGAGGGTCTTTGCTAAGGGTATCCCTACGTTCGAGGGACATGACCATTATTTTCCGAGGCAACCAAGTGGGGTATCCTAGGGGTGCAAGTGTCAAAATGATTTAATTTGGTTATTTATCTTGCAATTAGGGTTTTCTATCGTTCATTTTTATCTTTCCATACAATTCTATTAATCTAAGCATTGCATAAAATATAGTAGCTGAAGGTAAAGGCAGAAATGTAAACATATGCTATTACAAAGCTTTGGGGCAGTTACATAATAGTGAAGAGTGCCGAAAAGAAATCCTAAAACTATTACATCCCAGAAGCAATTACATGATAATGATTAAAAAAAGCGGGAAAAGTAAAGCTACACTATTACAGTTGAACGTGCCATATACACTTTATCTAGGAAAATAAAAATAAGATGAAAATAGAAAAGAAAATGTTTTGGTGATTTTTTTTATGAAAAATGATTTATGATAATTAATTAAATAAACCTAAAAAAACTAATTAATTTTAATTAATAAAAACAATGTTAATTTTGAAAAAAGTTAATTAAAATACCTAAATCCTAATTAGTTCGAATTAAAAAAAAGGTTAATTTTGAAAAAAGGGTTAATTAAAATAAACCTAAAAACCTAATTAATTTTAATTAAAAAAGGTTAATTTTGAAGAAAAAAAAAGGTTAATTAAAAAAACCTAAAACCTTATTAATTTTAATTAAAAAAAGGTTTTTAGAAAAAAGTTTATGTGTAATGATTAATAAGAAAGAATTAAGTTTGTCAAAAAATAGATAGGGGAAGAAACATCAATGAAAATAGGGTTAAAAATAAAAATAATGCAAATGTCAAGGGTGGGTGTTGACCCAAAAATTAATTAAAACCTAAAATTAAATTTAAAAACTTAAAATTAATTATTCGAGTTTATTATGAAAAATCAAAGGTTTGTGAAAAATGTTAAGTTTTATGAAAAAAGGTTTTAAACAGAAAGAATAAAAATAGGTAAAATGATAAATAGAAAGGAAGAAAACCAAAACCAATAGGGGTGAGTGTTGAACCCACGCCCTTAACCTTCTCAGGATGTCTGCCTCGCCCTACATTGGTTGTGGTTCTGTTTTAGTGTTTTGGCCTCAACGTTCTGTAATAAACCTGCATGGGACCCTGTCTAAATCTGCAGTGTTGAATCTCATTAACACATTAAATAAATTACTATATCATGAAATACAAATAGAGCAAATATATGAAATTTTGTAATGTTAAAAACGATATGGCATGTATGAATGCTTCTATATCCTTTTGATCATGGAGATCAAACCAGCCTTATCCTTACTGGAGAAGTAGTGAGATGGGGGTTTGTAACAAGGATGGCTTGTTTGTAGTGAGATGGGGGTTTGTAATAAGGATTTTAGGGTTTTTAGGGTTTTTGAAGAAATTTGATATTTTGGCAGGGTTGTGGCAAATGTTTTTTTTTCCGTATGTTATGTTTGTGTGAAAAGAATTAGATTATATAATGGAAATTATAGCAAAGATATTAACTTTGAATGTGCAATTGGGCCTCCAATAACTACAAGAAATATTGTAGATTTTTATTCACTTGAGTCTGTCACGTTCCAGGCTAAATCGCATGGGCTTAAGTGAAATTTTTGAAGTTCAAATGTGAAAACAAAATGTAGCTGACATTGAGAACTAACTCCTGTCCAAAAATAGGCTCAATCGGATAAACAGTGAATTAGTTATGAATTTTTGAAGTTTTAGCTCAGACAAACTTATTTTGGGCTCCAGTGTCAACTCTGACACGTTCTTCAATAAAAAACTAGTATTGATCGGAGCAGAACCTGGTCTCGACTTTGGAGGAAAAGTTATAAATCTCTGAGTCAGTGACCTTATGTAAAAATATGGGCCCAATCTGATAAAAATTGACGCATTTATGAATTTTGGAAGTTTCGACCCAGATGAAATAATATTCAGTATTCAGGATTTCTGGCACGTCACGCACACTCTTGGAAAAAACGAAGGCCTTTTGGATACTGTTAGAACTCGATACCTCCTGTGAAAATGTAGCCAACTCAATTTGTGAAATTTGGCACCAAAACCAGCTCAATATGATGTAAATCGACCAAGATCTGATTTTCTGAACATTACGCAAATAAACTTCTGGCACAAATTTTCTGTACGAAAATACATGATAAATCTGCATTTTTGAAGATCTTCTGATTGAAATTGGCTTCCAGCTGTGAGAGATGAAAACATAGATGACATCAAGACGGAATTTTGGTCACTGGAACGAGTTCAAAACGAGCCACGGTCTTCAAGTTATGAATTTTTTAGTGCGTAAAAACTGCACTTTCAGCATATTTTTCACCATATTTCTTCGAGATAAATCGCACATTCAGAGACCTTCTTTAAAGGATTGGCTCTCGAGCCAAACCTGAATTTGAGAATATGTTATCAAGGATATCTTGGAGAAATAACACTTAAATATAACGCACCGGGTTGGACTTGTGAATCTTTGAACCCCGAATCATTGCGAAACAGCGAACCGATCTTTAGCACAGAAAATACTCTGAGAACATCCATTGGTGAAATAAACGTCACTTGTAACCTGACAAAGCTTGCTAAATATACCTTTATTACATAACCATAAAACCAATGATATGCATGTATGTAATAATGAAACGTAAGCCAAAAAGGTCGAAATAAAGAGGGTAAATTTTGGGGTACAACAGTTGCCCCTGTTCAATCTTCTTAAACTTGAGGATGTAGATTGGCTGGTCTGCCTTTCGTGATCTGAAGGTGGAAGATGATTGAACACTAGAGTACCCAGAAATTTGCATCGTCTAAAATGATACTTGACTATGTAGATAACATCTAGAATGAGCTTACAAATGCCATATGGAAAAGATAATGGAAGATCGTCGGAGATGGACTTAAAGATGCCATCTGGAGCGCTGTTGATTTCATGAGATATTCCTTTGTGAGGATTCTTATTCCTGTTATTGAGGAGGACTCCGTTGAGGAATGTTGGTCTTTGTTTTGGGAAATAGAGCTTAGGAGCTTCAGTTGTCTATTACTCTACTAGGGAGCCATCTCTTGATTGAAGAGACGAAGTGAACTGCTATCTGGTCAGAATCCAGGCTTTACAGTGACTGCTTTAGTATGATAAGGCTGACTTCTATCTGGTCGTATTCCAGGATTCACATCGACTTACTGGGGAAATATCAAATTGACCGTATCTGGTCGGGTCCAGGTTTTACATTGTTGTAAACTATTGTCTGGGGATAAAAGAGAAGGAACCTGTATAGGGTTTTCTCGGGATAAGTCTATGCAAAGCTGTGTCAAGTAATTAATGAAAAGGAGCCTGGATATTAGGTATATGTGAAGGAACCTGGGTAGTAGGCTTACTTCAAAATGAAAGCCTGGATAGTAGGGCTATGAGAAGGAACCTGGGTAGTAGTGTTACTTCAAAATGAAATCTTGGATAGTAGGGCTATGAGAAGGAACATGGGTAGTAGGGTTACTTTGAAATAAAATCCTAGATAATAGGGCTATGAGAAAGAACCTGGGTAGTAGGCTTACTTGGAAATGAAAGCCTGGATAGTAGGGCTATGAGAAGGAACCTGGGTAGTAGGGTTACTTCGAAATGAAAGCCTGGATAGTAGGGCTATGAGAAGGAATATAGGTAGTTGGATTACTTCGAAATGAAAGCCTGGATAGTACGGCTATGAGAAGGAACCTGGGTAGTAGGGTTACTTCGAAATGAAAGCCTGGATAGTAGGGCTATGATAAGGAACCTAGGTAATAGGGTTACTTCGAAATAAAAGCCTGGATAGTAGGGCTATGAGAAGGAACTTGGGTAGTAGGGTTACTTCGAAATGAAAGCCTGGCTAGTAAGGTTGTGAGAAGGAACCTGGATAGTAGGGTTACTTCGAAATAAAAGAATGGGTAGTAGGTCTATAAGAAGGAAATTGGGTAGTAGGGTTATTTCGAAATAAAAGCCTCGATATTAGGGCTGCTGAGAAGGAACCTGGATAGTAGGGTTACTTCGAAATGAAATCCTGGATAGTAGGGCTATGAGAAGGAACCAAGATAGAAGAGTTACTTCGAGATGAAAGCCTGGATAGTAGGGCTGCTGAGAAGAAACCTGAATAGTAGGGTTACATCGAAATAAAAGCCCGGATAGTAGGGCTATGAGAAGGAACCTGTATAGTAGGGTTACTTCAAAATGAAATCCTGGATAGTAGGGCTATGAGAAGAAACCTGGATAGTAGGGTTACTTCGAAACAAAAGCCTGGATAGTAGGGCTATGAGAAGGAACCTGGATAGTAGGGTTACTTCGAAATGAAATCCTGGATAGTAGGGCTATGAGAAAGAACCTGGTTAGTAGGGTTACTTAGAAATGAAAGCCAGGATAGTACGGCTATGAGAAGGAACCTGGATAGTAGGGTTACATCAAGATGAAAGCATGGATAGTAGGGCTGCTGAGAAGGAACATGGATAGTATGGTTACTTCGAAATGAAAGCCTGGATAGTAGAGCTATGAGAAAGAACCTGGATAGTAGAGTTACTTCGAAATGAAAGCCTGGATAATAGGGCTATGAGAAGGAACCTGGATAGTAGGGTTACTTTGAAATAAAATCCTAGATAATAGGGCTATGAGAAAGAACCTGGGTAGTAGGCTTACTTAGAAATGAAAGCCTGGATAGTAGGGCTATGAGAAGGAACCTGGGTAGTAGTGTTACTTCGAAATGAAAGCCTGGATAGTACGGCTAAGAGAAGGAATATAGGTAGTTGGATTACTTCGAAATGAAAGCCTGGATAGTACGGCTATGAGAAGGAACCTGGGTAGTAGGGTTACTTCGAAATGAAAGCCTGGATAGTAGGGCTATGATAAGGAACCTAGGTAATAGGGTTACTTCGAAATAAAAGCCTGGATAGTAGGGCTATGAGAAGGAACCTGGGTAGTAGGGTTACTTCGAAATGAAAGCCTGGATAGTAAGGTTGTGAGAAGGAACCTGGATAGTAGGGTTACTTCGAAATAAAAGCATGGGTAGTAGGTCTATAAGAAGGAAATTGGGTAGTAGAGTTATTTCGAAATAAAAGCCTCGATAGTAGGGCTGCTGAGAAGGAACCTGGATAGTAGGGTTACTTCGAAATGAAATCCTGGATAGTAGGGCTATGAGAAGGAACCAAGATAGAAGGGTTACTTCGAGATGAAATCCTGGATAGTAGGGCTGCTGAGAAGAAACCTGAATAGTATGGTTACTTCGAAATAAAAGCCTGGATAGTAGGGCTATGAGAAGGAACCTGTATAGTAGGGTTACTTCAAAATGAAATCCTGGATAGTAGGGCTATGAGAAGGAACCTGGATAGTAGGGTTACTTCGAAATAAAAGCCTGGATAGTAGGGCTATGAGAAGGAACCTGGATAGTAGGGTTACTTCGAAATGAAATCCTGGATAGTAGGGCTGTGAGAAGGAACCTGGTTAGTAGGGTTATTTAGAAATGAAAGCCAGGATAGTACGGCTATGAGAAGGAACCTGGATAGTAGTGTTACATCAAGATGAAAGCCTGGATAGTAGGGCTGCTGAGAAGGAACATGGATAGTATGGTTACTTCGAAATGAAAGCCTGGATAGTAGGGCTATGAGAAAGAACCTGAATAGTAGAGTTACTTCGAAATGAAAGCCTGGATAATAGGGCTATGAGAAGGAACCTGGATAGTAGGGTTACTTTGAAATGAAATCCTGGACAGTAGGGCTATGAGAAGGAACCTGGATAATAGGATTAGTACGAAATAAATGCCTGGATATTTAGGCTATGAGAACGAACCTGGATAGTAGGGTTACTTCAAAATGAAAGCCTATATAGCAGGGCTATGAGAAGGAATCTGTGTAGTTGGAATACTTCGAAATGAAAGCCTGGATAGTAGGGCTATGAGAAGCAACCTGGGTAGTAGGGTTACTTCGAAATGAAAGCCTGGATAGTAGGGCTATGATAAGGAACTTGGGTAATAGCGTTACTTCGAAATAAAAGCCTGGATAGTTGGGCTATGAGAAGGAACCTGGGTAGTAGGGTTACTTCGAAATGAAAGCCTGGATAGTAAGGCTATGAGAAGGAACCTGGATTTTAGGGTTACTTCGAAATAAAAGCATGGGTAGTAGGGCTATAAGAAGGAAATTGGGTAGTAGGGTTATTTCAAAATAAAAGCCTGGATAATAAGGCTGCTGAGAAGGAACCTAGATAGTAGGGTTACTTTTAAATGAAATCATGGATAATAGGGCTATGAGAAGGAACCTGGATAGTAGGATTACTTCGAGATGAAAGCCTGGATAGTAGGGCTGCTGAGAAGGAACCTGAATAGTAGCCTTACTTCGAAATGAAAGCCTGGATAGTAGGGCTATGAGAAGGAACCTGGATAGTAGGGTTACTTCGAAATGAAATCCTGGATAGTAGGGCTATGAGAAGGAACCTGGTTAGTATGGTTACTTAGAAATGAAATCCAGGATAGTACGGCTATGAGAAGGAACCTGGATAGTAGGGTTACTTCAAGATGAAAGCCTGGATAGTAGGGCTGCTGAAAGGGAACATGGATAGTATGGTTACTTCGAAATGAAAGCCTGGATAGTAGGGCTATAAGAAGGAACCTGGATAGTAGAGTTACTTCGAAATGAAAGCCTGGATAGTAGGGTTATGAGAAGGAACCTGGATAGTAGGGTTACTTCGAAATGAAATCCTGGACAGTAGGGCTATGAGAAGGAACCTGGATAATAGGATTAGTTCGAAATAAAAGCCTGGATATTAGGGCTATGAGAAGGAACCTGGATAGTAGGGTTACTTCGAAATAAAAGCCTAGATAGTAGGGCTATGAGAAGGAATCTGGGTAGTTGGAATACTTCGAAATGAAAGCCCGGATAGTAGGGCTATGAGAAGCAACCTGGATAGTAGGGTTACTACGAAATGAAAGCCTGGATAGTAGGGCTATGATAAGGAACCTGGGTAATAGGGTTACTTCGAAATAAAAGCCTGGATAGTAGGGCTATGAGAAGGAACCTGGGTAGTAGGATTACTTCGAAATGAAAGCCTGGATAGTAAAGCTATGAGAAGGAACCTGGATATTTGGGTTACTTCGAAATAAAAGCATGGGTAGTAGGGCTATAAGAAGGAAATTGGGTAGTAGGGTTATTTCAAAATAAAAGCCTGGATAGTAGGGCTGCTGAGAAGGAACCTAGATAGTAGGGTTACTTTGAAATAAAATCCTGGATAGTAGGATTACTTCGAGATGAAAGCCTAGATAGTAGGGCTGCTGAGAAGGAACCTGAATAGCAGGCTTACTTCGAAATGAAAGCCTGGATAGTAGGGCTATGAGAAGGATCCTGGATAGTAGGGTTACTTCGAAATAAAAGCCTGGATAGTAGGGCTATGAGAAGGAACCTGGATAGTAGGGTTACTTCGAAATGAAATCCTGGATAGTAGGGCTGTGAGAAGGAACCTGGTTAGTAGGGTTATTTAGAAATGAAACCTAGGATAGTACGGCTATGAGAAGGAACCTGGATAGTAGTGTTACATCAAGATGAAAGCCTGGATAGTAGGGCTGCTGAGAAGGAACATGGATAGTATGGTTACTTCGAAATGAAAGCCTGGATAGTAGGGCTATGAGAAAGAACCTGGATAGTAGAGTTACTTCGAAATGAAAGCCTGGATAATAGGGCTATGAGAAGGAACCTTGATAGTAGGGTTACTTTGAAATGAAATCCTGGACAGTAGGGCTATGAGAAGGAACCTGGATAATAGGATTAGTACGAAATAAAAGCCTGGATATTTAGGCTATGAGAACGAACCTGGATAGTAGGGTTACTTCGAAATGAAAGCCTATATAGCAGGGCTATGAGAAGGAATCTGTGTAGTTGGAATACTTCGAAATGAAAGCCTGGATAGTAGGGCTATATGAAGCAACCTGGGTAGTAGGGTTACTTCGAAATGAAAGCCTGGATAGTAGGGCTATGATAAGGAACTTGGGTAATAGCGTTACTTCGAAATAAAAGCCTGGATAGTAGGGCTATGAGAAGGAACCTGGGTAGTAGGGTTACTTCGAAATGAAAGCCTGGATAGTAAGGCTATGAGAAGGAACCTGGATTTTAGGGTTACTTCGAAATAAAAGCATGGGTAGTAGGGCTATAAGAAGGAAATTGGGTAGTAGGGTTATTTCAAAATAAAAGCCTGGATAATAGGGCTGCTGAGAAGGAACCTAGATAGTAGGGTTACTTTTAAATGAAATCATGGATAATAGGGCTATGAGAAGGAACCTGGATAGTAGGATTACTTCGAGATGAAAGCCTGGATAGTAGGGCTGCTGAGAAGGAACCTGAATAGTAGCCTTACTTCGAAATGAAAGCCTGGATAGTAGGGCTATGAGAAGGAACCTGGATAGTAGGGTTACTTCGAAATATAATCCTGGATAGTAGGGCTATGAGAAGGAACCTGGTTAGTATGGTTACTTAGAAATGAAATCCAGGATAGTACGGCTATGAGAAGGAACCTGGATAGTAGGGTTACTTCAAGATGAAAGCCTGGATAGTAGGGCTGCTGACAGGGAACATGGATAGTATGGTTACTTCGAAATGAAAGCCTGGATAGTAGGGCTATAAGAAGGAACCTGGATAGTAGAGTTACTTCGAAATGAAAGCCTGGATAGTAGGGTTATGAGAAGGAACCTGGATAGTAGGGTTACTTCGAAATGAAATCCTGGACAGTAGGGCTATGAGAAGGAACCTGGATAATAGGATTAGTTCGAAATAAAAGCCTGGATATTAGGGCTATGAGAAGGAACCTGGATAGTAGGGTTACTTCGAAATAAAAGCCTAGATAGTAGGGCTATGAGAAGGAATCTGGGTAGTTGGAATACTTCGAAATGAAAGCCCGGATAGTAGGGCTATGAGAAGTAACCTGGGTAGTAGGGCTATGAGAAGGAACCTGGGTAGTAGGATTACTTCGAAATGAAAGCCTGGATAGTAAAGCTATTAGAAGGAACCTGGATATTAGGGTTACTTCGAAATAAAAGCATGGGTAGTAGGGCTATAAGAAGGAAATTGGGTAGTAGGGTTATTTCAAAATAAAAGCCTGGATAGTAGGGCTGCTGAGAAGGAACCTAGATAGTAGGGTTACTTTGAAATAAAATCCTGGATAGTAGGATTACTTCGAGATGAAAGCCTAGATAGTAGGGCTGCTGAGAAGGAACCTGAATAGCAGGCTTACTTGGAAATGAAAGCCTGGATAGTAGGGCTATGAGAAGGATCATGGATAGTAGGGTTACTTCGAAATAAAAGCCTGGATAGTAGATATATGAGAAGGAACCTGGATAGTAGGGTTACTTCGAAATGAAATCCTGGATAGTAGGGCTGTGAGAAGGAACCTGGTTAGTAGGGTTATTTAGAAATGAAAGCCATGATAGTACGGCTATGAGAAGGAACCTGGATAGTAGTGTTACATCAAGATGAAAGCCTGGATAGTAGGGTTGCTGAGAAGGAACATGGATAGTATGGTTACTTCGAAATGAAAGCCTGGATAGTAGGGCTATGAGAAAGAACTTGGATAGTAGAGTTACTTCGAAATGAAATCCTGGATAATAGGGCTATGAGAAGGAACCTGGATAGTAGGGTTACTTTGAAATGAAATCCTGGACAGTAGGGCTATGAGAAGGAACCTGGATAATAGGATTAGTACGAAATAAAAGCCTGGATATTTAGGCTATGAGAACGAACCTGGATAGTAGGGTTACTTCGAAATGAAAGCCTATATAGCAGGGCTATGAGAAGGAATCTGTGTAGTTGGAATACTTCGAAATGAAAGCCTGGATAGTAGGGCTATGAGAAGCAACCTGGGTAGTAGGGTTACTTCGAAATGAAAGCCTGGATAGTAGGGCTATGATAAGGAACTTGGGTAATAGCGTTACTTCGAAATAAAAGCCTGGATAGTAGGGCTATGAGAAGGAACCTGGGTAGTAGGGTTACTTCGAAATGAAAGCCTGGATAGTAAGGCTATGAGAAGGAACCTGGATTTTAGGGTTACTTCGAAATAAAAGCATGGGTAGTAGGGCTATAAGAAGGAAATTGGGTAGTAGGGTTATTTCAAAATAAAAGCCTGGATAATAGGGCTGCTGAGAAGGAACCTAGATAGTAGGGTTACTTTTAAATGAAATCATGGATAATAGGGCTATGAGAAGGAACCTGGATAGTAGGATTACTTTGAGATGAAAGCCTGGATAGTAGGGCTGCTGAGAAGGAACCTGAATAGTAGCCTTACTTCGAAATGAAAGCCTGGATAGTAGGGCTATGAGAAGGAACCTGGATAGTAGGGTTACTTCGAAATGAAATCCTGGATAGTAGGGCTATGAGAAGGAACCTGGTTAGTATGGTTACTTAGAAATGAAATCCAGGATAGTACGGCTATGAGAAGGAACCTGGATAGTAGGGTTACTTCAAGATGAAAGCCTGGATAGTAGGGCTGCTGACAGGGAACATGGATAGTATGGTTACTTCGAAATGAAAGCCTGGATAGTAGGGCTATAAGAAGGAACCTGGATAGTAGAGTTACTTCGAAATGAAAGCCTGGATAGTAGGGTTATGAGAAGGAACCTGGATAGTAGGGTTACTTCGAAATGAAATCCTGGACAGTAGGGCTATGAGAAGGAACCTGGATAATAGGATTAGTTCGAAATAAAAGCCTGGATATTAGGGCTATGAGAAGGAACCTGGATAGTAGGGTTACTTCGAAATAAAAGCCTAGATAGTAGGGCTATGAGAAGGAATCTGGGTAGTTGGAATACTTCGAAATGAAAGCCCGGATAGTAGGGCTATGAGAAGCAACCTGGGTAGTAGGGCTATGAGAAGGAACCTGGGTAGTAGGATTACTTCGAAATGAAAGCCTGGATAGTAAAGTTATGAGAAGGAACCTGGATATTAGGGTTACTTCGAAATAAAAGCATGGGTAGTAGGGCTATAAGAAGGAAATTGGGTAGTAGGGTTATTTCAAAATAAAAGCCTGGATAGTAGGGCTGCTGAGAAGGAACCTAGATAGTAGGGTTACTTTGAAATAAAATCCTGGATAGTAGGATTACTTCGAGATGAAAGCCTAGATAGTAGGGCTGCTGAGAAGGAACCTGAATAGCAGGCTTACTTGGAAATGAAAGCCTGGATAGTAGGGCTATGAGAAGGATCATGGATAGTAGGGTTACTTCGAAATAAAAGCCTGGATAGTAGGGCTATGAGAAGGAACCTGGATAGTAGGGTTACTTCGAAATGAAATCCTGGATAGTAGGGCTGTGAGAAGGAACCTGGTTAGTAGGGTTATTTAGAAATGAAAGCCATGATAGTACGGCTATGAGAAGGAACCTGGATAGTAGTGTTACATCAAGATGAAAGCCTGGATAGTAGGGCTGCTGAGAAGGAACATGGATAGTATGGTTACTTCGAAATGAAAGCCTGGATAGTAGGGCTATGAGAAAGAACCTGGATAGTAGAGTTACTTCGAAATGAAATCCTGGATAATAGGGCTATGAGAAGGAACCTGGATAGTAGGGTTACTTTGAAATGAAATCCTGGACAGTAGGGCTATGAGAAGGAACCTGGATAATAGGATTAGTACGAAATAAAAGCCTGGATATTTAGGCTATGAGAACGAACCTGGATAGTAGGGTTACTTCGAAATGAAAGCCTATATAGCAGGGCTATGAGAAGGAATCTGTGTAGTTGGAATACTTCGAAATGAAAGCCTGGATAGTAGGGCTATGAGAAGCAACCTGGGTAGTAGGGTTACTTCGAAATGAAAGCCTGGATAGTAGGGCTATGATAAGGAACTTGGGTAATAGCGTTACTTCGAAATAAAAGCCTGGATAGTAGGGCTATGAGAAGGAACCTGGGTAGTAGGGTTACTTCGAAATGAAAGCCTGGATAGTAAGGCTATGAGAAGGAACCTGGATTTTAGGGTTACTTCGAAATAAAAGCATGGGTAGTAGGGCTATAAGAAGGAAATTGGGTAGTAGGGTTATTTCAAAATAAAAGCCTGGATAATAGGGCTGCTGAGAAGGAACCTAGATAGTAGGGTTACTTTTAAATGAAATCATGGATAATAGGGCTATGAGAAGGAACCTGGATAGTAGGATTACTTCGAGATGAAAGCCTGGATAGTAGGGCTGCTGAGAAGGAACCTGAATAGTAGCCTTACTTCGAAATGAAAGCCTGGATAGTAGGGCTATGAGAAGGAACCTGGATAGTAGGGTTACTTCGAAATGAAATCCTGGATAGTAGGGCTATGAGAAGGAACCTGGTTAGTATGGTTACTTAGAAATGAAATCCAGGATAGTACGGCTATGAGAAGGAACCTGGATAGTAGGGTTACTTCAAGATGAAAGCCTGGATAGTAGGGCTGCTGACAGGGAACATGGATAGTATGGTTACTTCGAAATGAAAGCCTGGATAGTAGGGCTATAAGAAGGAACCTGGATAGTAGAGTTACTTCGAAATGAAAGCCTGGATAGTAGGGTTATGAGAAGGAACCTGGATAGTAGGGTTACTTCGAAATGAAATCCTGGACAGTAGGGCTATGAGAAGGAACCTGGATAATAGGATTAGTTCGAAATAAAAGCCTGGATATTAGGGCTATGAGAAGGAACCTGGATAGTAGGGTTACTTCGAAATAAAAGCCTAGATAGTAGGGCTATGAGAAGGAATCTGGGTAGTTGGAATACTTCGAAATGAAAGCCCGGATAGTAGGGCTATGAGAAGCAACCTGGGTAGTAGGGTTACTACGAAATGAAAGCCTGGATAGTAGGGCTATGATAAGGAACCTGGGTAATAGGGTTACTTCGAAATAAAAGCCTGGATAGTAGGGCTATGAGAAGGAACCTGGGTAGTAGGATTACTTCGAAATGAAAGCCTGGATAGTAAAGCTATGAGAAGGAACCTGGATATTAGGGTTACTTCGAAATAAAAGCATGGGTAGTAGGGCTATAAGAAGGAAATTGAGTAGTAGGGTTATTTCAAAATAAAAGCCTGGATAGTAGGGCTGCTGAGAAGGAACCTAGATAGTAGGGTTACTTTGAAATAAAATCCTGGATAATAGGATTACTTCGAGATGAAAGCCTAGATAGTAGGGCTGCTGAGAAGGAACCTGAATAGCAGGCTTACTTCGAAATGAAAGCCTGGATAGTAGGGCTATGAGAAGGATCCTGGATAGTAGGGTTACTTCGAAATGAAAGCCTGGATAGTAGGGCTATAAGAAGGAACCTGGATATTAGGGTTACTTCGAAATAAAATCCAGGATAGTTGGGCTATGAGAAGAAACCTAGATAGTAGGGTTACTTCGAAATGAAATCCTGGATAGTAGGGCTATGATAAGGAACCTGTATAGTAGGGTTACTTCGAGATGAAAGCCTGGATAGTACGACTATGAGAAGGAACCTGGATAGTAGGGTTACTTCGAGATGAAAGCCTGGATAGTAGGGCTGCTGAGAAGGAACTTGGATAGTATGGTTACTTCGAAATGAAAGCCTGGATAGTAGGGCCATGAGAAGGAACCTAGATAGTAGAGTTACTTCGAAATGAAAGCCTGGATAGTAGGGCTATGATAAGGAACCTGGATAGTAGGGTTACTTCAAAATGAAAGCCTGGACAGTAGGGCTATGAGAAGGAACCTGGATAATAGGATTAGTTCGAAATAAATTCCAGAATAGTAGGCTTATGAGATGGAACCTGGATAGCAGGGTTACTTCAAAATAAATGCTTGGATAGTAGGGCTATAAGAAGGAACCTGGATAGTAGGGTTACTTCAAAATGAAAGCCTGGATAGTAGGTCTATGAGAAGGAACCTGGATATTAGGGTTACTTAGAAATGAAATCCTAGATATTAGGGCTATGAGAAGGAACCTGGATAGTAGGATTACTTCGAGATGAAAGCCTAGATAGTAGGGCTGCTGAGAAGGAACCTGAATAGTAGGCTTACTTCGAAATGAAAGCCTGGATAGTAGGGCTATGAGAAGGAACCTGGATAGTAGGGTTACTTCGAAATGAAAGCCTGGATAGTAGGGCTATAAGAAGGAACCTGGATAGTAGGGTTACTTCGAAATAAAAGCCAGGATAGTAGGGCTATGAGAAGAAACCTGGATAGTAGGGTTACTTCGAAATGAAATCCTGGATAGTAGGGCTATGATAAGGAACCTGTATAGTAGGGTTACTTCGAGATGAAAGCCTGGATAGTACGACTATGAGAAGGAACCTGGATAGTAGGGTTACTTCGAGATGAAAGCCTGGATAGTAGGGCTGCTGAGAAGGAACTTGGATAGTATGGTTACTTCGAAATGAAAGCCTGGATAGTAGGGCTATGAGAAGGAACCTAGATAGTAGAGTTACTTCGAAATGAAAGCCTGGATAGTAGGGCTATGATAAGGAACCTGGATAGTAGGGTTACTTCAAAATGAAAGCCTGGACAGTAGGGCTATGAGAAGGAACCTGGATAATAGGATTAGTTCGAAATAAATTCCAGAATAGTAGGCTTATGAGATGGAACCTGGATAGCAGGGTTACTTCAAAATAAATGCTTGGATAGTAGGGCTATAAGAAGGAACCTTGATAGTAGGGTTACTTCAAAATGAAAGCCTGGATAGTAGGTCTATGAGAAGGAACCTGGATATTAGGGTTACTTAGAAATGAAATCCTAGATATTAGGGCTATGAGAAGGAACCTGGATAGTAGGATTACTTGGAGATGAAAGCCTAGATAGTAGGGCTGCTGAGAAGGAACCTGAATAGTAGGCTTACTTCGAAATGAAAGCCTGGATAGTAGGGCTATGAGAAGGAACCTGGATAGTAGGGTTACTTCGAAATGAAAGCCTGGATAGTAGGGCTATAAGAAGGAACCTGGATAGTAGGGTTACTTCGAAATAAAAGCCAGGATAGTAGGGCTATGAGAAGAAACCTGGATAGTAGGGTTACTTCGAAATGAAATCCTGGATAGTAGGGCTATGATAAGGAACCTGTATAGTAGGGTTACTTCGAGATGAAAGCCTGGATAGTATGACTATGAGAAGGAGCCTGGATATTAGGGTTACTTCGAGATGAAAGCCTGGATAGTAGGGCTGCTGAGAA
Source organism: Vicia faba (assembly GCA_948472305.1). Taxonomy (NCBI): domain Eukaryota; kingdom Viridiplantae; phylum Streptophyta; class Magnoliopsida; order Fabales; family Fabaceae; genus Vicia; species Vicia faba. Next base: position 1,410,905,146 of record OX451739.1, read on the forward strand.
GGAACTTGGATAGTATGGTTACTTCGAAATGAAAGCCTGGATAGTAGGGCTATGAGAAGGAACCTAGATAGTAGAGTTACTTCGAAATGAAAGCCTGGATAGTAGGGCTATGATAAGGAACCTGGATAGTAGGGTTACTTCAAAATGAAAGCCTGGACAGTACGGCTATGAGAAGGAACCTGGATAATAGGATTAGTTCGAAATAAAATCCAGAATAGTAGGGTTATGAGAAGGAACCTGGATAGCAGGGTTACTTCAAAATAAAAGCTTGGATAGTAGGGCTATAAGAAGGAACCTGGATAGTAGGGTTACTTCAAAATGAAAGCCTGGATAGTAGGTCTATGAGAAGGAACCTGGATATTAGGGTTACTTAGAAATGAAATCCTAGATATTAGGGCTATGAGAAGGAACCTGGATAGTAGGGTTACTTCGAGATGAAAGCCTGGATAGTAGGGCTGCTGAGAAGGAACCTGGATAGTATGTTTACTTTGAAATGAAAGCCTGGATAGTAGGGCTATGAGAAGGAACTTGGATAGTAGAGTTACTTCTAAATGAAAGCCTGGACAGTAGGGCTATGAGAAGGAACCTGGATAGTGGGGTTACTTCGAAATGAAAGCCTGGACAGTAGGGCTATAAGAAGGAACCTGGATAATAGGATTAGTTCGAAATGAAAGCCTGGATAGTAGGGCTATGAGAAGGAACCATGATAGTAGGGTTACTTCGAAATAAAATCCTGGATAATGGGTTACTTCGAAATGAAAGTCTGGGTAGTATGGCTGCCTCATTTAATCACATAGATTAGTTGACCCGTTTGGTTTCGGGAACTGATTTTCCATTAGTTGTCTGCAGATATGACATGTATAGCTTCATGGATTTAACCTTGAACTGTTGGAATTGTTGATGATAACCATCTTTCCTGAAAAGATACAGGATTATTTATATGTGATGCATGAAATGCATTGTTTGATGATGTTCTCAAAATAAGTAAGATTATGTTGTATGCACTATGTATGCACACGTCATGATGTATGAACATGAAATGCTATCATGACATATCCGAGTCTGGGAAAATAAATTCATGACTGCTGTAGGAGAGTACTGGAAATTGAATTCCTGACCGTTGTAGAAAAAGTGGTTCTTCTACTTCCGCTGGGGATGGTGAACGGAGATGACTATGTCGTGGATTTATTCCTTTCTATTTGTGAATATTCAGCTGGAGAGAGACTTTGCTTGAGAATAACTCTGCAGGGGAATAACTATGTTTGCGAGAGGAGATGCCTTACTGGAATATTTTTCTGATTCGGAGAAATAAACTCCACCGAGGGATGAACTTTTGTAGCTGGAGAAATAAACTCTATTGGGGATTGAGCTTCCGCATTAAGAGAAATAAAATCTTCTCGAGAGGATGTTCCGCAGTCAGAGAGATAAACTCTGCTCGGGAGAAAGCTTTATAAACCATTTGCAATTATAAAACTCGGCTGGGGAATATAGATATCGGCTCTTTGAAGGAACTTTGCTGGGGAAAGTAACTCCTGCTTGGGGAAGAGGAGATTTAAACTTTGTTTGCCTCTACTCTGTGGGGGACATAGACGTCACTTGGACGTATGCTAAGGACATAGCGGTGACTTCGGATCAAGACGTTTCTGCCCCTATACATGTTAGAGAAAGTACCTACGGAGGCTTGGTGGATGTTGATCAGGATGATAAGTCTTCTACTGATAAACAAATGACAAGATGATGGGACATAGTCGTACGCTTCAAATCCCTAACTTTTTCCTGGACCGCCCCTTCGGGTTTTCAATCCACCGGGATACCCTTTTTTACTCAAGACGCCTTTTCAAGTTTTTGACTTGCCGGGTGTACATTTTTTTTTTGTTTTTATCCCTAATTTTTCCCCGACCCCTTTTGGTTCGCGGGATACCCTTATTTGTGCCTAGGCCCGTCAACCTAGCGGGTCTTTGTTCATGTGTAGTATTTTCTTACTATGTCCGTGTTCATCGGGTGCGGAGAATTGTCAATGTCCATAGTAGTAAGTGTTTCCACACTACCAAAATATGTTTGTTTGATATTACAAGATTTGTTGTCAGAATTCATGTTGAATGCCCCAAGTGATTCAGATGGAGATCTGTCCTTGGCTATTTGGCATCTTTGAGAGATTCCTTGAATCTTGACTTGACTGCCCTAGATGATGGACGATGGTCATGCCGTGCCCCTTGGTTGGAAGTGTTTTTCCACTTGAGGTGATCCTTTTCATTGAGAAGGTTCTTGTTCACTAGGTATTCGTCATGCGGATTTCTCTGCTGTTGAACAAATAGTCATATGCAAACAATGGTACTTTAAGAAATTTTACAAGAGAGTGATATCAACTCATGATTTATAGCAAACCTTACAGGAGTCAGGATACCTTTTGTAACAGTATCTTTCGAACCAACCCATGCTTCAGCTAGGACTTTTAAGGGTTATAATGTGGCCTGGTACACGGTTCAAGAAACAAAGGATAAAGGCTCAAAATTTATTTGTACCCACCCGCTCTTCGTGATGTTCTTCAGTCCTATGCTCAGTTAATTGCACGTTTAGAATCCCAGTTGAGTTCTGGAATATTGTCCTTGATGTTCCGATGATGGTTCAGATACTGAAAATTTATTTGGAAGAGGCAGTCATTTTTGTAATGTTTTTTTGTCGAGGATTTGTGGTAACCTCTCTTTTTTTTTGGTTTTCGTTATCCCTTTTTTGCCTGAACTGTTTCTTTTGTGATTACAGTCAGAGGGATGCCCCAGTTTTTCTTAAGTCTCCTTCATAGGTTGTGACTTAGCGGGCTTTTATTTTGAGAGATAATGACTGCCGGTTTTAATGATTATGTGGAACCATCACAATCTTCTGATTTGGAAGGGTGTCTTCGATGCCATTCATTGTGTATGAAGCGGAAGATTGTGATTGAATGCGCACCTGAATTAACTGAGGAAACTACCCTGCCCCAGGTTACGATTAAGGGTTTTAATTTGTGTGAAAAGAAAAACTCCTATTTCTTTGGCTCAAAGGGGTTGAGTAGGGATTATCTTCCTTATAACTCCACTGTTTAGGATTTGAAACAATGTCTGTACATCGTTAGCGGGGTAAGTTCAAAAGCATATTGTAGATATTGTGGTATCATTTTCGTCATCCTCCCTGTAAAGGCTTATAGCTTTTGACCGAGAGTTGAATATCACAAAAAGGGAAGCAATTTAAATATAGTGAATATGAATGAATTGATTCAAAACAGACATATGCAATGCATTGATAAAGTAACAGAGTTTGACATGAATAGATGTTCGAACAATCAAAATAAAATTAAAAATTGAAAATTCTAATGAACAAAAGCCTCTTTTCCTGAACATGCCACTTCAAATGGTGTGTCTTTGAGGGATGGAAGAAGAACTCAGCTTGACTATCTTGTGTAAACTCCAGCACCCCTTCATCAATCAAGTTTTTAACTTCATATTTCAACCTCCAACAGTCGTCAGTATCATGCCCCGGGCTGTTGGAGTGGTATGCACACCTTGCATTAGGATTGTAGTTATGGGACGAAGTCTTTGGATTCGGATGAGATCCTATCAACGTAATCAGATTCGTCCTCAACAAGTGTTGCAAAGCTTGAGACAGCGACATGTTGAGTTTGGTAAACTGCCTTTTGGGTATATCCGGCTTACTCTGATTAACCCGTTGTTTTTGGCAAGGTTATTGTTGGACCCGTGATGTGGTAGCAATTTGGAAAAGTCCACTCTTCACCAAACCAACCTCTTGTCTTCTCAGAAGTTGATCAATGACTTGGTCCACAACCTCGACTGTTTGCTTCATACGACTGCAACCGTCTTGATGAAGTTTATTGATAATGGCTCTCAACTCTTCTTGTCCCCAGTCTAGGCCTTGGATAAGGGCCCTCTGCCCCAGCATATGGGTTCTCATTGTTTCAACTTCAGCTTGCAGTTGTTCCAACCGTTCGTCCTTATTGTCTTCAGAACTTTTCTTGGCCAGGTTCACGGCAGGAGTGTTTTCAACTCTTCCTGCCCCTTGGATAGGATTCGGAACATTTCCATGAACTGAGCTTCTTGAGTTTGGAGATCTCTGTTGTCTTGTTTGAGAGCCATTGCTGAAATAAACAGCAAAGAAGATGAGAAACCTGTACTGGAGACTACCTGTTATGCAATGACATGTATGATATTCATCTGTTTTCAAGGATCTCGCGGGGTAAACATGAAAAATGTTAGGCGTTGAACTTTACAGCTTTGATTGAAGCACTTCGTGTCATTGAAGGTCCTTCTACAAGATTCAAGCTCACCATATCAAGTGGGTTATAGCCCCTGACTCAAGTTATCGTGTTTTGGTCTTTTGACGACATTGGCCAGAGGAAAATAAATCCCCTTGCCCCTTGCTAGACGTTTGGTTCATCATAACCTGCATCACAGGCCCTCGAGATCCTTGAAATGGTTAGTATGATATGTCATGGTATGATGCTATGATGTGTATGTTATGCATCAAGCAAAAATGCAGGGTAAGAAACCAATTTATTGGATTTATACAAACAACGTCCTACAAGGAATACAAACAAAGCCCTGCAATGAGTTCAAATTGTTAGGCAAAGAAAGCAAACAAGTCACACAAGTAGCCTTAGGTGTATGCTTGCATGGATTTCATAGGTAAGTACCCTCTTAAAGTTTAGTTGGTTTCAAACCAGTCTTAGAAAATTAACCGGGTTCTAAGGATTCTCAATATCATTGATCATCCTTTATCGGGTATTGTTTCAGCTCAGGCAATCTTTTCTTGCGGCCTAAATATCTCGAAAGTCTGATCTCAATGAGTGTAGCATCGAGTATCAACCAATCCTCATCTTTATATCGAGGCCGGATATCTCACTACTTTCTAATGGCCAAGTTTATTCAACTAAGGTTCTAAGGTCTGTCAGTGCTTCACGACACCACGTGGCGGCCCCGTATTCTCCTCGTTTCAACACGAAGGATACCGGTACCAACCAAAGTGTCACACCAACATAGCCATCGCTTAAACCATATCGATCTACACCGTAAAATCTCCACGATCTATTGCTAATTACCTAAAAAGTGTCCCCAGATCCGGGTGTAGGATCTTCAACAATACCCAAGCAAAAACCCTTAAAGATAAAGCATGTAAAATAAACAAGAAAGCAATTTAAAAATGACCTAGATCCTAAGTTAAACCCCACTTTATTAATGGTCCCCAGTAGAGTCTCCAATTCTGTGATACGGTGGCAGAACCGGCTGTTATACTGGTTTTGCATTTGTATTCACAAATGTCGCAGTAAGCAAGAGTCACCACCGACTTTTATTTCATCCAACAAAGGAAAAGGAAAAAGAACAGGAAAAAACCTTTTTCGAGATGTTTCTGAGTATGGGGGTAGATTATAGAAAGGGAAGGTGTTAGCACCCTTTCTATCCATGGTTTTCCACGGGCTCTTAGGTACTTGCTCATTTTTTGAAATTGCTTTCGTGTGTTTATGTTTTTGAAAATAAGTTTTGAAATCTGCCTTAGTGCGGCGTTTCACTTTATGGTAACCCTTGTATCAGTCCTCAAGAGTGTGATGAAATGTTTTTGAAAACTTTGTTTGAAAAGCTTGTTTGAAAGTGTATGTGTAAAAATTGTTGTTTTGAGCAAGTACCTAAAAGTTTCTACCTACTCGAAAAAAGAAGTCCGTTTATTTTCTTATTTCCTTTAGACAGCGCTATCCTACTATTAAGGAGTAGGTAGCTCCATCGTTGGAGTTTAAGGGACAATCAAAAAGGATGTAATGGTCATTGAAGGAAACATGTAAAGATACCTTAGCAGTTCGAAGGGACTCTCATTATATATTCATAGGCAACATGGCAAATGATCTGTCTGGAAGAATAGCAAGATGGCAAATGATCTTGACAGAATATGATATCCAGTATACAACTCAAAAAGCAATCAAAGAAAGTGTACTGGCCGATCATTTGGCACACCAACCTATGGACGATTACCAATCGTTGAACTTTGAATTTCCGGACGAAGACATCATGGTGGTAACTGATTGTGAAGTGCCTGGACCGGATGAAGGACCTGAGGAAGGATCTCGATGGTCTATGCATTTTGACGGAGCCTCCAACGCTTTGGGTAATGGAATCGGCGCTGTGATCATATCCCCCAAAGGAACTCATACTCCATTCACCGCCCGGTTGTGTTTCAGCTGCACCAACAACATGGCAGAATATGAGGCATGTATCATGGGTCTTCAAGCTGCAATCGACTTAAGGATCAAGTTTCTAAGTGTCTTCGGAGATTCCGCTCTTGTGATCAATCAGGTCAAAGGCGAGTGGGATACGAAACACCCAAATCTTCTTCCTTACAAGGAGTATGTGTTGACCTTGCTTCCCCACTTTGAAGAAATAACTTTCGAACACTTTCCAAGAGAGGAGAATCAGCTAGCGGACGCACTAGCTACAATGTCTTCAATGTTCAAAGTCAAATGGGACAATGAGGCTCCCCGGATCATTATCTGGAAGTTGGACGAACCTGCATACTGCTGCGACCTTGAGGCCGAAAAGGTGACTGAAAAACCCTGGTATCATGAGGTGAAGAGATACTTGGAAACTCAGGAATACCCCGAAGGCGCATCTATCAACGACAAGAAGTTCATGAGAAGGTTTACGGCAAAATTCTTCCTCAGCAACGGCATTCTCTACAAAAGAAATCATGACTCAACTCTACTGCGTTGTATGGATAAGGCTGAAGCAGAGAAGATCATGATAGAACTGCATGAAGGTACATTCGGAACACATTCCAGTGGACATACCATGGCAAAGAAAATCCTTCGGGCAGGATACTTCTGGTCCACAATGGAAGCCGACTGTTACCAACATTCTCGAACTTGTTACAAATGCCAGATCTATGCTGACAAGGTGCACATCCCTCCGGTTCCTCTGAACGTCCTGACGGCACCTTGGCCTTTTGCAATGTGGGGCATCGATATGATCGGTGAGATCCGACCGACGGCATCCAATGGGCATCGCTTCATCCTGGTGGCGATTGATTACTTCACGAAGTGGGTTGAGGCAGCTTCCTACGCCATGGTAACCAAGAGCGTTGTGGCACGGTTCATTCGGCATAATCTGATCTGTCGATACGGTGTACCGGAAAGGATCATTACGGACAATGGTACCAATCTTAATAATAAGATGATCACTGGGCTCTGCGAGCAATTCAAGATACAGCACCACAACTCTTCTCCTTACCGGCCGAAGATGAATGGGGCTGTAGAAGCAGCTAATAAGAATATCAAAAAGATTGTGCAGAAGATGACAGTGACCTACAAAGATTGGCACGAAATGTTACCGTTTGCTCTTCACGGGTACCGTACCTCAGCAAAGACGTCAACCGGGGCAACACCCTTTTCCTTGGTCTATGGCATGGAGGCAGTCTTGCCAATTGAAGTCCAAATACCCTCTCTCCAGATAATGAAGGATGCAGACTTGAACGAAGATGACTGGATCCAGACTCGACTTGATCAATTAAACCTAATTGACGAAAAGAGACTCACCGCTATCTGTCATGGTCAGACGTATCAAAAACGGATGATTAGGGCATTTAACAAGAAAGTCAGACCACAAGAGTATTAAGTTGGGGACCTGGTAATCAAGCGCATCATCCTTCCTCAAAGTGATCCCCGGGGCAAATGGACCCCCACATACGAAGGGCCATTTATGGTTAAACATGTGTTCTCAGGAGGAGCCATGATTCTAACCACCATGGATGGTGACGACCTTCCTCACTCCGCCAATGCAGACATAGTAAAAAGATACTACGCATAAATAAAAGACCCGCTAGGTTGACATACCTAGGCAAAAACAAGGGCTTCCCGGCGAACCAAAAGGGTTCGGGCAAAAATAAGGGATGAAAATGAAAACAATCTGTACACCCGGCAAGTCGAAAACCTGAAAAGGCGGCTTGGGAAAAAATGGGTATCCCGGTGGACTGAAAACCCGAAAGGGCGGTCCAGGCAAAAGTTAGGGATAAAGCGTAACACTGTGTCTCATTGGATCACCTTGCATCCAGAATTCGGCATCAACTATCTGGCTCGGACTTCGGCATCGATCAATCAGCTTCATCTTCAACTAAGCAGCAAAGTGATGAGACGCTTGAAGACATAAAGGCGATAGCAGAGTTGGAACCCAGGGGGAATATTGTGCACATAGCTGTTTTGTTTCCTTTTTCAAAATTGTATAAACTTTATGTTGTTCGGCGGCGTTCTCTTACTAGGACGTCAGCCTCTTGTACAAAAAACGCCTATTTACAGGCAAATTTCAAAATTAATACAGATTCAGTTTTCCAAACAAATTGCCAATTGTGCTTTCCCTTTTTTCTGTTTTGTCTTGCGAAGAACGTCCAATGTTCATTTTTGATATATGCATTTGACATTAAATTTCTAATTCATAAATACTTGCATACGAAACAAAAGACTAATTACAGGTGACATCAAAGATAGGGGCAATGTAAAGTTGTCTGATGCAGTCTGGTTGCTTTGTCCGCCGAGGTACCAAGGTAGATTTAACTGAAGAATGTGATCAAGTTATCTCAACTCCCCACAGAGTAAGATAAGATAGCAACATTCCCCAGCGGAGTATAGACATTCATCAACAAGCATCCCTGGCAGTCTTGATCTAAGATTGTTCCCCGGCGGAATATCAACACCCCAATGCAATTCCAAAAGTTTCCCCAGGAAAGTGGAATTCTTATCCCCAGCAGGTCTTGAAGCTTATCACCAGTAGATTCTGGAAGCTTATCCCCTGCAGAGTACGGACGTCCCTCCCGAGCTTTATTCAAAGTTATTCCTCACAAGGGCTTATAATTGGGTTATCCTCAGCTAATTGCCACGGAAGATCGCCCTCGTCGAAGTTCTTCCTATCCCCAGCGGAGTTCATCAAAGTTCCCCAACATAACTTATCAGCACAATCCCCATCGGAGCTTACCATTGTCATCCCCAGAGGAGTTTATCATTGTTATCCCCAGCGGAATCCATCATTGAAATCCTCAGTGGAGCTCTCATCAAAACTTCAGCGAAGTATCTCTTCCACAGAATAATTCCCCTCAGAGTAATCTCTCCAACAAGTTTATTCCCCAACGGAGTCATCTTCTCCTACCGGTGTATTCTTACAACCATCCTCCCCAGCGGAAGTGAAGAACTTTACTCTTCAACGTCAGCCCAGGATTTAATTCCCCGGCCGATCGTCAAGGATTTATTTTCCTAGACGAATATACATTCATAAACAGTTCTCATTTCATGCATCTTGCTTACATACATGATAAAGTGCATACAACACTATCTCATGTTGAACATCATAACATCATGCATTTCATACATCATGACATTGCATACAACTGATGTTTTGCCTTTTCAGGGAAAAAGACAACCCAAAAGACAACTACCTTCAACTACAACAATTCCAGACTCGATTCTTGTATCTAGCCAGGGCATGTCTGAAGAGTTTGAAGATTCGATTCCTGTATCCAGCCATGGCATATCTGTTGACAACTATTTCCATATTCGATTCCTGTATCCAGCCAGGGCATATCTGTTGACAACTATTTCCAGACTCGATTCCTGTATCTATCCAGGGCATGTCTGAAGAGTTCGAAGATTCGATTCCTGTATCCAGCCAGGGCATATCTGTTGACAACTATTTCCAGACTCGATTCCTGTATCTAGCCAGGGCACGTCTAAAGAGTTTGAAGATTCGATTCCTGTATCCAGCCAGGGCATATCTGTTGACGACTATTTCCAGACTCGATTCCTGTATCTATCCAGGGCATGTCTGAAGAGTTCGAAGATTCGATTCCTGTATCCAGCCAGGGCATATCTGTTGACGACTATTTCCAGACTCGATTCCTGTATCTAGCCAGGGCATGTCTGAAGAGTTCTAAGATTCGATTCCTGTATCCAGCCAGGGCATATCTGTTGACAACTAATTCCATATTCGATACCTGTATCCAGCCAAGGCACATCTGTGAGCAACCGATTGTAGATTCGATACCTGTATCTAGCCAGGGCGTGTCTGCATGAAGAGATTGAAGATCAACACTTGTAACAAGCCAGGAAACCATCTTCCTTTCTCAAAGTACACAAGTTCTCGCTAAGGAATCTCTTACGCGATCGAAACTTCCAAATGGCATCTATAAGCCCATTCCCGATAAGGTTCTGTCACATCTCCAGATGGCATCTATAAGCCCATCTCTCTATCCACCATCTCTCCAAATGGCATCTATAAGCCCATTCCCGCCATCACATTGCCAATACTCTACTATGCGAGTGCAAATTTTCGGGCACTCTAGTGTCCAATCTCCTTTTACCTTCGAGTCGCGAAAGGCAAACTTGCCAATCTAACTCTTCAGGTTCAAGAAGATTGAACAGGGGCAACTGTTGTACCCCAAAATTTGCCCTCTCCTTCTTCAGGAAATCATCTTGGATTTTCAAGGTCCCTCTGAAACAAATCCAAGTCCTGAGTTATCTTTTTTACCCAAGCAGACCATTTACAAGAGCAAGATGATCATACAAGCTCCAAAGACAACGCTTTTATCTTGAGAAATTAATTAAATTCTAAACACTTGAAATGTTTCTTTAAAAAAAAAGAGTGTTTAAGAAAAAAATCAGCGTTTCAGAACTTCTGGACCAATTCCAGATAAAAACGGTCAGAAGTTGCAAGCTTGGCTCAGCGTAGTCAGAAGTTGGCTTTTCAGCAGCTACATCAGCTCAATCAGAAGTTGTAAACGTGGTTCAGTATGTAAGCCTCAGACAGAACATGACTCTTTCAGCAGTTACACAAGCTCAATCAGAATTTGCTAAAGGAATGCAAAAGAAGCAGGGAAGTCTGAAGGCTCTTTCAGAACATGCTGAAATCAGAAGATGAAAAGGTCAGAAGAGTGGGTGTTACACTGATACAGAATCTCTAAGCCCAGGAGATCCAGAAGCAAATCCAAGGAACGTATCAGAAAATCAGGAGAATCCCCAGAACTTACTAAGACAACAGGAAGCCAAGGCCAGAGCATGGTTTACGCTGTTCTTTTTGAAACAGAACTGCTGATTCAACGTTGGTTTCCATTACCAGAATATTGATGTTGATAGGTATTATCACCATTTAATGCTCATTAATGCTTCCAACCACTCCTGAACATTCATCCAAGTAATCCCTTCACGTGTGGCTTGGAAAACGCCTTTATGCAGACTCTGGCATGGGTCTACACGCCACCGCCCACTTAAGAGGTCACTTCTCTCCAATCCACGCTTGCTGCTGCAGCCTAGGCTGAAGGCTATCTGTTATCACAACTTCCCAGGAATTTCTGTCAAAGAGCAATTCAAACTCTGTTGGTGCTTTAATGTTCAAGGCACCCACAAGAACTTTGCCTATAAATAGAGAGTCATTGTCCACTGCAAAAGGGCGTTCAAGAAACAGAAAAATTGCTAAGAGAGAAACAGAAACCCTTAGCAAGATAGTGTTCTGAAACTCTGCCAAAATCTCCAGTTTGTTTCATAACTTTGAATTTCTCATCTTCAAACTTTATCCAATACCCAGTTTTCTGTGTGAACAAAAAAAAACCTCTTTTCAAACTTCTGACCCTACATACGCATACACCTTCACCTGCTTTTTTTCCAAAAAAAAAAGGGGAATCTGTCCAGAACACCACCAGAGCCAAAAGCTAGCTTTCACCCACAACTTTTCTAATAGCCAGGTAAGCACCTGCCGACCTTCATCACGCTGCTAAGCATCATCAGTTGTGCATACTCAAATAAACATAATGTAAATATCATGTTGTTGCTGTTTATATTCTGAGGATTTTCATACCTCGGAACATTCTGAGCCAGTGTAGGACTTGCCTGTGACCTTGTTGGTTCTGCCCTCTGAAACATTTTGACATTTGCTGGATCTGTTCCAAATATGTTTCCTGTTTTGTGAAATAACAACAAAATTGCAGATGTTCTGATTAGTACAGGGAAAAGCCAAGTGCTGACTTTGACGTTAGCACATCTGAAGCCTGTTTTGCTGTCAATGATATCAGAACCTCTGAGAGTTATTGCCCTTCCAGCAGAATCAGAACTTCTGGTTTCTCCACTAACAAACTTCTGTCTTGCAGCGCAGGGGGGTCAGAACTTCTGATTTCCCCACTAACAGGGTTCTATTTTGCAGGTGCTATACAGTTTAACCAAGAGGTTGATCATCTGGCAGCGGATCCGGGTCAGAACTTCTGATGACCTCTCAGCAGCGCGCTGGCTCCCTCTCTCTCTCTATATCTTGTTTTTCGCTATTTTCTTTTTTGTCTATTTTTCTCGTTGAACCCCCCATGTACAAATGTGTATCCCCATCCCCTAATTGTTGTAATAGCGTAGGATTTTATATTTCCGCTTCTTATTGCTAGTAATTAGGACATGTATGGCAAGATAAAATCAATGAAATAGAAAAACCTAATTCAAAGAAAAAACTCTTGTATGCAATAAAACACACTTGCACACTAACACCCCTAGGGTTACATCCACCTGTTGCCTTTCAAAATTAGGCCATATTGCATGTTAGGTCTCTTTGGGCAAAACAAACAATTCAAATGATCATAGTCCCTCGATGACGCTTTCGAAAGTTGCCTAAAAAATGATCAAGTCCCTTAAAGGAAAAATTTCCCAAAGATACTTGGCACCATTGCAATTATGGTCTAAACGATGACCCGCGCCCGTCCCTTTCACCTCCTAACACAAGATTTTCCACCAAATGCAATGGTGGAATAAAATTGTTAAAAGGGTTAAAACATAGAAGAAATCTTTGAGAAATTTAGGGGTAGACAACCTCTTAGTTACTTGAATCAAACTTGCAAAACAAAACACTTGCCTATTTTTAAAACCATACCTCACAACACTTTCAAAACAAACTTTCAAAAAAAAAACAAATGAAAACCTTTTTCAAAAGACGTACACCTTTGTATACATCCCAACATGGATCATTACAAAGGTTGCCACCACATTGGCCTCTTTTCAAAAACATTTTCAAACCCACACACAAAGCACCATTTCAAACAATTGAAAATTAAGGCAAGTTAATCTAAGCAAGTAACTAAGAGCCCATGGATAACCATGGATAGAAAGGTTGCTAATACCTTCCCTTTCTATAATCTACTCCCCGAACCCAAGAAAACATCTCAAAGGTTTTTGCTGTGCTTTTTAAACCTTTCCTTAGGATAAAATAAAAAGTCGGTGGCGACTCTTGCTCAACCGAAACATTTGAGAAAACAAACGTAAAACCATAGTCAGTTCTCCCACCGTATCACATCAAGGATCCTTTTCTCATCAGTAGCCAAATAATCTAGATTTGAGGTTTTTATGGCCCAATAGGCTTTATGTTCTAACTCAAAGGGTAAATGACATGAGTTTCCATAGACCAATTGATAAGGGGTAGTTCCAATAGGGGTTTTATAAGTTGTCCTATAGGCCCACAATGCTTCTTGTAGCTTTTGAGACCAATCTTTTCTAGATATTGAAAAAGTTTTCTCTAGGATATGCTTAATCTCCCTATGAGATACTTCCACTTGTCCACTAGTTTGCGGATGGTAAGGTGTTACCACTTTATGTCTAACTCCATACTTACTTAAAGTTTTGTCAAAAATCCTTGATATAAAATGTGATCCACCTTCGCTTATGGCAAGACGAGATATTCCATACCTGGGGAATATGTAATTTTTTAATAGTTTGAGTACTACCCGTGTGTCGTTTCTGGGTGCAGCTATAACTTTAATCCATTTAGACACATAGTCAACAACCAGTAACATGTATTTATTGCCTAAGGAGGATGGAAAAGGACCCATAAAATCTATACCCTATACATCGAAAAGTTCTACTTCTTGAATGTTGCTTAAGGGCATTTCATCACGTCTTGAGATGTTCCCAGTGCGTCGGCACCGATCGCATTAGACAATGTAAGCATGGAAGTCACACCAAAGTGTGGGCCAGAAAAGTCCGGCTTGAAGGATTTTAGCGTATGTTTTATAGGTGCCCATATGTCCACCATAAGGTGCGGAGTGACAATGTTCTATGATATTCCTTACCTCTTCTTCAGGGACACAACGACGAAAAATACTGTCAGTGCCTCTTTTGAACATAAGTGGTTCATCCCAATAAAAGTGTTTCACATCATTAAAGAACTTATTTTTCTGGTGATAACTAAGATCTGGGGGTACTATATCAGTGGCTAAATAATTAACAAAGTCAGCATACCAGGGTAGGTTACTAACTGCTAGGGCTTTCTCAGGGATCTCGTAACGATTTAGGTCATCTTCCTCAAAGGTTTCTATTTTGGCTACTAGTCTGTCATAAGGAAAGTCATCATTTGTAGGAACTAACTCTGGTTTCAAGTATTCGAGCCTAGAAAGGTGGTCAGTAACTACATTTTTTGTGCCTTTCTTATCTCGAATATCTAGATCAAATTCTTGTAGTAAAAGGATCCATCGGAGTAGCCTAGGTTTAGCGTCTTTTTTACTTAATAGGTAGCGGATAGCTGCATGGTCTGTGTAAACTATAATTTTAGCTCCTACTAGATAAGATCAGAATTTATCAATAGCAAACACTACAACTAAAAGTTCTTTTTCAGTGGTAGCATAGTTATGTTAGACAACATCTAGGGTTTTGCTAGCATAGTAAATCACATGCAGCTTATCTTTTCTTTGACCTAGAACAACTCCAACAACATAATCGCTAGCGTCACACATGATTTCAAAAGGTTCGGTCTAATCTGGGGGTTGCATAGTAGGTGCAAAAATTAGGGCTTGTTTTAAAAGGTTAAAGGCTTCGACACACTTTTCATCGAAAATAAATTCAACATCTTTCATCAATAGGCCAGTTAAAGGTTTTGTTATTTTAGAGAAATCCTTGATAAAGCATCGGTAAAAACCGGAATGACCAAGAAAACTTCGTACTTCCCTAATGGTCTTAGGTGGCTTAAGGTTCTATATAACTTCTATTTTGGCTTTATCAACTTCATTACCTTTCTCAGAGACTATGTGTCCTAAAACTATACCTTTGGTCACCATGAAGTGACATTTCTCCCAGTTCAATACCAGGTTTACTTCTACGCATCTTTCCAGGACTTTCTCAAGGTTAGCTAGGCAATTTTTAAAATCAAACCCGCATATCGAGAAATCTTCCATA
Organism: Vicia faba; assembly: GCA_948472305.1. NCBI lineage: Eukaryota > Viridiplantae > Streptophyta > Magnoliopsida > Fabales > Fabaceae > Vicia > Vicia faba. The sequence continues at coordinate 1,410,920,348 of OX451739.1, forward strand.
AAAACTTCCATAATTCCATCGAGATAATCTATGAAGATTGACATCATACAACGTTAGAAAGTGGAAGGAGCATTACAGAGTCCAAATGGCATGTAAAAGTTGTTTTCTCTTGATCTTCGGGATGAATAGGGATTTGGAAAAATCCAGAATATCCATCTAGGTAGCAAAAATAAGAGTTTCTAGCTAAACGTTCAAGCATTTGGTCTATAAATGGTAAAGGGAAATGATCTTTCCTAGTCTCTTTGTTTAGCTTTCTATAATCTATGCACATACTCCAACTGCCTTCCAAACGCTTGGCTACATGCTCGCCATTTTTGTTTTGCACGACAGTGATGCCTCCCTTTTTGGGTACTACATACACAGGGCTTACCCATCTACTATCTGAGATTTGATAAATGATACCAGTTTCTAGTAACTTAAGGACTTCTTTCTTTAAAACATCACTCATTATATGGTTTATCCTTCTTTGGTTCTCTCTGGAGGGTTTAGAATCTTCCTCTAGTAAAATATGATGCATACATACAAACAAACCTATTCCTTTCAGATCAGAAATGTTATACCCTAAGGTTGAGGGATATTTTCGCAAAACTTCTAAGAGTTGGCTTGTTTCAGCTTGGTTTAAGGTAGCACTCACGATAACTGGGCACTTCATCTCCTCGTCAAGAAACTCATATCTTGGATTCTTGGGTAATTCTTTAAGTTCTAAAGTTGTTTTCTTAGGGATAGGTATATGATCTGGGGTAAGGGCTAAACATTCATAGAGGTTATCATCAATGTAGGGTTCCATCTTCTCGAATCCATCGTCTTCCTGTATGGTTGTCTAAGGTAGTTTGATTGATTTGATAGGTCCTTCCTCGTTTAGTTCTCTTACGCACTCATCAATAATTTCTATGGCATAACATGCGTCTCCTATTACGGGTGCCATAAGGAACTTTGAAAGAATAAACTTTATCTTTTCATTGCCCACTTCAAAGGTCAGTTTTCCTCTCTTGACATCTATTATGGCTCTGGCTGTAGATAAGAAGGGTCTTCCTAGGAGGATTGGGATATTGTCGTCTTCTTTGATGTCCATGACAACAAAATCGGTAGGGATATATAACTGTTTGATTCTAATCGGGATGTCTTCTGATATGCCAATGGGATATTTGACAGATCTATCGGCTAATTAAAGAGACATCTTAGTAGGTTCCAATTCTCCTAAGTTCAATATTTCATAAACTGCCAGAGGCATTAGGCTAACACTAGCTTCTAAATCCAGAAGCACCTTATCGATCACATGGTCCCCTAATATACAAGGTATGGAAAAGTTTCCAGGGTCTTTCTCTTTCTTGGCAAATCTGTTTTCAGAGATAGAATTGCATTCTAAGGGTTTGGGATTGTCAAGTCTTCGTTTGTTGGTCAGCATGTCTTTAAGGAATTTTGCATATGATGGTATTTGGGTGATGGCTTCGTTAAAAGGAATTTCTACATTAAGTTTCTCTATTACCTTTAAGAATTTTTTATACTGGTTATTGATTTTGGTTTGCTTTAGTCTTTGTAAATACGGTATCAGAAGTTTGTATGGCGGAGGTGGTAGATAATATTTGTCTCTAGTCTCTTCCTTATCTTGGTCTTTATCCTTTTCGGATTCCACTGGTTTTTCTACGCCACTTTCGTTAGGGATTTTAGGTTCACTCAAGGTTGGGTTAAAAGGTTCATCATAAGCAGTCCCACTTCGTAAGGTAATTGCATTGGCTTGACCTCTAGGGTTTGGTTGAGGTTGTCCAGGAAATTGTCTTCCAGGCATATTCCGGGGAGCTTGTGTTTAGGCTACTTGCGAGATTTGGGTTTCAAGAATCTTATTATGAGTTACTATCTGGTCAACCTTAGTTCCTAATTGTGTGATCAATTCATTTACATCAATGTTCTGGTTCATGAATTCTTTGTTTTGTTGAGTTTGGGACAAGTTAAAATTTTCCATGATTTTCTCGAGGTTTAGTTTTGGGGGCACAACTTGCATAGGTTGATTTGGTCTTGGAGCTTGAAAACCTGGTGTTCTTGGGGGTATAGAGTTTTGGATAGGGTTATTATTCTTATAGGATAAGTTTGGGTTATTCCTCCATCCATGGTTATAAGTGTTCGAAAAGGGGTTCCCTTGGGTGTAGTTGATTTGTTTGATGATTGTTTCGTTCAACAGGTTGCATTATGCTGATTGGTGTCCTTGGGTTCCACATATCTCGCATCCTTGGGTGACTGCTGCTACTGTGGCTTGGTTATTGGACATATGCTCGACTTTTAGGGCTAGAGCATCCATTTTGGCTTGCATCATGTACATAGAGATTATCTCATGTATTCCTTCTTGGGGATCCTTCTTCTCCACTGTTGGTCGCTCTGTTCCCCATTGGTAATGGTTTTGAGCCATATCTTCAATGAGAGCGCAAGTTTCAGGGTAAGGTCTGTTCATCAGAGCGCCATCAGCGGCAGCATCAATGGTCATCTTGGTGTTATATTGGAGTCCATTATAGAAGGTATGCATGATCAGCCATTGTTCTAAGCCATGGTGGGGGCAACCTCTTAATAATTCCTTATACCTTTCCCAGGCCTCAAACAATGATTCTCCTTGGACTTGAGTAAATCTGGTTATTTAGTTTCTAAGAACGACAGTCTTACTAGGGGAAACATATCTGGCAAGGAACACTCTCCTAAGGTCTTCCCAAGTCGTTATTGAATTGGCTGGAAGGGAATCTGACCAACAACGAGCTTTATCTCTGAGGGAGAAATGAAATAGTCTTAAACGAATTGCCTCGGATGTAGCATCGTTGGTTTTAAAGGTATCGTCTAGTTGAATGAAGATTTCCAAATGTTGATTTGGGTTCTCCGTAGCAAGACCCGCAAATTGGTTTTGTTGTACTAGTTGTAATAGAGAGGGTTTTAGTTCGAAATTGTTTGCAGGAATAGCAGGGTTTACTATACTAGAACTAGGTTCTTTGTTTGAGGGTTGGGATAACTCCTTAAGGGGTCTTTGGTCACGATTTTCGGCCATAGCTTTCCTAACTCTTTGGAGTAAGAGGCGAGCGCGAGTGTAACATTCATGTTCCGCTAAAGGGTTTAACAAACTACCAGTACTGTGAGTTTTTCGTATTGACCGGATAGTTAAGCCTTAGTCTAGACGGTGTAACAACAGGGTACGAAATTTGATGTAATTGGTCTCCAACAACAGCGCCAAAAACTTGATGCATGGTTTTCACAAGTATACGAATCGCGTCAGATTAATATAAAAGATTATCGATCCTATAGACACCAAAACGTCAATCTATCAAATTCTATTGTCACTATGTTTATCTAAGGCAGATAAAATCATGGTTTTATAGTAGGCAGAGAAAATAAAGTAAAAGATATCAATTCAGATAAAATCAACGGGTTTGAATGCAAATCACAATAGTCAGATAATACTCTAAAATGCTTCTAATAGAACTACTTATGGGGAAATATTTCCTACTTTGGAAATAACTAATTTAACGGGAATTGTCGCTTCCGCGTATTCAGAATCGAATTTATTCTTTAAATGATGCCTTTTATTGTCACGGATAAAAGGTGTGTATTGTGTTAAAGTAATAAACCTATTTTTAAGAAATATAGTTACTTGACTAAGTTGAAAAGTGATTCCGACTCAGAACTTCTAACCAAGAGATGGTTAGAATTTTAAACCTATAAACGCGTCCGAAAAAGGTTTTGAAATCATTTCTTCTAAAAAGTTAAAGGTTCTTACTTAATTGAACAAAACACTTTTTCCCTCTTTGAGCAATTAAGACTAACAAAGTTTATCAATGGTTGTACAGCTTTCGATCTTACCCAACAGAAAATAAAATGCAGAAAACTTGTGTTAAAAACCAAAACAGCAACATGTATTATTTTATCCTTAGGTACCCATATTTTCTTGGGTCCTGATTTGTTAGTTTTACCAAAACTATGGTTGAATTTTGGTTTGACAGAATAATTATTATTGGTATATTTAATGTCGTGTGTGTGCCCATATACAAAGTGTGAATTAAGTGGAGTTCGTTTAATAACTAAATCCATGGCATTCTTTGGTTTAGGTACCTTACCTTGGTATCCTATTCCTTTTCTGCTATTTCTGCTAACTCCATAGATCATTGAAGTCATTTTGCTTCTATCTATGCTTTTAGCTAGAAACTTCTGAAAGTTGTGATCATACTCCTTGATGATCTCATCAGCACTACTGGGAGTTTCAAGAAATGTTTCCTTCTGAGAGTTTTGTAATAGATTTTCTAATTTTGAAATTTTATTTTTCAACTCAGAATTCTCCAATTTGAGACTCTCAGATTTATCAGAGTCAGAAGTAAGATTCCTTTTCAGGTTTCTGAATTTGACTCTGATCTGCTGATATCTTTCCAGAATCTCATTAAGGCTTTCAGCTAGTTCAACCTTAGTAAATTTAATAGCAAATTCAGGAAATACCTCTTATGTGTCTGATTCAGAAGCTTCACTGTCTTCTGATATGTTTTCCATGAGAGCTATGTTTTCTCTCTCATCGTCTGATTCTGAGTCAGCTTCAGATGTGTCAGAGTCATCCCATGTAGCCATGAGACTTTTCTTCTTTTCCTTGCCAAACTTCTTTTTGGGCTTTTCCCTCTGAAGCTTTGGGTAATCACTCTTGTAGTGTCCTTGCTCGTTGCATTCATAGCAGATTATGTCTTTGTTGTTTGGCTTTCTGCTTCCTGAAGAGCCTTCAGATCTTCTGTATCCAGAGGAGGGTTCTGATCTTCTGTATCTGGAGGAGGACTCATTCTGATTCTCTGATCTTCTTGGATTCCTGAACTTTCTTTGCCTCTGCTTCCACAGTTGGTTCACCCTTCTGGAGAGGAGAGACAGTTCATCTTCTTCTGATGAGGACCCATCAGAGGTTTCTTCTACAGCCTGCAAAACATTGGAGTCAGATTTTCTATTAGACTTTAAAGCTAATGGCTTACCTTGCTTTTGAGGTTCATCATCTTCTAGCTCTATCTCGTGACTTCTGAGGGAGCTGACAAGTTCCTCCAGAGAGATTGTGTTGAGATCCTTAGCTAGCTTCAGCGCTGTGACCATTAGCCTCCACTGTTTTGGCAAGCTTCTGATGATCTTCTTAACATGATCAGCAGTAGAATACCCTTTGTCCAGGACTTTGAGACCAGCAACCAGAATTTGAAATCTTGAGAACATTGTTTCAATGAATTCACTTTCTTCCATCTTGAATGCCTCATACTTCTAGATGAGCGCAAGAGCTTTAGTTTCTTTAACTTGAATGTTGCCTTCATGCGTCATTCTCAGAGATTCAAACATATTCTTTGCAGTGTCTCTATTTGATATCTTTTCATATTCAGAGTAAGAGATGGCGCTGAGAAGAATTGTTCTTGCTTTATGATGATTTCTGAAGTCACGCTTTTGTTGATCAGACATTGCCTTCCTGTCAATCTTCTGACCACTTGCATTCACTGGGTGCGTGTATCCATCAGTCACCATATCCCACAGATCAGCATCGTGGGCCAGAAAGAAGCTTTCAATTCTGTCTTTCTAGTAATCAAAGTTCTCACCATCAAAGACTGGAGGTTTGCCACTGAATCTATCTCTTTCTTCATTGTTGTCATTGTTGATGTTTTGATGTGGTCCTACCATAGTGTTTTTCTAACGCTGGATCTTGTACTGACACGGTTAAGTGTTATAAGCTCATAACCAGGCGCTCTGATGCTAATTGAAGAAGTGAAAAACACAAGAAAGGGGGTTGAATTGTAAAACTTGAAATCAAATGCAGACAACACGTTATTTTTATCCTGGTTCGTTTGATCTCAAACTAATCCAGTCCACCCGTCAAGGTGATTTCGCCTCTCTCCAACGAGGTCTTAATCCACTATATTCAACTGAATACACAAACGTCTTTAACAACTGTCAAAGCCTTCTTGAGTCTAACCACAGACCGGTTTATCTCAAGGAAATTTTCTCTTACAGATAAATGAACAAATGCGTGTTTGATGTTTTCTAGAAAGACTATATATCACAACTGTGATAATACACAATATGAAGCTTATACTGAACTATACTGCTAATGTTATTGAGTAGGCGTGGTTGAAAGCTTTAGCAATTTGAGTGAGAGAGATTTCTTATGTGTGCGTGCGTGAAAGAGTATTAGCCAATTCTTTTCTCACTGACTTGTTTAAATAGCATGGAATAGATACGTTGTTGTCCATAATTCCATTTCAATGCTCATAACGTTCTTTCCTTTTTGAGAAGATCTTTGTCTTTGATAAAGCCGTTGGTAATTAATCTGCCTTGAATGCATAGTAACATTGACACTTCAAAATGTTCTGCTTAATGAAAATCATAGTGTTCTTGGCTTTAGCTTGTTCTGGCGTTCCTGAGTGCTGATGAGATGGTTATGATCTTGATCAGAGTCAGAGTATGTTAAGCGTAGATTCTGTTCATCAGACTTCAGCGTAGCACATGAATTGATCTTCTGATGCTGACATATCTTCTGATGCTGATGTTGATATTGATATTCTGATGCTGATTCCATCAGAGTTTCTGCAAATACACAACATAATTTTTTAGTATCATATATGTCTTATATAAATCTCATAATTCATTTAATCTTGTATTTTGTTATCATCAAAACTCTAACTGAGGATTGTAGAATCAAACTATGTTCTAACACATACAAACAGACTTATTCCTTTCAGACCAGAAATGTTATACCCTAACGTTGAGGGATATTTTCGCAAAACTTCTAAGAGTTGGTTTGTTTCAGCTTGGTTTAAGGTAGCACTCATGATAACTGGGCACTTCATCTCCTCGTCAAGAAACTCATATCTTAGATTCTTGGGTAATTCTTTTAGTTCTAAAGTGGTTTTCTTAGGGATAGGTATAGGATCTGGGGTAAGGGCTAAACATTCATAGAGGTTATCATCAATGTAGGGTTCCATCTTCTCGAATCCATCGTCTTCCCATATGGTTGTTGTGATCGGTGGATCTGGAACTGACTGTTTAACGCTGGTTCGCGAAATGTCGCAGAAGCAAGAGTCGCCACCGTCTTTTATTTTCTCCAAATGGAAAGGACAAAAGCACAGAAAAATTCCTTAAAGAGATTGCTCTCGGTTCGGGAGGTAGGTTATAGAAAGGGAAGGTGTTAGCACCCTTTCTATCCATGGTTATCCATGGGCTCTTAGATACTTGCTCAATGTGTTTTCAAAATTGTTTGTTTGCTTTTCAATGTGGGTTTAAAAGTTTCTTTTGAAAAATTTCAGATCGACTCATACGTCAGAGTGTTTGAAAAGTTTGTTTTGAAAGCTTTTGAAAAGTGTCAGTGTGAACAGATTTTGTTTTTGTTTTGAGATTAGAGCAAGTATCCTTGAGAACCTACCTACCCTAAGGAATTTGTCTGTGTAGATGTCCTTTAAAGTAGTGCCATCCCACCATTGAGAGGTAGGTAGCACCACCGTTGGAGGTGTTTGGGTCAATTCGATTTTAGGGACGTGGTGATCACCAGAGCAATGGGAAGACACCTTAGAAGCTACCCTCATGCCAGGTTCCCGGATCATGAGGACTTACTAAGACATCCTCTACTCGACGATCACCTTTCGAGGCAAGGCAACAGTGAGGCGTACCCTAGGGGTGGTGTGTGTGAATTGTGTGTCATGTTTCAGTTATTTGTCTTGTCATGTTTGTCGTGTTCTACGCTTGATTTTAATTTGTCCATTCATTCTTGCATGCATATTTAACAGTTATAAAGTTTGCGAAAAACAAATCTAAGGCTATTACAAACGGCGCGGGTCCACATCGCCAAATTAAACCGGACCCGATTTAGCGGAAAATAAATAAAGCGAAGGAATAAAGGTGCGAAAAATCAAATTACATAGCCTTGGGAGAGATACAAAATTATTTAAACGATTATAAAATAAATGCTCGAAATAAGGAAATTAAAGCAAAACTAGGGCGTTGGACCCTTTTACAAACAATTAAAATTAATAAGGAAATTAAAATTAAAATGTTTTTGTTATTTTGTGTTTTTTAGGTTTTATGAGAAAAAAGAGTTAATGGAAATTAAATTAAACGGCAAACCCTAATTCTAATATTTTTTTATTTATTATGAAAGAATTAAAATATAATCTAAATTAAATCCTAATTTATTTATGTGCAATTTTTAATTTGTGAAAATAAATAAATAATATTATTATTCTAAAAAAGGGAAAAATATTAAAAGGAATAAAAAATATCAATTAACCTAATTCTATTTTATTGGATTTTTGTTATGGAAAAAATATAAATTAGACCTAATTTGAAATTAGTTTATTTACATGCTAATAAAATAATTATAATAAAATAAATATTATTTTTCTGGTCTTTTTCTGATTTTTGAGTGTTTTTATATTTTGTGGAAAAATAAATTAATTATGTTAAAACAATAAAATAAATAAAATAATAAAAGTAAGAAGAAAAATATAAAAATGCAAACCAAGGTGGGGTGTAGCCCCAATTCAGGAGGTATAAATTTGAGAGGCCTAGCCCAATTGAATTTGAATTTGCTGACTTTTCATGATTCCATATGATGCGTTTGACCAGGCGTAGGTGTTCTTCAGCTTCCAACCTTTAGATTGATCTCCAGGCGGACGTGGCATGTTGATGATGGAGGGAGTATGATGTACCTGGAAATTAGCGTAACATGGAATTTTATATTGAAAAATAGCATGGAATTTTGCCAGACCTGGGACTTGAACCCAGGTCTTTGATGTCACATGCATAGTATGTTGCCACTGAGCCAAGCGCGTTTCATTTAATATATAATATAACACAAATAATATAAAAGAAAAAGTAAAGTTAGTGGACGATCTGGCGCGAATTTTCAAACTAGCCTATCACATGGTGACAACGAGGTTGTCTTCTTCGTTTTTTCTGAAATACAAACGTATGGCCACGGTTTTTATGGCGTTGCTGAAGGGGTGATTCAAGAAAATAGCGAATAGCCCATATCCAAACATAAATTGGGCGCGATGGTATGGATCTTTTCGTCTCTAAGCACTGAGTTCAACCATGGTGTTCAGAAGTCCTAATTTTTCTTCTACACAAAATCCCCAATTTCAGAAACCTGCAACCCTAAAAATCGCATATGGTGGAATCGTGTATGATCCATGAAAACGCAATTAAACACCACAGTTAGCTTTAGAACATTAATATGAACATGAATCAACAAAGAAAAATGCATAAAGATGATGGAATCATGCTGTGCGATTTCAAAAATTCCAAGGTACAGTTGGACTTAAGGGTACCAATTCAATGAGTTTTTGTTGATGTTAAGGATTGAGGAACGTTCAAGGATGTCTCAGGATGCCAATGGAATGAGAGTTGAAGCTTGAATCGACCTTAAAGCTAGATTTCAGTGTTTGAGTTTTTATGAAAAATTTCAATGTGCAATGCTTGTTTTGGGCGCAGCTTGCAGTCTTAGATCATTAGGGTTGTGATGCTGAGTATGTATAGAGCATGTTAGGTCAAAAAGATTGAATAAAATCCATTGAATTCATTGTTTGAAGATTTGATTTGCTTAAGGATCTTTTCTAATCTTTTTTCATGGTTTTTTGTGTCAATTAGTTCCAATCAAGCCAAAACCTTCTATATTAGCATGTGCACGAAATCTCAAGTTCAAATCATGCATAAAAAGATTTGTTTAGGTTAAGGTTATATTTTTCATGAATTAAAATGATTTAAATGAATATAAATTAATATAAATTCAAATAAATAATTAAAAAATATGAAAATACTCCCCTTTGGGCCTAGTGGTCGTGCATAGGCTTGGCATGAAGAAACTTGGAAGAAAAATGGGCCCATTTGCATTTTTAGGCCTTTTGCATCAATGTTGACTTTTCAAAATTCCCAAAAATTTCCCAACTTCCACAAGGCATAACTTGGTCAATTTTTAAGCTTTTCACATGTTCTTGGACATTTTGGAAAGGTCTTTGAGTCCTTTAACCAATGCCTTTGGTCCCATGTCATTTTGATTTACCAATCTCAAGTTATGGTCTTTGACTTAAAGTCTCTTTTTGTTGACTTTTGAAAATGACCTATAATGTTGAAATTGATAACTTTTTGTGAGAGCATTTCTTGGACTTGGAACATGAAGATGAATTGTAGGAAATGTCTTTCTCTTCAAAATGAACTTTGGATGGAATTTTTCTGATAATCCATGTGAAAGTTATGCCCTGGTCAATTTCAGTTGACTTTTTCAGCTGTCCAAATATAGCAACTTTTGCATCTTTGATGATTTCTGAGCCAAATTTTGAGAATCCTGATCAAGCATTGATCAAATGATGTTTGTGGCTTCAAAATGATATGTTGACCAAAAATTTGAACTTTTGACTGCCAAATGACCATTTTGCCCCTACAGTTGACTGTAGTGCAATCTAGGGTTTTGACTGTGCAATTTTGAGCTGAATGCCTTGAAACTTGTCATGAGGATGCTTGACCATCTTTATAGGCATATGAGACTTGATTGGGCCTTTGAAAAGTTCATTTGCTTGACCAGAACTCAAACCCTAGTTTTGACTGTATAGGAGACAGTTGAGCTGCACAACCCTTGGGGAATTTTGTGACCTTGATTTTGACAATTCTTGATGAATATGGGAGGGCAAATTTTGGGGTACAACAGTTGCCCCTGTTCAATCTTCTTAGACCTGAGGGTGCAGATTGGCTGACGTGCCTTTCGTAATCCGAGGGTAGAAGATGATTGGACACTAGAGTGCCCAGAAATTTGCGCTCACATAGTAGCAATGATGATGAGGGAATGGGCTTATGGATGCCATTTGGATGTTGCTTGGATAGGATGATGGGCTTATAGATGCCATCCGGGTGTTGATTGCGTAGGAGATTCCTTAGCGAGAACCTGCATACCTGCAAAACAAAAAATGAGTACCTGACACGTCGCAGGAGCTGATTTTAGATGCTTGATATAGATATGTCCTGACTGGTTACAGGAGCTGGGTCTGGAGCTTCAAACGTTGATGGATGAACCAGGGATGGTCACTGCCTTAGCATGAATAGTAAGAGAATCCTGAATGATTTTAACCTCAACAACGCTCGTTGAGACAATCTTGGTGGGAATTACCGTCTTCGTAGTGTCAGGAAGAGAACCAAAGGACATTATAATCTCCAGGGGAGTCACCTCACTCACCGTTGGAGAGGGAACTATAGGAAATTATAATCTGAAAGGAAATATCACCTCACTCGCCGTTGGAGAGGGAAACATCTTGAAAGGGAATTACCACCTCACACGCCGTTGGAGAGGGGACCATAAGAGAATATCACCTCACGCTCATGCCGGAGAGGGGAACATCTGAAGAAGGAATTACCACCTCACACGCCGTTGGCGAGGGGACCATAAGAGAATATCACCTCACACTCATGCCGGAGAGGGAAACATCTGAAGAAGGAATTACCACCTCACACGCCGTTGGAGAGGGGACCATAAGAGAATATCACCTCACGCTCATGCCGGAGAGGGGAACATCTGAAGAAGGAATTACCACCTCACACGCCGTTGGAGAGGGGACCATAAGAGAATATCACCTCACGCTCATGCCGGAGAGGGGAACATCTGAAAAAGGAATTACCACCTCACACGCCGTTGGAGAGGGGACCATAAGAGAATATCACCTCACGCTCATGCCGGAGAGGGAAACATCTGAAGAAGGAATTACCACCTCACACGCCGTTGGAGAGGGGACCATAAGAGAATATCACCTCACGCTCATGCCGGAGAGGGGAACATCTGAAGAAGGAATTACCACCTCACACGCCGTTGGAGAGGGGACCATAAGAGAATATCACCTCACGCTCATGCCGGAGAGGGGAACATCTGAAGAAGGAATTACCACCTCACACGCCGTTGGAGAGGGGACCATAAGAGAATATCACCTCACGCTCATGCCGGAGAGGGGAACATCTGAAGAAGGAATTACCACCTCACACGCCGTTGGAGAGGGGACCATAAGAGAATATCACCTCACGCTCATGCCGGAGAGGGAAACATCTGAAGAAGGAATTACCACCTCACACGCCGTTGGAGAGGGGACCATAACTTCTGCTGAGTCTTTATCAGAAAAATCTGTTGGGAGTCGATTTAGCTGGACTAGAGAAGGTCTTGAAATATGTTTGAGAATTTCAACTGCATCTTTCCTGAAAGGTAAAGGTCAGTCATATGCAATGCATGATATGGATCAAGCAATGATGTTCTCAACATAAATGAGATTTGTATGACATAATGCGTCTATGCATGCTATAATGATGTATGTGATGTTTTATGAATGTATGTTTTCGTCTAGGAAATTAAATCCTTGACGGGTGCCGGGAAGTCATATCCTGGGCTGATGTTGGAGAATAAGCTTTTACTTCCGCTGGGGATGATAACTGCAAGAATGCCGGTAGGAGAAGATGACTCCGTTGAGGAATAGACTTGGCAAATGGAAGATTCTGCGGGGAGAAAGATATTCTAGCGACCATGCTGGGGAGCGATACTCTGTGGGGAGAGAGATACTTTTGCTGAATTGTTGATAATAGCTTGCTGGGGATATCTTTGATGTATTGGAAGTGTTGATAGACTTTGCTGGGGTAAGAAGACTTCGTCGAGGACGCTCTTTCCGTGGCTTTTGGCTGAGGATAACCCAGTTATATCCTGTTAAGGAAATAACTCTTTGAATAAAGCCGGGAGACGCGTTCGTGCCTTGCGAGGGATAAGCTTCCAGGATCTACTGGGGATAAGCTTACTGCTTGGGGATGAATTCCAACTTTCCTGGGGAACTAGATTGAACTCTTTTGGGGAGGTTTTGATATGCTGGAGAGGTGATTCCTTCGAATGTTGATATGCCGCCGGGGAACAATCTTTAGACCAAGACTGCCGGGGATGCTCGTTAAGAATATATGATGTTGGGGAATGTTGAGATTTGCTGGAGGATACTCAACTTCCTTAAGTTTGATAAAAGCTTTGCTTGAGGAGAGTGCACTGATTTGCTGGCTCGCTCTCTGGGGAATTAAGGCATCTTGGTTGTTCTTCATCCGAACCTATCTTAGTACCTTGGAGGACAGAACAATCATATTGTTTGGACAACTCATCATTGCCCCTGTTTCTGAGGTGGGAGAGGAAGACCTATGAGATGTTGATAGTTGTTGATGGACCCACCTTCTTCTGGTAGGTAGGTGACAAGATAACAGGACATAGTCGTACGCTTTGATCCCTAACTTTTGCCTGGACCGCCCTTTCGGGTTTTCGGTCCATCGGGATACCCATTTTTGCCCAAGCCGCCCTTTCAGGTTTTCGACTTGCCGAGTGTACAGATTATTTTCATTTCATCCCTTATTTTGCACGAACCCTTTTGGTTCGCCGGGAAGCCCTTATTTTTGCCTAGGCATGTCAGCCTAGCGGGTCTTTAATTTTGCGCAGTATCTTTTCGACTATGTCCATGTTCTCAGAATGTAGGGAGTTGCCCCTGTTAGAAGTGTTTTGTCGTGCCACCAGAAAGTGTTTGATCAGGCAAGATTCATTGTTGGAATGCCCCCAAGTGACTCAGGCGGAGATTTGCCCCAGGCTATTTGACCTTTGAGAGATTCTCTGAATCTTGATTGGACTGCCCCAGATGATTGGACCATGATCATGTCATGCCCCTTGATTGAAAGTACTTTCGTTCATTAGGCATTCGTCGTGCGAACTTCTATGCTGTTCAAACAAAAAGTCATATGCAAACAAAGTTATGTTAAAAATGCAAAGCCTATGCCTGTCTTGAAGATTTTGAAAATGCATTCTTTTTCATAAAACAAGTGAATGTTTGTAAAACATGATGTCAACTCCGTATTTACCGTAGGCCTTAAGGAGTCAGGATACCTTTCGTAACAGTATGCTTTCGAACTAACCCATGCTTCAGCTAGGACTTTTAAGGGTTATAACGTGGCCTGGTTCACGGTTTAAGAAACAAAGGATAAAGGCTCAAATTTCATTTGTACCCACCCGCTCTTCGTGATGTTCTCCAAACCTAAACTCAGTTGATCATACGTTAGACCTTGTTTGAGTCTTTGCTTTGATTTTCCGGTGATGATTCGGATGTTGATAACTTATTTTGAATAGGCAGTCATTCCTTTTTTGTTGAGGGTTTGTAAGACCTCTTTCTTGTCTGATTTTTGTTATCCCTTTCTTTTTTTGCCTGAACTGTTTCCTTTTTTGGAATTACAGTCAGCGGGATGCCCCAGTTTTGTAAGTCTCCTTCATGGGTTTTGACTTAATGGTTTTTTTTATTTTTTGAGATAATGACTGCCTTTCTTTATTGATTATTCGGAACCATCACTGTCTTTCTTTGTTTTGTAAGGACCTTTTTGGTGCCATTCGTTATGCACTCGGATCAACTGAGAGAACTACCCTGCCCCAGGTTATGATTAAGGGTTTTAATTTTCGAAAAGAAAAACTCCTACTTCTTTGGCTCAGAGGGGTTTACGAGGGATTATCTTCCTTATAACTCCAGTGTTTAGGGATTGAAACAATGCCTGTACCTCATCAGCGGGGTCTATGCAAAATCATACTGTAATGATCGTGGTATCGTTTTCGTCATCCTCCCTCAAGAGGCTTAGAATTATTAATCGAGAGTTGATCATCACAGAGAAAATGAAAACAATTTTGAATATAATGAAAACAATTGTATTAATTCCCAAAACAGACATATGCGATGCTTTGATAGAATAAAAGAGTTTGCTATGACATTAATTGTTTGTATGAGCAAAGAAAAATACAACTCGGAAATTCAAATAAACAAAAGGCCTTCAATGATTGGGCAACGGAGCAGTGATTATGTTCGGAGTCTCGGGTACTTCAAATTGAATCTCTCCGGCGTCGATCATGTCTTGAATCTTGTTTTTGAGAGGCCAGCAGTTGTCCGTAGTATGCCCCGGGCTATCAGAGTGGTAGGCACACCTCTCATTAGGATGATAGTTAGGAGCAGAAGTGTTTGGATTCCGGAGAGGAGCCCTTAAGGTGATCAGCCCTGCCTTCAACATTTGTTGTAGTGCTTGATCCAGCGACATGTTGATCTTAGTGAACTGTCGTTTCTCCTTGCGCTGCTGCCCCTGTCCTTGTTGAGCAGGTCCAGGATTGGAGATCTGGGTTGCCCCTACCTCATGACGGCTCTTTTTACTGTGCACATCATTGGACTCTTTCTTTCCATGATGAGGCTTTTTATCAGAAGGTGCAGCCTCTTGAATCTTCCTAGACCTGATGCCAACTTCTATTCGCTCTCCAGTCAAGATAAGATCTGTGAATCCAGCAGACGAATTCCTAATCAGGTGGTTGTAGAATGGACCAGACAGGGTCCCCAAGAACATGTCCACAAGTTCACAGTCAGTCAGCGGTGGTTGTACCCTACCGGCCAGGTCTCTCCATTTTTGCGCATACTCTTTAAAACCTTCTCCCGATCCTAGCGACATACCCTGGAGTTGGGTACGCGTAGGAGCGAGGTCGGCATTATACTGATACTGCTTGTAAAAAGCAGTAGCCAACTCCTCCCAGTTACGAACCTTGGTTCCATCCAGCTGATAGAACCATTCGAGATGAGTCCCTGAAAGACTTTCCTGGAAGAAGTGGATCCACAAGTTCTTGTCCATAGTATACGGTTGAACCTTCCGCACATAAGACCTGAGATGCAGCCTGGGACAGGATGCCCCATCGTACTTAGCAAAAGAGGGTGCTTTGAATTTGTGTGGGATCACCACACCAGAACTTAGACCCAAATCTCCGAAATCCAGACCAGGTACTTGTTGAATTTCCATTGCATTTAGACGGTCTTCCAACTGCTTGTACTTGTCTTCAGCAGGAGGGTATTGTTCGTCGTTGAAATCTGTCTCGTTGTCGGAGACCACTGGACTAGGCACCTCTCTCTCATGGTGACTTCCTTCCCTCACAGATGGAGTGGTTCTCTCAGCTTCATTCTGTAGTGTGTTCCCAGATCTGCGTCTAGGGTTGAAGAAAACAGTCCTCTTCTTCTTCTTTTTCAAAAGCAGAGTCTTCAGGTCTTGTTGCCCCTGGGCCAAATTCATGATCAACTCTTGGAACTGGGCATTCTGAGCCTGGAGGGCCTTGATGGACTGCTCAGTTGATGATTCAGGATTCATGACGATCGGCTGAAATAAACAGCGAAGAGGGTAAGCAACCTGTCAAAAGGGTACCTGCAATGCAATGATATGTATGATATGCGTGCAATGTTTTCAAGGACCTCGCGGGGTAAACAAGAAAATTGTTAGAATTTGAATTCGGTGGCCTGATTGAAGGAACTGCATATTGTTGAGAATCCTTCGTCAAGGGTTAAAGGCTCACCATATCCAGTGGGTCATAGCCCCTGACAACCTTGGCTAGAGGAAAATAAATCCTCTCTGCCCCTGGCTAGATGTTTGATTCATCATGACCTGCATCACAAGCCCTTGAGATCCTTGAAATGGGTTAGGATGTATGCAGGATGCATGCAATGGCATGATGTTATGGTATGCATGGGATGATGTCAGTAACCCTGTTATGAGTCCTAATTAAGGATTGAAACAAAACCTGCAAGAAACAAAGGTTAAGTCACAAGCATGCAGATAGTCAAGTACTAAGGCACACAAGTCACACAAGAGAGAGCCCTTAGGTTTAGGCCAGCATGAGGTCTGGGTAGTACCCTCTTTCAGTTTGTTGGGTTCATACCTGTCCTATCAAAGTAACCGGGTTCTTAGAGGATCCCAATATCATTGACTACCCTCCATCGGTCATAACTCCAGCATCGCAATCTTTTCTTGCGGCCAGAACCATCACGAGAGTTTAGCCTCAATGGGCGTAGCATACTGCTACTGTTCTAATGGCCAAGTTGTGTCATTTAAGGTTCTAAGGTCTGTTGGTGCTTAATGACTCCTTGGAAGACCCATATTCTCCCCGTTTCAACACGAGGGATATCGGTACAGACCAAGACGCCACACCAACGTAGCCACTGCTTCACCCATGTCGGTATACGCCGGACAGGTCCCTCACAGCTTATGCTACCTAAACAGGGTATCCCCAGATCCGGGTTAGGATCTATGTAACTCCCATGCAACCCACAATAGTAAAGCAAGCAAGTCAGACAATTGAAAACACAGTTATGAACTAGCCCTAAGGTACACCTCACTTTATAAAGGGTCCCCAGCAGAGTCGCCAGTTCTGTGATCGGTGGATCTGGAACTGACTGTTTAACGCTGGTTCGCGAAATGTCGCAGAAGCAAGAGTCGCCACCGTCTTTTATTTTCTCCAAATGGAAAGGACAAAAGCACAGAAAAATTCCTTAAAGAGATTGCTCTCGGTTCGGGAGGTAGGTTATAGAAAGGGAAGGTGTTAGCACCCTTTCTATCCATGGTTATCCATGGGCTCTTAGATACTTGCTCAATGTGTTTTCAAAATTGTTTGTTTGCTTTTCAATGTGGGTTTAAAAGTTTCTTTTGAAAAATTTCAGATCGACTCATACGTCAGAGTGTTTGAAAAGTTTGTTTTGAAAGCTTTTGAAAAGTGTCAGTGTGAACAGATTTTGTTTTTGTTTTGAGATTAGAGCAAGTATCCTTGAGAACCTACCTACCCTAAGGAATTTGTCTGTGTAGATGTCCTTTAAAGTAGTGCCATCCCACCATTGAGAGGTAGGTAGCACCACCGTTGGAGGTGTTTGGGTCAATTCGATTTTAGGGACGTGGTGATCACCAGAGCAATGGGAAGACACCTTAGAAGCTACCCTCATGCCAGGTTCCCGGATCATGAGGACTTACTAAGACATCCTCTACTCGACGATCACCTTTCGAGGCAAGGCAACAGTGAGGCGTACCCTAGGGGTGGTGTGTGTGAATTGTGTGTCATGTTTCAGTTATTTGTCTTGTCATGTTTGTCGTGTTCTACGCTTGATTTTAATTTGTCCATTCATTCTTGCAGGCATATTTAACAGTTATAAAGTTTGCGAAAAACAAATCTAAGGCTATTACAAACGGCGCGGGTCCACATCGCCAAATTAAACCGGACCCGATTTAGCGGAAAATAAATAAAGCGAAGGAATAAAGGTGCGAAAAATCAAATTACATAGCCTTGGGAGAGATACAAAATTATTTAAACGATTATAAAATAAATGCTCGAAATAAGGAAATTAAAGCAAAACTAGGGCGTTGGACCCTTTTACAAACAATTAAAATTAATAAGGAAATTAAAATTAAAATGTTTTTGTTATTTTGTGTTTTTTAGGTTTTATGAGAAAAAAGAGTTAATGGAAATTAAATTAAACGGCAAACCCTAATTCTAATATTTTTTTATTTATTATGAAAGAATTAAAATATAATCTAAATTAAATCCTAATTTATTTATGTGCAATTTTTAATTTGTGAAAATAAATAAATAATATTATTATTCTAAAAAAGGGAAAAATATTAAAAGGAATAAAAAATATCAATTAACCTAATTCTATTTTATTGGATTTTTGTTATGGAAAAAATATAAATTAGACCTAATTTGAAATTAGTTTATTTACATGCTAATAAAATAATTATAATAAAATAAATATTATTTTTCTGGTCTTTTTCTGATTTTTGAGTGTTTTTATATTTTGTGGAAAAATAAATTAATTATGTTAAAACAATAAAATAAATAAAATAATAAAAGTAAGAAGAAAAATATAAAAATGCAAACCAAGGTGGGGTGTAGCCCCAATTCAGGAGGTATAAATTTGAGAGGCCTAGCCCAATTGAATTTGAATTTGCTGACTTTTCATGATTCCATATGATGCGTTTGACCAGGCGTAGGTGTTCTTCAGCTTCCAACCTTTAGATTGATCTCCAGGCGGACGTGGCATGTTGATGATGGAGGGAGTATGATGTACCTGGAAATTAGCGTAACATGGAATTTTATATTGAAAAATAGCATGGAATTTTGCCAGACCTGGGACTTGAACCCAGGTCTTTGATGTCACATGCATAGTATGTTGCCACTGAGCCAAGCGCGTTTCATTTAATATATAATATAACACAAATAATATAAAAGAAAAAGTAAAGTTAGTGGACGATCTGGCGCGAATTTTCAAACTAGCCTATCACATGGTGACAACGAGGTTGTCTTCTTCGTTTTTTCTGAAATACAAACGTATGGCCACGGTTTTTATGGCGTTGCTGAAGGGGTGATTCAAGAAAATAGCGAATAGCCCATATCCAAACATAAATTGGGCGCGATGGTATGGATCTTTTCGTCTCTAAGCACTGAGTTCAACCATGGTGTTCAGAAGTCCTAATTTTTCTTCTACACAAAATCCCCAATTTCAGAAACCTGCAACCCTAAAAATCGCATATGGTGGAATCGTGTATGATCCATGAAAACGCAATTAAACACCACAGTTAGCTTTAGAACATTAATATGAACATGAATCAACAAAGAAAAATGCATAAAGATGATGGAATCATGCTGTGCGATTTCAAAAATTCCAAGGTACAGTTGGACTTAAGGGTACCAATTCAATGAGTTTTTGTTGATGTTAAGGATTGAGGAACGTTCAAGGATGTCTCAGGATGCCAATGGAATGAGAGTTGAAGCTTGAATCGACCTTAAAGCTAGATTTCAGTGTTTGAGTTTTTATGAAAAATTTCAATGTGCAATGCTTGTTTTGGGCGCAGCTTGCAGTCTTAGATCATTAGGGTTGTGATGCTGAGTATGTATAGAGCATGTTAGGTCAAAAAGATTGAATAAAATCCATTGAATTCATTGTTTGAAGATTTGATTTGCTTAAGGATCTTTTCTAATCTTTTTTCATGGTTTTTTGTGTCAATTAGTTCCAATCAAGCCAAAACCTTCTATATTAGCATGTGCACGAAATCTCAAGTTCAAATCATGCATAAAAAGATTTGTTTAGGTTAAGGTTATATTTTTCATGAATTAAAATGATTTAAATGAATATAAATTAATATAAATTCAAATAAATAATTAAAAAATATGAAAATACTCCCCTTTGGGCCTAGTGGTCGTGCATAGGCTTGGCATGAAGAAACTTGGAAGAAAAATGGGCCCATTTGCATTTTTAGGCCTTTTGCATCAATGTTGACTTTTCAAAATTCCCAAAAATTTCCCAACTTCCACAAGGCATAACTTGGTCAATTTTTAAGCTTTTCACATGTTCTTGGACATTTTGGAAAGTTCTTTGAGTCCTTTAACCAATGCCTTTGGTCCCATGTCATTTTGATTTACCAATCTCAAGTTATGGTCTTTGACTTAAAGTCTCTTTTTGTTGACTTTTGAAAATGACCTATAATGTTGAAATTGATAACTTTTTGTGAGAGCATTTCTTGGACTTGGAACATGAAGATGAATTGTAGGAAATGTCTTTCTCTTCAAAATGAGCTTTGGATGGAATTTTTCTGATAATCCATGTGAAAGTTATGCCCTGGTCAATTTCAGTTGACTTTTTCAGCTGTCCAAATATAGCAACTTTTGCATCTTTGATGATTTCTGAGCCAAATTTTGAGAATCCTGATCAAGCATTGATCAAATGATGTTTGTGGCTTCAAAATGATATGTTGACCAAAAATTTGAACTTTTGACTGCCAAATGACCATTTTGCCCCTACAGTTGACTGTAGTGCAATCTAGGGTTTTGACTGTGCAATTTTGAGCTGAATGCCTTGAAACTTGTCATGAGGATGCTTGACCATCTTTATAGGCATATGAGACTTGATTGGGCCTTTGAAAAGTTCATTTGCTTGACCAGAACTCAAACCCTAGTTTTGACTGTATAGGAGACAGTTGAGCTGCACAACCCTTGGGGAATTTTGTGACCTTGATTTTGACAATTCTTGATGAATATGGGAGGGCAAATTTTGGGGTACAACAGTTGTCTAAGGTAGTTTGATTGATTCGATAGGTCCTTCCTCGTTTAGTTCTCTTACGCACTCATCAATAATGTCTATGGCATAACATGTGTCTCCTATTACGGGTGCCATAAGGAACTTTGAAAGAATAAACTCTATCTTTTCATTGCCCACTTCAAAGGTCAGTTTTCCTCTCTTGACATCTATTATGGCTTCGGCTGTAGATAAGAATGGTCTTCCTAGGAGGATTTGGATATCGTCGTCTTCTTTGATGTCCATGACAACAAAACCGGTAGGGATATATAACTGTTTGATTCTAACCGGGATGTCTTCTAATATGCCAATGGGATATTTGACAGATCTATCGGCTAATTGAAGAGACATCTTAGTAGGTTTCAATTCTCCTAAGTTCAATATTTCATAAATTTCCAGAGGCATTAGGCTAACGCTAGCTCCTAAATCCAGAAACGCCTTATCAATCACATGGTCCCCTAATATACAAGGTATGGAAAAGTTTCCAGGGTCTTTCTCTTTCTTGAAAAATCTGTTTTCATAGATAGAATTGCATTCTAAGGGTTTGGGATCGTCAAGTCTTTGTTTGTTGGTCATGATGTCTTTAAGGAATTTTTCATATGATGGTATTTGTGTGATGGCTTCGGTAAAAGGAGTCTCTATATTAAGTTTCTCTATTATCTTTAAGAATTTTTTATACTGGTTATTGATTTTGGTTTGCTTTAGTCTTTGCAAATACGGTATCAGAGGTTTGTATGGCGGAGGTGGTACATAATATTTGTCTCTAGTCTCTTCCTTATCTTGGTCTTTATCCTTTTCGGGTTCCACTGGTTTTTCTACTCCACTTTCCTTAGGGATTTTAGGTTCACTCAAGGTTGGGTTAAAAGGTTCATCATAAGTAGTCCCACTTCGTAAGGTAATTGCATTGGCTTGACCTCTAGAGTTTGGTTGAGGTTGTCCAGGAAATTGTCCTTCATGCATAGTTTGGGGAGCTTGTGTTTAGGCTACTTGCGAGATTTGGGTTTCAAGCATCTTATTATGAGTTACTATCTGGTCAACCTTAGTTCCTAATTGTGTGATCAATTCATTTACATGAATGTTCTGGTTCATGAATTCTTTGTTTTGTTGAGTTTGGGACGAGATAAAATTTTCCATGATTTTCTCGAGGTTTAGTTTTGGGGGCATAACTTGCATAGGTTGATTTGGTCTTGGAGCTTGAAAACCTGGTGATATTGGGGGTGTAGAGTTTTGGATAGGGTTATTGTTCTTATAGGATAAGTTTGGGTGATTCCTCCATCCAGAGTTATAAGTGTTCGAAAAGGGGTTCCCTTGGGTGTAGTTGATTTGTTCGATTATTATTTCGTTCAACAGGTTGCATTCTGCTGATTGGTGTCCTTGGGTTCCACATATCTTGAATTCTTGGGTGACTGTTGCTACTATGGCTTGGTTATTGGACATATGCTCGACTTTTAGGGCTAGAGCATCCATTTTGGCTTGCATCATGTACATAGAGATTATCTCATGTATTCCTCCATAATGGTTTTGAGCCACATCTTCAATGAGAGTGCAAGCTTCAGGGTAAGGTTTGTTCATCAGAGCACCATCAGCGGCAGCATCGATGGTCATCTTGGTGTTATATTGGAGTCCATTATAGAAGGTATGCATGATCAGCCATTGTTCTAGGCCATGGTGGGGGCAACCTCTTAATAATTCCTTATACCTTTCCTAGGCCTCAAACAATGATTCTCCTTGGACTTGAGTAAATCTGGTTATTTGGTTTCTAAGAACGACAGTCTTACTAGGGGGAACATATCTGGCAAGGAACACTCTCCTAAGGTCTTCCCAAGTCGTTATTGAATTGGCTGGAAGGGAGTCTAACCAACAACGGGCTTTATCTCTGAGGGAGAAATGAAATAGTCTTAAACGAATTGCCTCGGATGTAGCACCATTGGCTTTAAAGGTATCGGCTAGTTGAATGAAGATTTCCAAATGTTGATTTGGGTTCTCCGTAGCAAGACCCGCAAATTATTTTTGTTGTACTAGTTGTAATAGAGAGGGTTTTAGTTCGAAAATGTTGGCAGGAATAGCAGGGTTTACTATACTAGAACTAGGTTCTTCGTTTGAGGGTTAGGATAACTCCTTAAGGGGTCTTTGGTCACGATTTTCGGCCATAGCTTCCCTAACTCTTTGGAGTAAAAGGCGAGCGCGAGTGTAACATTTATGTTCTGCTAAAGGGTTTAATAAACTACAAGTACTGTGAGTTTTTCGCATTGACCAGATAGTTAAGCCTTAGTCTAGACGGTGTAACAACAGGGTACGAAATTTGATGTAATTGGTCTCCGGCAACAGCGCCAAAAACTTGATGCGTGGTTTTCACAAGTATACGAATCGCATCAGAGTAATATAAAAGATTATCAATCCCACATAGAACAAAACATCAATCTATCAAATTCTATTGTCACTATGTTTATCTAAGGCAGATAAAATCAGGGTTTTATAGCAGGCAGAGAAAATAAAGTAAAAGATGTCAATTCAGATAAAAGCAACAGGTTTGAATGAAAATCACAATAGTCAGATAATACTCTAAAATGCTTCTAATAGAACTACTTATGGGGAAATATTTCCTACTTTGAAAAGAACTAATTTAACGAGAATTGTCGCTTCCGCGTATTCAGAATCGAATTTATTCTTTAAATAATGCCTTTTATTGTCAAGGATAAAAGGTGTGTATTACGTTAAAGTAATAAACCTATTTTTAAGAAATATAGTTACTTGACTAAGTTGAAAAGTGATTTCGACTCCGAACTTCTAACCAAGAGATGATTAGAATTTTAAACCTATAAACGCGTCCGAAAAAGGTTTTGAAATCATTTCTTCTAAAAAGTTGAAGGTTCTTACTTAATTGAACAAAACGCTTTTTCCCTCTTTGAGCAATTAAGACTAACCAAGTTTATCAATGGTTGGACAACTTTCGATCTTACCCAACAGAAAATAAAATGCAGAAAACTTGTGTTAAAAACCAAAACAGCCCCTAAAGTATTCCTACAGATGCAATGTTTAGACATTTACCTTAACCATGGTCATTACATTCTAACCCTAAAGGAAATTAGCCAGACATGGAAATAAACTTATTAAAGCAAATCATGTTTTAGCAGAAAGTAAAAAGGTTAAAAGATAAGTAAATGTGATGCGAGTAAATAAACAAAGTAAAGCAAGTGTGATGTGAGAAAATAAACAAAGTAAAGCAAGTGCGATGCGCGAAAATAAACAAAGTAAAGCAAGTGCGAGGAAATAAGTGCGATAAATGCGGAAACTTAAATAGAAACCTGCTCCAAACTGAGGGCTTTAAAGAAACTTGAATGGAAGGTAAAATTCACTGAAATAAATGAAACTTGAATTAAAATGGCGGCAAGATTGCAAAGTGCTCAAAACTTGATTACAGACTCAATGACTCGTGCGATAATTCTTCTACGTGAAGAGATTACCGCTTACAATTGGATAATATATGGCTTAACTGAGTGAAACTAAGCTTGGATGAAGAAGAAGAACTGAAATCACTTCTATTTATAGGCCTAGGAGGATTTTGGAAATCAGGAGAATGCCTTCCAACTTCTTTTGAGCGGGAAGCGAATTTGCAAAGGTGGCGCCCGCCATGGGGGTGTTGCGGCTACCATGCTCCAAAAATGAAGAAGTAGTGGAGAACGTGGCAGTTGGAAGTTGGCTGAAGTTGGCCACCTCATGGCTGACCCTATGGTGGGTGCCATGGTGGAAGCCACAAGTGCAAAAACTCCAAAATCTTGATTTTTAGCTCGTTTTTCTTCATTTCTTCAAGCAAGGCTTAGGAAAGACAAAAAAACTGAAAACAAGGAAAAATGCAAGCATAACAAAGGAAAATGAAAATGAAAACCTAATAAACATGTGTGAATCAAGTCAAATATGCAGTGCGATTCAGTGTTATCACATTTCAAAACAAACATCTTTCAAACACACCAACACTTTTCAATGAAATATTTTCAAAAGTTAACACTTTGTATACATTCTTATAGAGATGAGAATCATTACAAAATTCGCCTAAACAAAGGGACTTTCCAAAAATACTTTCAAAACAAATCACAAACATATTTACAAAGCATTTCAAAGTGAGCTAGCAACTAAGAGCCCGTAGATAACTACGGATGAAAAGGGTGCTAACACCTTCCATTTTCATAACTTACCCCATGAACTCAAGAAAATTCTCAAAAGGTCTTTCATGTTCTTTTCACCTTTTCCTTTATTGGATAAAAGAAAAATCGATGGCGACTCTTGCTATCCGCAACAATTGCGATAAAACGCAAAATACCCAAGTTAGTTCTCCCATCGTATTACATAGAGCAACAAAATTCTAATTGAACTCAAATTACACTTAATAACTTGGCAGTCTCCGGCAACGGCGCCAAAAAATTGATAGGAACAATAGCAAGTGTATTATTTTTTCCTCTTGTAATAATAAGGAGATTCCCTGAATTTTGATCTCAAGGACTGCATACAATTATCGAGTTTAATGCGTGGTTCAGTTAAACGAAAACTTAACTTGGGGTTTTGGTTTTAGAAATTGTCACTAAATTATAAGCAAAAATATAAATATACTTTTTCACATATATGATGAACATGCTAGGGTGTGGTGTGTAATTTTCCCTATAACGACCTTGAATCCTAATTTCTTCAACAAGTTCATAACATTCAAATATTAGCCCTTTAGAGTATTTTCTCCTAAGTTCTTAGTGAGAAAATCTTTAACTATCCATCCTAAATCCTAAGTCCTTGGAGATATCTGATAGAGTCAAGCCTTTAATTTATCAAGCGTTAAATCCGGTGACTATAGGGTATCCCTAGTCCTGGGTAATATCTACTATAGTCTAATTGTATAAAAAAAAACCTTAACAACCACGGTCCAACAGGTTGTTAACCATAAATCAATCATAATTTGTCCGATCAGGAAAGCATAAAAAATATTGCACAATTGAATTGAATAGAGAAGACTTTATTAAAGAACTCAAGAATTCATAATCATTACAAATTCAAATAAGGGACATCCCCTGGAATTGGGAGGTTTAGCTACTCATATTATTCAAAGTAATTTCAGAGTAAAACTTAAACATTACACATAGATGGTGAACTTTGATCTTCAATCACTTCGACTCATGAAAGGTTTCCGTTCTCCAACACTTGCGTAAGCTTCAATCTTCAATCCTCAATTCTTCGTGTGGCAAAAAGTCTTGGTTTTCATTGTGGAAACTTGGCTAAATAGTGAACAATCCATTTGTCTCGATCCAAAATGCCCAAAATTCCCTTCTGGGTCCCAAATCATGAAAAATGATAAAAACACTTAAAATCAGCGTCACTGGCCGAGACGGTCTGTGCCCGGCGAAACGGCCGCCCGTGTTGGCCATCAGGAATTTTCCTGCTCCAGGCATGCTGACACGGCTCATGTCAGGCAACACGACCTCCCGTGTCAGCCCCTGTTTTCCAAGATTTTCAAGTCTTTCCCTGACATGGCCCGTGTCAGGTGACACGGCCACCCGTGTCAGAGCTCCTGTAGCATTTCCTCCGAAACTTTGAATTATGCATTTTTTCGCCCCGATTTGTCCTATTTTATTCTTCTGAACCTGAAAACACTAAAACACAAAACCAAAGCATAATATGTAATAAAATGAAATAAAACCTCGATAAGAAACATAAATGGTAGCTATAATAAATGCTAAATATCTGTGTAAAAAACACCGATCACCCATACCATAAATTGATGACCTTCTCAACCAGTTGAAAGGAGCCAGTGTGTTCTCAAAGATTTATCTCAGATCAAGGTATCATCAAATATGGGTTTAGAGTTCAGATGCGCCTAAAATTGCCTTCAGGACGCGGTATGGCCATTATGAATTTTTTGTGATGTCGTTTGGAGTAACCAATGCTTATATTCTCTTTATGGATTATATAAACCAGGTATTACTATCGTATTTGGACCATTTGTGGTCATCTTTATAAACAACATCTTAATCTATTCTCGTTCTCCTAAAGAGCGTGTGGAACATTTGATGATTGGGTTATTAATTCTTTGAGAGAAGCAGTTGTTTTAAAATTTCAGCAAGTGTGAATTTTGGATGCCTGAGGTAAGATTCATTGGTCATGTAATATTCGTAGGAGGCGTAGACGTAGATCCGTCGAAGGTGGAGGTGGTGGTTAATTGGGAAAGACAAAATAATGCATATGAAGTCCAAAGTTTATTGGGTCTAGCAAGTTACTATCGCAGATTCATTATGGGATTTTCTAAATTGGAATTATCATTTACAAGACTTACTAGGAAGGATGTCCTTTTTAGTTGGGATGTTGAGTGATAGCAAACTTTCTGAAAGTTGAAGAAGAAATTGACTACCGCTCTAGTATTGGTAATTCTTGATCCAAACCAATCGAATGAATTTTATGTGATACCTTGAAGAAGGGTTTGGGTGGTGAGCTTATGCAAAATGGGAAAGTTATGGCCTACACATCCTGAAAATTGAGATCTCATTAGGAGAACTATCCAATCAATGACCTTGAACTTGTTGCTACTGTCTTCGCACTTAAGGTGGGATGACACTACTTATATGGAGTTCACTTCGAGATGTTCAATGATCATAAAATCCTAAAGTATCTCTTTGATCAGAAATAACTAAACATGCATCAAAGAAAATGTATAGAGTATTTTAAATATTATGACTTCAAATTAAAGTATTATTTTGGAAAGGCTAATAAGGTCACAGATGCCTTGAGTAGGAAAGAGATTCACACTGTTGAATTGATGATGCTAAAGTATGATCTAATGGAAGAGTTTCATAATCTTAATCTCCAGTTGCTGAGGACTCAAAATGGTGTGTTGATTAATAACATGAGTGTCAAAAGTTATTTAAGAGAAAAGATTTGTCAGTCATAGTGCTCTGATGCGAAGCTGCGGGCCAATGAAGGTCTTCCTGGTTTTGATGGATCCCTTCATGGAGTTATTCTCTTTAATCAGAAGATATTCATACTTAATGATTTAGAGTTGAAGAGACTGATTTTGGATAAATCCCATAAGAGAAAAATCTCAATTAGCCCTGGTTCATCAAAGATGTATTAAGATATGAAGGGGATTTTATGGTGGCCCAGTATGAAGAACACATTGCCAAGTATGTGGATCAGTGCATGATTTGTCAGCATGTGAAAATAGAGCACTAGAGACCAGGAGGTATGTTGCAACCGTTGGAGATACCCGTGTGGAAGTGGAACAACATTTTTATGGACTTTGTTGTAGGATTACCCCGTATTCTTGGTGGACATGAATCAATATGGGTAGTTGTTGAAAGATTGACCAACTCAGCTCATTTCTTACTCGTTAAGACTTCATACAAGGTCATTAACCTCACAAGGTTGTTTGTGGTAGAGATTCTGTGATTACATGGTGTACCATCTAGATTGTATCAGATATAGATCTTGAGTTTACTTCGATATTCTGGAGAGAATTTCATAAGGAGATGGGAACAAGTTTAAATTTGAGTACTTGTAATCATCCTCAATCCGATGTGACTATGAAAATGACTATTCAGATCATTGAAGATATGTTAAGGGCATGCGTATTAGAGAGTGGAGAAAGTTGGAAATACAACTTTCCATTGATAGAATTTTCCTATAACAACAGTTATCATGCCTGCATTGGAATGGCTCCGTATGAAGAATTGTATGGGAGGAAATGCCGATCATTGTTATGTTAGACTAAAGTATATGAAAAGGAATTTTTAGACTTGAGATAATTTTGAAGACTACAAAAAAGATCAAGATGATTCAGAAGAATCTCAGTAAAGCCAAAGATCGCCAAAATATTTATGAGGATTGGCAAATGAGGCATTTAGAATTCAAAGAAGGAGATCACATGTTCTTGAAGATTATGCCAAGGAAGGTTAAAGGGATTGTTCAAAATGCACATTCTTAGTCTGAGATGTGTGAGACTGTATTACATTGTGAATTAGGTAGGTGAGGTAGCATATCAGTTGGCGTTACTACCCTCACTATCTGGGCTACATAATGATTTCCATGTATTGCAGCTTTGGAAGTACGTGTCAGATTCTTTCCAACTGCATCCCCACCACATTGTGGAATATGCTAGTAAATATTTGAGGAGCAAGGAGGTACCTCTTATCAAGGTTCTTCGGGAGGATCACATCCTGATGAAACTACTTGGGAACATGAATCGGAAATGTGGGAACTCTATCCTCATCTCTTCTAGTAAGTTCTGAATTTGGGGACGAATTTTATTTTAAGGAGGGAAGATGTAATACCTTGGCCTTCTTGATAATCATCATCTAATAATTAGTTAGTATGATGATTACATGTGTTATGTATGTTAATGTCACTAACTAATTAGAATTAGTTGCTAAATTACCAATTGGTAAGTTGAATGCATAAGGGTAATTTCACCCCTTAAGTAATTAAACTATATTTTTATCTTTTCCTTCCGTTGCCCTTATTCAATTCCATTCATTTAAAAATTGAGAGATTAAGAAGTAGAAAAAACCGTGTTCTAGGAGGGAAAGAAGGAACCAAGAGCAACTTATCTCATCTTGCATGTACCAAGAACAAGTTAAACTCTTTGATTATTTCATCGTCATAAAATAGATTATGAACTAACCTTTCTTCCTGAGCCAACATCTCTTCATCAACCGAGGCGAGTCCTTAGTTATGACTTGGGGGATTTAGAATCTAGGGTTGCATGATCAAGGGAGGTTTTGTGAAAATGCTTGGAATAATGTTAGTGGTGTGATTAATTACTTAATCATGATACTTGGTGTTGATTGCATGCATAGTCTGTAAATTTCTCCCTTATGTGATTCATGCATGTTGAGTTATAGAATCAGTTTTATGTTCTGAATGTTTCGTTATCTGCATTTTCATCTATTCTAGCTTAGCGAGAGAAAGTATGGCTAAGAGAGCCTTCATGTGAGGTTTAATTGACGTTTCTGGGTTTTCTCACTAAGAAACCCATGGCTCACTAGGTGAGCCATCATGCCTGAGAATTATGGGTTTTCTGAGTTCCACGCTAAGTGACCATGAGTTCGCTAAGTGAGCCAGCTCTCTAAGCGACCAGGAGTTCGCTAAGAGAAGACTTGTGAATTTGGAAAAATATTATATTCTGACTTGTCTTGCTTGGAGCTCACTTTAAGCTCGCTAAGTGAGACTCTTGGTGCAGAACTTGCTAGTGGCCC